>JAUMJK010001015.1:0-353832 GCA_033558105.1 Coccyzus lansbergi
AGAAAGAGAGAAAGAAAGAGAGAAAGAAAGAGAGAAAGAAAGAAAGAAAGAAAGAAAGAAAGAAAGAAAGAAAGAAAGAAAGAAAGAAAGAAAGAAAGAAAGAAAGAAAGAAAGAAAGAAAGAAAGAAAGAAAGAAAGAAAGAAAGCTTTCTATACGAAAAATCGTACACCTGCATATTGAACACCTGCATAAAATGATCTCAACTTTGTGGTACCTCCTCTCTGCTAGATTGATTAAGGACAATCTGATAATACCAGCTGTGATGAAGTTGCTCTTTAATGTTCTAATCTGGTGTCAGGTATGTCAGTTTGTGTTTGGGGTTGGTTATACAGGGGAATGATTGTTGTGGTTGAAGGGAGAAAAATAACCATAGTATCATCTTTAGGAATTAAATACTCCATTAATCTAGTTCTTACCTCTTCCCACCTCTTTTTGTGAAGCACAGACATTCGAAATCATTGAAATAACTTCTTAAGTGTCACTTACCCTTTTCTTACATGTGTAGTGTGGCAAGATTTACAAGTAATCTTGAGCCTATAAATTATTAGCAAAAGTAGCAGGTGTGCTGGTGTGTTCTGTAAGTCTTACAGGTAACATTAAAGATATGTTTCCCTTCATACCAATCATCTGTTCATATCTAATTAATCCTTTTTCTCCATTTATTTTCTCCTTCTCCAGTAATACTTCACCATATCTTCCCTCTCCCCCATACCTCTGCATCTTATAATTGGTTTAGAAATACACAAAGTTACTTATATTTAATAGCCGAAAGTACTTAGGATAATTCTGTTATAGCAATTTATATCCGGTTAATACTAAATCTTCAGTTGTAGCATGTCTTCAACGTAAGTCTTGCATTGATACTTATCTGTTGAGCTTATGTGTTAAAGTGTTTGCGGTACAGATATCATCGAAATATAGATGATCTTGATATATTTGTTGATTTTCAGAATTTTAGGACCATTAATATGGAACTTACAAAATGTGCAAAGCAGAAAAAGACAAAATGTCAAAGCAGAACAGAGATGCTTAACTAAAATGGAAATAGTTAAATAGAAAAAAAAAGAGAATGCACTGCATAAGTTTGAAAAGCAAGAACATAGTGATATAAACTAACTAATTAGTGAAAGAAGTCTCTGTGTCAGATTTGACTAATACCCAAATCATCAGTATCTGAATTTCTTGAATTGCAATTAGAAAGCAAGAGCTAAAATTCTGCAAGGTGCTTAACAACTCAAATGAAATGAAGCTAAGCCACATATAAAGCTTTGCAAATTCAGATCAACAACTGAGAAACAAACACCTCACATTTTTTTTAAACATTAAATCAAAAATAGGCACTAAAAGATGAAAGCAGGTACACAAACACAGCCTTGCAAAGTACTCATATTTGATAATGCTAGAAAAGTCAATGTAGTTTTAAAAAAATGTTTCAAATAAACTGAGACTTATTCAAAATAAAAGTTGTAAAATAACTGAAGAACCATAATAAAATGATCAATAAAAAAACCTTTAAAACTAATTGAAAACATTGTAACTTTAAGCTTTATGACAATAATGCTCTTTTTCCTTCACACAAATTTTGGCAGGGGAAATTTTGTTTTAAATCCACCCCAAATCTGGAGTTTAATGCAGTCCAAATGTAGAGCAAAGACATGATTTCTCTTCATAGAGGCAGCTGGTGGTCCCAAAGATCATTTATGGCAAATACCTGAACCTTTAATTTTGTCTTCAAAGTAGTGAGGAGTTTCCGTCATCTCTATCTCCCTTGGTGTTGTCTTCTGTTAGCTGTTCAGTGTTTGAGCTGAGATGAAGAAATGCTAGAAGTTATACCTCATATACAGAAGTGTGGAAGCGACCCCAAAGGGTGGACTCTCAAGAGGCCCGAAAGACATGAATCTGCCTTTGGCTCCAGAACAAAAGACAGAAATATCTGCTTCTTCAGCTGGATGCTCTATAGGTCTGGGTTCTTTATATTGTGCATGGTGTCTGGTTATCTTTTATCTGCTTACTTACACCTCAGAGATTACAATACACTGTGAACAGCCTTCTCCAGGCACAGTTGCTCACAGTTACTGCAGCAACAAGATAAGATAGGCACAGCAAAGGGCCCACAGTCATCACTGTGCCCAAGCTGGAGTCCAGGAAAAGACACTGTGATTCAAAGTGCAGGAGACAGCCCCTTCCACAAACAGCAACTCTAGCTCCCAGGTGCTGTCCTCTTTTCACTTTTTATTACAGGAGCAGCCCTATCTTGAGTCCTCAGAGCTGCAGAAGGAAATATTGCCAGTACTACCAGAAGATGGCTCCAATTATCAGCCTTTAATCAAGAGATATGAAGATGCTGAAGCACTGTGATCCTATAGACACATGGGTATGAACTTGAATTCTGCAGCTAACTTCAATGGGATGGTTCAAATACCTGAAGTTCAGTTAGTGTGTAGCTTCCTGCCGGAAGACCGGCCATAAAACTTCTGAGTACTTCAATAACTTTGGGAGCATGGACCACCAAGCATTAGGAGGTACATTTGCCTGAAAGCAGAAGAAAAACATTATAAACAACTTCATCAGTAAGATGGCAAAAGTACTTGAATATGCTGTTTATCCCAGTAGTCCCTAGCACTGTTGTTAACAAGGTTGCAGTCTCAGTGACATCTGAGTCTGTGTTAATGGTAATCTTCAGAAGCAGACAGCTTATAAACCAAACATCACCCTAGCAGGACAGTACACAACGTCCTTCCTTTCTTGGTCAGGATTGTGAGCAGCTGTTTCACACTTGTCAGTTAATTCACACAATGGAAAATGTCGTTAAAAGAAACCTTTAAAATTCTTTCACTAACCCTGTCGGGCAGTAAATGGTCCCAGAGGTTATGACTGATATCTAGAAACAATAACTGACTTCAAAAGTGTTAGTAAAACACTGTTTTACTTCTTGGTTTGTCTTTGAAACACAAGAGAAAGGGAAATGCTGTGCACAAAATACATGACCATATTCAATAGCTCTTTGAAGTCTTTTTTGCTAGATGAGGTCCACAACAGCCTTTCTTTGGCCTGTAATAGGCATCATTGATCTGAAGAGGGAGAACAAGAAATGCTGAGGGTATGTATTCAGCTTTATGTTAAGGCTGAGGTCCAGTCAGTAGCACTAGAGGGAACAACATTTTCCTCTTTGGTTAGACTAATGTGGGAAATCCTGTCAGCTCAGTCAGCCCCAGGCAAGAAGGAAATGTTCACACTCCTACATTTGTTGTATTATATGCCTATGACCGTAAGTAGCTGTGAAAGTTTTCATTCTAAAGTCTAATTTTATGTGTTTCATAAGAAATCAGAAAAGCATTTAAAGATCTACTGGGTTGCTCACATGTTCATACTTGCCGGGATCTGCAAAGCATCCTGTTGTCTCAGATAAATGAATGTGGGTTAATATGGTCAGTGCTTTACAATCTCATCTTTGTTAAGCAAAATAAAACAGTGGCTAATATATTTCTTCCCATCTTCGTTGTATATAATCTAAAATAAAATACCATTATTTTCAGATGAATGACCTATTTGTAGAACTTTTTCATCATGCATAAAAATACCTTAGGACTTTTTAATCCAGAAGTGATAGAAAGGACTTAGTATTTTTTGTGGTGGAAAAAAAATACATGTAAGCCTTAAGACATAATTAAATAATTCAACTCAGATAGAAGATCCAGGTGAAAATGTGAAGTAAATTATACTCATTGTTTTAAATGTTTCAAATTTTTTATTGTTTTTAAGTTTTTCTAGTCACATACCCAACAAATTAAGAAATATGGTTTAGTCTCATTTTTTCTTTTGCACTGACACCACCAAAATAGTACATAATTAATATACTGCGAACATAAGATATGGGGCATGTCACTGAAAAATATATGACACTTTTCCTCATCAGTTCTTTCTCTGACTATATTTTGCATCCAGTTCGGGTGGAAGTCAGTATTAATGCAGAGTCTGATAAGTTCCTAAGCAGCCATAATTCAGCAAGGGAAGCATCATTTACCTCAACACTGGCTGTGAAATGAGGGGTGGAGCGTGAGCAATGTCATTTTCTGTCAAATGAGATGGAGCCTGTCAGGTTGAACTGACAAGTTCCTTGTGTGCTTCACATTTTGTCACCAGTCGATAGAAGCTGACACATTCTGTTGCAAGACATATCCACTTTGTAAAGAAAACTACGTGGATCTGAAAGCCAGCTCAGTGCAAGGCTTAAATCCTCCTGGTAGCACATTAACAATCACCGGCATGGGTCTGATTTTCCAGCTTGCTTGCATTTGTTCTGTTATTTTTTTAAGGGTCTCAACACACTGAGTCCATTCTTTGTATTTTCTTCTATTGACTTGGTATCTTTTTGGTTCTTTGTTTAACTGCATTTCCTCATGTTTTCTCTTTTAATCTTTGTAAACTTAGATCTTCCTGAGGTTATGGCACTATGTTTGTTATCACTTCTTGTCATGTGATATTTATCTAGCTGTAACTGTAATACTGCTGGTGTTTCCGAAATGGTACTGGGCTCCTTTGATATCTTTCTGCAGGTGTTGGATTTGTCAGTCTCAGTGAAGTCTGGAATCTCAGTAATTGTTGATAGTCTTGAAAACCAGCAATCTGGGATTTTCCCAGAAAGTTTATCTCCTGATAAAATGTTTGATTTCTTGTTACAGAATGAAAACATACAAAAACTAAGGTGAAAATTACCTCACTAAGTTTTTGCTTCTTGATTGGTTAAAACAATTGCTCATTTCAAATCTTAAAATGCAAAAGGAAATAATCAATATAGCAACTTGAGACTTAAGCAGACTGTTAGTTGCCGGGTTTTTTACCAGTGAGTACAATTCATATTCCCAAGGTTCTGTCTTGAAATTGCTATAGACAATATGGCTCATCAGATTCAATGACTCTAACAGTAGTCTGGCTCCTCAATATCAAGAGTTCATGCAAGGGGAGGCATTTTAAAGCCTTCACCTTTCATTACAAGCAGGATGTCTTATGGAATAAAACCTAGTGTTTTTCTTGTTTTTCTGAAGTGTACATGGAAGCTTGTAAGTCAGTCAACACAAGGACAATATAAAAATTATTTACGTATAAGAGCTAATAAGAGGTCGAACAAAATGTAATCTTGGAGAACCCTAGATATGGTTGTTTAACTGTGGGTATTTTCTGCTGGAAGTGAATTTAGTGTTGGTTTTGCAGCAGAGAGAAATCTATTATTTACTCAGAACCATGGGCTTCTCTTCTACTTTTTCGTTGCCTGAAAATATAGTAACAACAACAAAAGTTAAACACATTGAAAACTTCACTGAAATAGGAAGGAAGAAAGAAAACTTCCAAACAGTGCTGTTTTGAAATAGACAGACCTTCTTCAACAGTTTTCAAAGATCAAAGGATTGTATATTCTGTCTGCAAGTTAGTTTTCTGAATAAATTATTATTTGGTTCTTCTCCCCATGATCTATTTTTAGTCTTTTGGAAGACTTTTGAAAGCAAAAACTTTTTTTTCTTTTTTTTCCCCCCTTAGTTTTCATCATACGGTTTAGAAGTTTACAGCTCTATCTTGCTGCCTGACACATTCTCACACAATTATACTTCCAGCAAGCTCACTCTTGCTGGAACTTACTTCTTAGGCATTCCTCCAGTGCCCCTTGCACTTGTGGGCGTCCATATATTTTGCTGATCAAAGAACGTTCTTCTCCATCCACTTATCAAATGGTTTATTTTTACATAACGTGCCTGTTGACACCACAGCTGGGTTTTTTTTGAAATGGGGAGGGGAGATCTGCTGTTGAGTAGAGAAGATGAAGTTTTAACTGAACAGTACATTTTTGTAAGAAGCTGCAGATCTGTGCTTTTGGGGGTTTATTCTCATCAGTGGTGTTATTGTCTACAGCCAAATTGATTACCTCTGTGGCAATCTTACAGCACAAGTGAGGTGCCTAATGGATTCTATTTTAGTAGAACTACCCAACTGCTTTGCTGGACATGAGTTCCCTACTTTATAATGCACTATTTCCCTACACAAAGTTAAATTTAATGCAAATTCAGTGGAAAAATTATACCTTCTCTATTAGATAATACTCTTACCAACATGTATAAATGTCTGGAAAACAAACTGCAGATAGCCATAACAAAACTGTATGAATGAAGACTGTAGATTCTTGAATAAAAACACATTTTTTTTTAATTATTATTAATCTGGCTGCAGGTATATCTGGTTTGCTCTGTTGACAGTAACATATAAGTAGATTTTTGTGGTATATCTTCTAGTGAAGGCATTTTAACTTGCAGCCTTTTAATATTGAAATACTTATTCTATATTCATTGTTATGTTGTGAGGGATAGTAATACTTAAAGCAAAGGTAACTTTCTGTCAGCTTCCTGGATCTCTGAAGAAGGTAAAGTAGGTCTCTGTTTCTTTCAAAAGTTTTCTTGAAGACGTGATGTAAACTGTACATATTTCTGAAGGCACCATACCTCTGCCATGGCTCAGTCCCACAAAAGTTTCCATTTCATTTAGAATCGTAGGATCAGACTTGTAGTACAAAACGCAACCTGTGAATTTCTTGCGTTGCTCTAACTTCCATTGTTTATGAGGCACACAGGCATAAAATAAAGCTGCTTCTCTCTCTACCCTCAGGAAGTTACTGGGGCTGATCTATAAATCAAGGATGTGCCTTCTCCTCCCCATGAAACATGAGTACCTTTGCTGTATTTAGAAAAGTTTCCATTTTGTTCACCTTTTGTAAAAATTGGATTAACAACACTTCCTGGTACAACTGTGGGGTTTTTTGCTACTAATTAAAATATTAATTTCTGAAGTGTTTTTGCTTTTTTCATAATGCAAAGTACTATCACCATTCAGGCAATTCTAGACAGAAACAGAAGAATGTTTGTCATCTTTATGGATATACAGCCTGAAGTATGCAAGTGATTGCTTTCAGTTTTAATGTGTGTTACAGTCTTTTAATAGTTTTAAGCAGTTGATTTTTAGATATCATGTGTATTCCTCTCACAGTTACATTATTTGGACTCATGGAAATACCAATCACTAAAACGTCCCAAGTTTCCCCAATTTTCTGCAGATGAACTATACTATCTGAGAGATTTTCCTATGAAGTAAACTCAACTTTGTGACCTTGTTTACCTACTACAACCAGGATAAAATGAGTATAGAAACCTATTGTATTTTTTGTGAAAATAAGCTGCAAAATAAAGAAATCTTGCTTGGAAAATGACAAGTTTTGCCACTGAAACAATCAGTAAATAAAAAACCTGACAACTATCCATCAGGTTTGGTTTTTTAAGAGCCCACCAGAAAATGTTCCACTCTTTAAAGGCAGTACACATTTATGTATTACTCACTCATCTATGCATTACTCACTTACTCATTTATGTATTACTCACTCATTATGTATTACTCACTCACAATCAAAAAGTGCTTAACATCTTCTCTCCCCAAATCCTCAAGAAATTATTCATAACAAATTAAGATTCTCTGATGAGCTGTTGAAGCTGATTATAAAACAAAATATTTTCCAAGGATAGTCAAATACTGGGGGAGTTATTGTTCTAAAAGATTTACAGTTATTCAATAAACTACTACATCAAATTTGTCACTGACTAAACTACTGGCATAAGTGGTAAATGCCAGCACTATGGGGAGGTACTTATCAAAAAGGAGGCAAAAAGGGTGGGTTTACATAGGAAAAAGCACCTGGATGATGTGATTCATGTAGAAAATAAGCAGCCTTATCTCTTACTTAATTTTATCTTACACCTATGCTATCTTGCTTATTGATATGCCTTGTGCATCTCAATCTTTCTTTTTTCATTCTGTGGTACAGCTCTGGTACCACCTGTGATTCACCCCACTGACTTCTTCAGCAAGAGGTTACTGGTGTGCAACAGAAGGAATAGGCACAGTCCTTCAGGCTCTCCTCGACATCCATAAGATTCCTGTTAAATCCCATGAGATGGTGCTTATGAGACTTCACTGGCTCAACTTAACTAACTTCATTGCAGAAGTCCTTCTTGAAAGTGAGGAAGGGAAGCTGATGTCTCTCCTGCGCTGGGCTGAGTGAGAAGAAATTCTTCCCTGGCATTCATTACCCATGTGGCTGGGTTCTCTGCTGTCCATGCATTTGGAAAAGGATGGATGATATTTAAGACAGTATCTTTCTGTGAAGTAGGAGTTATTTTCTGTCTCACTCTCCATCATGTTGTCTCCCAGTGTTCTTGCCTTTTGTTTTATGTCTGAGCTTGAAAGAGGTGAGAGTAGTGTGTCACTTCAGGCATTTCTGCCTTTGAGGGGATCCTGTTACCCTGCAAGGCAGTGCAGTTGCAGTTTCACCAGCACAATGCTCTGCTGTTGTGTAAGTTAGAGTAATTTCCCTTGCTCCCATGCTCCATTTCTCCATCTTCACACTCGATTTGGGGTTCTGAGAATCCCTCAGACTGGAGTCACCTTGTGGTGAAGTTAGTGAGCTCCCTGCTCCAGAGCTACATTCCCAGGGCTCATACAAGCGGCAAAATCACAGAGAGATGAAGGGTATAACTTAATTCAGCATAGACTGGCAAATGCCTGCATGGCAGCACTCAGTAGATCTTTACTCCTCTTCATCAGCTTAGCAGAGAAAAGAAGAGTAGCATTGCTGTCATTTCAAAGACCATTTGGGGTAGGCAGAATTTAAGTATGAAATTCTGATCTGGGTAAGTGGCTTTGTCCCTTGCTCGTCTCAGTTTCTTACCTGTAAAATGCTGGTATAACAAAGATTGCTGCCAATATAGGTACCCTACATTCAGATATGAACATCTTCACATTTGTTACTGTAAGCTGTTTATCTGCCCTTGACTCCTATTAATATTCAAGTTAGCAAACTTGGAGCGTGTATTTGAAGCCTGCAAGTAGCCAGGCCTTTGGTTTTCTGGCTGACCAGTATGGTATCTAAACTTTCCTGTGTTCATGTGTTATTTTGTTACTCAATCAATCACTTTCTCTCCCTGCAGAATGTAACCTACTCAAATAACTGTGACTATACATACATAATTGCAAAGTCAAAATAAAAGCTTAGGGCATATGGAAATGATTGGAATATGGTGTAATAGCAGCAATGCCGTTTACTGTATATAATCAATTTAGCACACCAATAAATACATACATATATAAACCTCTGACAAGCATACTAGTCTTTTCTATAAAACTTTTCATTTATATTCTGGTGCCATTGTTTTGGAATAAATTTTCTTGTCACAAAGATATGGCTTTTTATTTGATTCAGTCTTATTGCATCATTAAAATATTGGTATCTTTTATGTTTTGCAAACATTTGTGGACACACCATTAACCGACATAAAACACAATGCAGTAACAAATGCCTGTTTTATGACTGCTGTCAGACTATATATTCTCTAATGGTCTAACATTATCAGCAATCTAAGCCTAAATTATCACAACTAAAAGTCTATGAAATACAAGACACATATATAATCTCCAGGAGTCAATGTATTGAAACATTAGAATTAAAAGTACAGGCAATCAATTCAGCCAAATGTGCAGTTTTGCACAGGAATTTTTCATTCAAGCAGCAAAAAGGAAAAGGAAGGAAGCAGAAAGTTATTTTCAAAAAGATTGCTCATATCCAAGGAAGATATACTTTCTCTGTGCAGTTATGTACTGTCAGCCAGCGGAAGGGAAAAAAAAGATGGAATAAAGAATTTGATAAAGGTACAGTTTTTACGTCTTTATTGCTTTTCTTTTAAATGCCTCTTAATCAATGAAATTGTTCTATTACCTGTTTGTAAGATTGATTTGTGTTCTTTCCTGACACTTCTTGTTTGGCTTGAGAATTTTACTGTGTGTCTATAGAAGCAGAAGAATTTCAGACAAGGATGATAAACTACTAAGAACATATGGTTCATTCCAAGTTGTGTGAAAATACTCTCTGTCCCGCTGGAGAATGCAATTAATGAATGTGTATCAGGGACACTAGATGTAGATAATGATAAAGTCCTAGGTGTATTGTTGTTTATGACATGGTTAGCACAGTAGTCAGTGAACACACTGCATTTTTCATGATGACTATTTAAAAGTTTTTTTAAAAATCTCCTATGTAAACCTGAGAAATAAACTTTTTTTCTTTGGTTATCTTCTCTTCTAAAGGTGAAGACAAGATCAATTTCATCAGTTTGGAATGACAATATTAATCACAAGGGTCTGACAAGATACACAATGGCAATATATATGTTGGAGAAGCATTTTGGCAGAATACACGTCTTACTATGAATCTCCCTTTTATTGTAGCCTTTGACAACAACAGTATAAAGAGTAAAGAGAGTTTTGAAACCTCAGCACAACAGGCAGACAATGTCGAGTAAAGAGAAGCAGGGAGGAAGAAAAGCAAATAACTTTGAAAGAAAGTGTCCAGACTCTCAAAAACATTCCTAATCAAACAGCAAAGGAATCGTGATTTAGTGAGGTTCTAAAGGATGCCATTTACTCTCCATCAAAAGGTTTGTAGGTTTTTTTAACTTTGCTTTCTAAACTAAAAAGGTAGATGGCACACAAAAGTCTGCTACCCAAGATGGTTTCAAAATACAAAGGTTCTGTGTTTAGTTTACTTTTTGGATTAGATGTGTCAGTTCCAACAACCCCAACGAAACTATGCTCTTGTCTATCCTCTGTGCATCTTGTCCATCTTACAGAGATTATACCTCATCTATTAGGCTCTTTTTATTTTTGTTCCTCCTGCTTTCACAGATTTTCTCCAAACACTTCTCCACTTTTGAAGATCCACATTCGTTGTCATTCATTTATTATCCTCTAATGAAAGTATTGGAGTTGTTTATGGAATACTAATTAAAGCCTCTTTACCCCTTTCCCTTTGGAAATAAAACGGAAATATTTTCCATTGACTTAAAGAAAAAGAAGTGGCATAGAGCTGATTTATCTTATTAACATTGTAATCTGCTAGACATCCTTTTCTCCTTGTGTGATTCTGTTTTTAAGATTGTATGACAATAATTAGTGTTTAAGAAATCCTTTCCTATATATCTTTTCCTGATTAATCCAAAAAATACAGATTATTAAGTATTATTATGATTTACTATTCTATATGTTCTTTTTGAACTCTTGGGTCTCTGCTGTGATTTATAAAAATGTGCGTTGTTTTTTTCTGTTCCTATCTTTTCTGTGAAACACAATATTACTTGGAAATTATAACAGGATTTATTGTTCATGGATAAGAGTATAATTTTGCTGAAGACTCTGGAGATACGCTGAGTTTACCTGGCCTTAAAAATTTGCAGTAACTTAGGCATCTAATGAACTTGTCTAATGAACTAATTCTTTTCCAATTGTATTGAAAATGAAAGCATAGCTGATATCCATTTCTGTAGGGAAACTACGGACAATTCAATATCCTCCTGTACCAGACACTTGCAAACTGCATTTATGTAAACTCTCTTGATTTTGTGGGCTAATACTTATTTAAGTAAGGACTGCTTAACCGAAAAAGGATTTGCAGGCTCAAGACCTGCCATAATATTTTCCACTTTAACCAGGCAATTATCTCACCCTGCTCTATATTATGCAAAACTATAAACAAGGTTGAAAGGGCAAGAGGAAAAGAGAGGTAATGTATTAAGTATGTATCATGGTATTAGAATACTTAAAAGCAACATGACTTATGATTTGGATATAACACAATATTATTGTGAAGATTTGTAAAGGATCCTTTGCTGTCTTGAATATCACATCTGAAACTGTCAAAATGTAAATAGAAAATAAATAGGTATGAAGCAGAGGCACTCTTTGTGCTACACACTAACTTGCACAACACTGTAACTTATAATATAAAAATACACTATACTAATAAAACAACCTGATTGATAAGAAAATTAAATGTTTTCTATTTAACTTTTCCACAGATACACAAGCTTGTTGTGCTGCTTTTTAAAGGGCTGTAATTGACTGGGTGATATTGGATGGGTGTGAATTTTGGGAAGTAATGATAATAACAAACAAAAATTGAAGTTTTTAGGATGTGGCATTGCAGAAGCTTTTTTTATTTTTTTTTTTTACATCTCCTAATGTTTAAAAATGTGAATATTTTTGTTGGAAATATTGTTGAAGAAAATGGGGTCTTTCGCTAATCAATGAACTTCTTAAATTGGCTACAAAGACATAAACTACTCTGAGAAGAATTAAACTGGTGGGTGACCAGAGACTAAAATAGGCTTGTGAAAAGCTAATTAGGAGGAGTTTAGGTAGAAAGCTGCTGCAACTATTATCATGACTAATCATCAGGCAGATGGAAGTGTTTAATTTATTTCTCCTTTTTTTTTTGATCAAAATTGTGTCCTTTCTTGAGTAACTGAAGTTTTAGCTGAACTCGGCAAAAGGAAGATTTGAGTAAAGGATATTGTCCTTTCTTTCAAATTACATAATCAGTTTTTGACAACTCATCTTGCAATAGCAGAACCTTTTGTAGTGATTCCCAGAAGGGAAATAATTATCTTTCAGTGTTTGTCTCATACACTCTTGTTCATAAATGTTTGGAACTAAATATTTTTCATTTCTTCTGGACAGTTTCTGCAATACCGTTGTACAGACAGGATTGCAGGTGTAAAATTGCACACATGAGATCTAACACAAATCTACATCTCTGCATTTACATCTTTTTTTAAAACAGAGCTTTTGAGAAAAGGTCAGGATTCTTAATGCTTCTACTCAGGTGTAGGGAAGTCAGTTCAAAGACTGACTAACTAATACAGTATGGGGCAATTTATCTTCTCGGCGTGAACAGGTTTTCCTTAGTCAACTTTGGTCATTCTGCTCTCCAGTGCAGAAAAAAGTTACAAATAGTTTCATCATAACCTGACAGAATATAAATTTATTTGCATACATCTAATTGTATTGTCTATGCAAAAAAAATGAGGATTACTTTAGTTTTCTTATTCACAGTGTAAAGCTAATGACACTACTTGGTCTGTATGCTTGATCCTCTCAGCGGTAGAATACCATTTCTCTTCCTCTTTTTGTCACAAAAACAGTCCAAAAGATTATTGAACAATTTCTTCCTCTCATCTGCAATTAGTTTTGAACATTCTTTAAAAAAGATTTTTTCCTGATATGTTCTAATGGAGACACAAAAATTAGAACAAAATCAGAATGACTAGTTTGAATAAATATTTTGTTAAGAGTTTTTTGTCTTTCTCACATACCTCTAAGATTTTTAAGTACTGTGGCTTGAAAGTGGCTCCTGACTTGACCATCAACCCTCAGCTCTGAACCAAAATATTAAAATGGAGAAGTTATTCAAACTTACTGATTCTGGAAGACTTTGTAAGCAATAAAACTACTATAGTTCTACTGTAATGAAAAGAAGGATGTGAGTAAATGTCTCTGTTCTGCAGATGTGTTTCATTTGGGCTTCTCTAACATGGGCTACGAGTGGTTTTGAGAGACATGGAATATTAGAACAATTAGATCATTAGATAAAATAAGGAGCTTTCTTTTCTGTTTCTTCCTTTTTCTGCAGTAATGTGTCATCTAGTTATTTATTATGTCTTTTACAGATTGCATCACTGAAAAGTGGAAACTTTTTTAAAAAAGTGAATAGTATGCTTGAGTTATTATACCTCTCCAGTAATAGATCTTTACTTCATTTGAGATCAACATACAGGGCCACAAAATGTATCTTATCTCCTGCCATCCCAAATAAATAATGTAGGAAACCTTAAGTATGACAATCACAAATAACATACCGCCAGTGATTACATTTGTTTCGTCTCTGACAAAAATTATCTATTTTTAGCCTAGTTATAATTTTAAATCTTATTAAAATTCATCAGTACAAAATGATAAGGAGAAGATCTTTCAGATCTGGAGTGAAGGCATTATACTATGTAATTGCGCTTACAGTGAGAACATGTGTCTTTATTTGGTTAAGCAATGGAAGGTACTGCATTTCATACAGGCTTTGAAAAGAAGACTGTCCAAATGTTGTACTGGGAAGTGGCTTTCTTGTGATATATCTATATGGTTATTACAGGAGCTTTTAAACTCATTTTCAGATGCTCATTTTTATTGTCTTTAAAAAGCAGAGAAAGAACTAAAAGCAACATTCTCATCAGACACTGGTAATGTTTTTTGATTTAGACGGCATTTTGTAAAGAGTTCATGAGTTTTACTGTAACATATTAATTGATTTAACTTAAAATATACTTTTCTGGCTTACATGTTTTTAGCCATCTTGTTTAAAATATGAATAGGGTTGGATTTGATTTTACAATATTGGATTTCATGTATTGCATTGCTGGATTTTAGCATTACTGGATTTTCACATTGCTGTATTCAATGCACAGTTTGCTTCTGTGCATATAAATGCTTGCTTGTAAGGATCGTTTCATACAATGAAGAGAAAAAGAACTGCATGAAGAGATACTAGTGGCTCTTTTTTTAAAAAAAAAAAATTCACACTGGAAAAGGCAGCTTATTTGTTTTAGGACTATAGGACTGTAGTTGCTCCGGGAAGTGTAATGCTCCTTAAGGACTCTGAATTTTCCCCAAAATTTTATGTTGCAAGTAGGTTTCTTACTACAAAATATCTGTTTGTAGTGTGAGATTTTTGCAGTGGCTATCAGATTGTTCCTTTATTCCAAATACTTGCTGTCATTATGTCGAGACTTTTTTCTCTTACAGACTTTCTGTGAATATTCTGTAGATTGGTTTATATATTGCTGCCTATAATTGAACAGTAGAAAAAAAATATTTAAATCACTGTGGTATGGTGATCTGGCACTTTGACACTACAGTTTGAGAGAAAGCTTACACCTTTTTTCTGGTTTCAGACATACCTGTATATTTCTGTGACAAACACTCAGCTGAAAAAGGACAAATCAACATCACATCAAGGATCCTTTTTCTTCAAGGAGGAAAAAAATGTCCAACCCCTCCAACTAACCTTTAAATACTCTAAAAGTCTGTTCAATGAAAATTATGCTCTGTAAAATTTTACACTAGAGTATCTAGTTTCATATTCATCCATGTTAACTTTAACTATATTAAAGAGGTTGGATGCCACTTCAGTTCAATGATTATGTAAAGGAAACCTTTCAATGCTGATTACATTTCAAGGCTTGTGAAGGGAGAAAGTTTCTAACTTGAAGAACTGTGACAGCAAGCAAGTTTTAAAATAATTCTCTCTGAAACTATGAGCAATCTTCCTATTTTCTACCAGAAACGAAGTATTAAACATTAGAAAATGAAGCCCATTGTTTTGTCAGAGAGAAATACTGCCTTGAATTGGTTAACTTATACAATAAGGAGGAAGGGTAGCATATTTGGAACTATACTCTCTGTCCTTTATACTGCTGGGAATTTAATTAAACTTGTCAAAATAGTTAGTTATGAACAAACTTAGTTTGTTTGATTATTTTACAATTTCTACTATTTCTATAGTGGCTTGAGTTTTTCCCCTTGCCTTTCTTAAAGTTTTATTTTATTTAAGAGTGCAGCATGTCTATCTCTGAAAAATTTCCTCCTAAAAAGTGGAATACTAGATTCATCAAAAAAAAAAAAAAATCTTCCAAATACAATGTGAATTTGGGAGCTAGTTGTAATAGCTGAATGACTATGATAAATTAAAAGTATTTAATGATCTATATTTTATAGCAACTAGTATGTAGATTCATTTTCAGAGTATTGCATAACAAGAGCTAAACTCGTGAACTGCTTATGTCTGTCTTTCCTGGGTGACAGCGCTGGCAGCTGAAAGACTCAGCAAGGCTGCATGAGCCCAGATGCAGACAATACCTGAGAGGGCTGTAAGACTGAAGCCATAAATAGAGAATTCCAGTCTCTAAAAATTTTAAGAGACACTGATCACTTTGATCTTTAACATAATTGATTCAGATTTTCTGTCTCTTTTCTATTTTAACAGTTTATGGGCTTTTGCTTTATTTTTTCTTCACTTGCACATTTACAGGTGTTGAGAATGTGGTCAATAATGTTATGAAGAGAAAGAGAAGTCTCATATTTCTAAAACATGACCAGAAGTTTCCCAATTGAGATGCCTTATCCTGGGCGCTTAAATTCATAGCTTGAAAATCAACACCTGTGGACCACACAAGGGCCATTTTGACCACTATGAAGCTCACAAATTTGATCAGAGATGTTGAAGAAAAGCCAACAAGAGAAAATAGAAAAAGCTTGGTCACTTATCTGTACTTCTCGTAGTCATTACTGAGCCATTAACTCTAACAATCCCTTTGGTATACCTTTAGTTATATGGGAGGCTGTAAATGAGTAAAAAAAATGTGTAATGCTTTGTTATGCAAAGGATTAGGCAAAATGTTTTCAGAACATGATCCAGTATTTTTATTCAGGTGGAAGAAATAAATTCCTCTGTGGAGACAGCCGGTTGGTCTGTAGTTTCATCTGAAACTTGACCTGTGTGTAAAACTCCTCAGTAAGATAAATTGAATGACTAGAGAGGTTATGAATGGATCAGGATGGCTATACACAAGGAAACAACAGAGATGCTCTCGGAGTATGACCTTGAGAAAACCTGAAATGTAATTTTTAGGTCAAGTGTTGACAGAAAAAGAATCTTGTATCTGTGGGCAAATCAGCTATCTGCTGTCTGAGTTCTTTGGGGACTTTAGATATGCTGTGTAAGTAAATAAGACTTTATCTAAGAAACACCTTGACAGAATCAGTGTCTCCTTTTACTACAGCAAGCTGCACATCTGTTAAATTTGGCTAATCACTCACATCAAAGAAAGGTAACAATAAGACTTTTCCCCAACATGTGGAAAAGCATCTTCATTTTGATTTTTTTTCTAATCTGTATATAAGATTAGAGTACTCAGAAGGAAATGCACGGTTCAAACCTGCTTTACTGCAGGTTTCACTCCTTGTCATTTTTATCAGTGAGTCATATTATCTGTGAATGTACAGGCAGTTTCATAAAAGGAAATGAAAAGTGTCCCACATTGTCCTTAGCCTATATTTGTGCAAACAAAGAAGACTCAAATGCATCGGGCAGTGATCAACAAGCATTTGAATATTCCTGTAATACCTTCAGCCGCTCCAGCCAGCTTGCTATGGTGGGATTTTTTTTATCCAGACAATTTGATGACCTGATTTTACCCTTAACATGAAACAACAGACAAATGACAATGAACTAAGAGTCTTGAAATAAGTACACGTTCATCAAAGTCATTCTGGTAAACAAATTGTGGCAGCTCTATTAATCATGGCAGTTTTATGCACCCTACTTTCTCCCTTCCCCTTATCCAATCTAGTTGTCACATCCTGAGTTTGCCTTATGTTAGCACAGGGATATTGGAATGAAAGCAGACAAATGAACACAGAACTACTATATTATTTAAGTAATTAACCTGAACCACACACCCCACATGGCTCATAGTCAGTGGGCCAAACTGTTATATATCACTGAATGGAGTCCAAACCATTTTTTCCACTAGCTTGATTCTTAGAAGTATGCTAATATTACAATTACTTTTATCCCTAAGCTGGTTTAGAAGCTGTATGTCAGGCTGCAACTTCAGTATATATGGAGCTTTCTGTGACTGTTGTTTCTGTGCATAAGCTGTGATTCTATTTTACATCTGCAAATATGCATCACTGGGTAATTTTGTACGTGTAAAGAGTTCTCATCAAATCTTTCTACTTGCTCACATGCAAGCATTTGTGGGAAACTGCACACTCACTGTACAGTCTACAAGCCTTTTTTGAAATTAGCTGCATGGCAGTAAGATTGTTTCTGGATGTGTAAGATTTTAAGGCTGAAATCAGAAAATAAATTTATGGATTTTTCTGTGTGCATTCACATTTTTCCACTTAGCTGTGCAAACAAAACAAAAAAAGCCTTAAGTGGAACTTCTGGGAGAAACCTCACATGTAAAACCATCTGTTTTCTTGCTAGCTACTTTTTTCCTAGCAGTTAAGGTAACTTCTTTGGCTTTTGTCAATTACTAGGCTCATCTTCTGTGCTAAGGGATTGTACACCATGAAGACAGATGTTGTTATGTCAGAATGACTCTCCCTCTCTTCCCTGCACACCCTCACATCCTTATGCACAAGTGTTTACAAGGGGAAGCCTTATATGATTTTTTTAACTTTGTCCCATTTGAGCCAGTGTATGAACTATTTGTGTAGCAGAGCAAAGAGCAATTTCAGCAAGCAGTGATCTTGTGAACTGTTAGAAATGAACCTTTCTGAGCAGTGTCCCAAGCATTAATAATTCAATAGCTGTAAAGCTGTAAGCAGCAAAGCTTATTTCACCTTATGTTGTAACTTGTGAGCTACTTTAGGGTGTGGGTAAGTATGCAACAATGGACATTAAACTGAACATTATTCAATTGCTGTTTGACCTCCATATGTTTTGCCACCTCCACATTACAGCACCAAGAAGTCTTCTAATGTATATTATCAGGGATCAGGCACAAGTCCTATCTCCATTTGACGAACTGATGTGAAATAAGGTGAAATGTTAAGGTTTGGAGGTATTTAAATGGAAAAGAGACTGACCTATAACTAATGCCCATTTCAGAGTGACATTGCTTATCTTTATGAACATTTAGAGCACAGATCTGGTTTGCAGTAGGGGATTTCCACTTCTTCTCCTGCTTTCTTAAGTGAATCTTGGTTCTGAGATATGTAGTGATAGATATGGGAGCTTCAGTAAAGAAATGCAAGAGCAATACCAGCAGTTACTGGTGTGCTTGAGATAAATGGATTCACTACAGCTATGCAACATTTCTTGGACATTTTTCTTGAGAAGAATATTGCAAGGAACAATGGGAATGGCAGATTGACAGCAAAGGAAAAATACAAAAAATCAATCATTCTTACTGGCTTAACATTGCACAACTGATTGATTTTTTTTAAGCAGAGATACTTCTAATTACTTTCAATATCAATTAATATTACAAAAGATCTGACTAAAAAAACAATTTATTGGAGTATCTTTCTGCAATTTGCAATAATCAAATCTTGCATATAAAATTAGTTACATGTTTTTATACTATACTTATTGATTACAGAGTATTTACAGTATTTCTTTATTTATGCTTTTTTGTTTGTTTTAATAGCAATAGAAGATTACCAAATGTCAGTTACCAGGACCAATTTTATAATATCTCATCTGGCATTCTTAGGATAGGAAGTATGATGCATGCATAACATATAAACCCTCTAATGCCTTAACCACTACTTACTCTGTGCCCTCAATAAAGGAGAAAAAATTGGGATTTAGTTTATGAACCATTAGGTTAGTAGACTAAATTAAGGTTGGGAGAATTTCAACTGAATACAAAACATGTTGAAAGTATCAGGAAAGTTTGATTCAAAACTTTAAAAGTACGTTGCAAATTATATTTTAAATAAAGTAGCAAGTAATTAAGATTAGGAACAAAATCATGCAGTTAACAGCACAGGCCAGCAGCACAAAACATAACAGTAAGAGAGAACATTCAGAGCCCAGAAATTCAGATGAAAGTACATTTATTTTAAGAATCAGACCATTTAACTTCCATTTAGCTTTCTGAAGATACCACCTCTGGCAAATAATTGTGGCAATTATTGATAAGGCAGCAGAATGTCTGATGAGCAGAATTACTGTTTGTAGCAAACAGAACAGTATCACATCCAGACAGGATGGGTGAAGTAGTTTGGTTTCATGGAATATGCTTGTAGAATATGCAAAGTGTTTGCTCTAGTTTTAAGAATGTGTAAGTAGTATGGGAAAATATTTAGTGCTCAGAATTAAAATTTACTTCACAGAGTTACTGGATTCTTATCTTCTTGTTCAGAAACTTGTTTTAAGGCCCTTTTCTTTCTTACGGGTTCCTCTGTTTATTGGTCACTCCCACTGAAGACAGCAGTGGACATATAACAACCAAGAGGGTGCTCACAGTGCTAAGAACACCAGACAACTCTTTACAGAATCACAGAATCACTAGGTTGGAAAAGACCCATACGATCATTGAGTCCAACCATTCCTGTCAACCACTAAACCATGTCCTTGAACACCTCCCCTGGTCGAGCTTGAGGCCATTCCCTCTTGTCCTGCCTGCTGTCACTTGGGAGAAGAGGCCAGTTCCCTCCTCTCTACACCCTCCTTTCACCAGCTGTGTGAGGAAGTTGTCACCCACACACTCCAGGAACCTCCCAGACTACTTCCTCTCTGCTGTATTGTACTTCCAGCAGACATCTGATAGACTGAAGACTCCTACAAGGACAAGAGCTAGTGATGTTGAGACTTCTCCCAGTTGTTTATAGAAGAGCTCATCAGCTGCTTCTTCTTGGTTGGATGGTCTATAACAGATTCCTACCACAATATCTTTCTTCTTGGGGGTTTCTCTGATTTTCACTCTATTATTATTATTATTATTATTATTATTATTATTATTATTATTATTATTATTATTATTATTATTATTATTATTATTATTATTATAATAATAATAATAAATAATATGTGCAGTCAGGCAGGAAAATGGATATAAGTTTTATTTGCATGGGTTGTGTTTGGTTTTTAACAAAACAAAATAAACAAAGAAGAAAAAATATATTTGCTGCAAAGAGTCTATTTCAGCTTGCCCATTTCCCTGTCCCATGCTTTGCAGTTGTATTGTAGGCATGAGGCAGAGAGGAAAGCTACATTGATATCAGAGATGTACAGTTCTTACGTAGTTTAGTCAGGGAATGCACACCTTGAACAACTTCAAGGCACTGGGGTTATTCTAGCAAGACATTGCTGGTTTTTAGGAACAAAAACCCCACAGGAAACTCATCATTCTGCCTTTCCCTGGCGAGTTACTCATGCTGGTGGCCCCTATCATGCTGAAGTATTTGTTGCCTTTGTTTTTAATGTCCTCTCAGTTGTGGCTTCAGGTGCAAACATTTGGATATGGACTCATGCTTGAAGGTGTTTTCTGGTATTTTCCTTTTGCTTGAAGTGCTCATGAATTATTTAGCTGGTTACTCCTTTGTATTTTGTGCAGATAATTACCTTAGAATATCTTCTGAGATAGACCATTTATAAAGCCAGTTCTTAGATGGGCTCATCCTGAGATGAACTACAAGACTGGTGGACAAAAGTGGAAGTCTAAGTTATGAAAAGATCCATGAAAAGTTTTGGATTTTTTTTTTCTTTACATTTTTCCCATGAGAAGATGAATTGTTCTGTGTCAAACTGAGGTGTTTGAACAGAGACTCCTTCGGTCACAATGAAAGGACAGAGTGGATTGTGTACTTGGAGGTTCATGGCTGGTTCAGGCCAAAACTGTTGGTGAGTGGATATAGTCATCTGGGGGAACATCTCCCAGGATGGTTATCTCAGTGCAATCTGTTTTTCGCATCTCTGAGACCTAACAGTGTGGAACTGATTGCTTTTTTAGTGCATGTTTTCAAGTAGATCAGGAGAAGGTATTCCTCTTTTCCAACACTGTCTGTAGCTGCTGGAGGGTTGAAGCATATTTATATCACAGGAACTTTACCCATTCTTTCCCCCTGTCATCTGTGGGAGAGAATAACAAGGTGCTTTGTCTAAGACAACAATAATTTGCTCATCAAAGATAGTGTCATAGTGTATTGTCTGCTACTTAGTGGCAGAAATAAGTCTTGGTTGTCAAATCCCTCCTATCTTGTGGTTAGCGGTTCAGACAACTTGCTGGAGGAATCCTTGCTCCTCTGAAGACAGTCTTATTTCATTTTTAAAGCTTTCCACTAGGCCTTATTAGTATAATTCATTCAATTAGTCACTGAGGGGTAAAGTGTTTACATATATATGAATCCATCTGAACACTGCTCTCTATTTCTGTCACAGGCAAAGACTCCAGAAACAAACTCTTTGTTCAGGTGCACTATTTTGATACACATGGCATTGAAGTTGTTCCTTCATGCAGGTGCTATCAGGACCCATGTGACAGAAGGTACTGAACAAGTAGCTATATTGTTATACTTGAAATCATGGCACCCACACAACCAAGAATGAACCAGTTTTGTGTTACCGGTTTTTTGAGTAGAATATCCAAAGCTATTGCTTTTAATTTATTAACAATCTATATAAAAAGAAACAATTAGAGAAGTGGTAAGTAATAATATCTAGACTAATCAAAATTTTGTAGTCTTAAAAAGCACAGGGAGAATTAAGCGCAGTAACAAATTAACTGCTCCTAAATAGTGACATAGAACAGTCTGAATGAATTCTACCAATTTCAAATTTAGTGCTGTGTTAAAGAAAATAAGCTTTGGCATCACTGTGTTTGTCTTAACGGCACTCTTATCTTAGTCTAAAACTACAGTGAAACTGATTGAAGAAAATGTTGAAAAAAAGAGATGAAAATATCTGAATATTACTGTAGTGCCAAAAGTAACAACTGGCAGTAAGCCCTTCATTTGAGTTCCATTTCAGATATGAGATCCTATTAAAAATACTTCTGATATATATAAAATATTTTTTATGCATATATCAGAAATTTTGCAGCTGGAAAAATAAAATTCTTGAAAGAATAGTGAGAAGATCCGTGAACACATGAATGAGAAAGTAAAGACAACATAACTTATCATGCTTCTGACTATGAGAGAAAGGATTGTTTAAATAATTTAAAAGATGGAAAAATTCAAAAGAAAAACATTATACTATGTATAAGCTCTTTCTGGAATTATTTGCTACAAAATATTTTTTGCAAAGTCCCATCATAATTTTAAAAAGTTCATATGTATTTGAACAGTAAGAAATAGAATTAAACAGAAGAGGCTAAGAATAAGTGTGAGGATTTTGTCTCAGAATGGAAGTCAACTACATCTTAAAAAGTTAAGAGCTATTTTCTGCCATTATTAGCCATTTTTTTGCACATTTTAAATGATCTCGTGACCTTTTGTGGAATATCCAGCACTGGCTACTGTTGGATCAGGATGCAAGACCTCTCACAATTTCTACATTTATAAATGAGGATTATACTCTTAATAGTGCTGCCCAGCAGGTTATTCTAAAACATTAACACTCCCTGAGGAGTCTCCATACATGCTTTATCTGTTATTAACTTCATATGGAGAATAAAAAACATGCAGCACAGAAAAAAATGCACATGCGTTAGTGGCACAGGCAGCAGTAGCTCTTCTCTCTCAGTAATGAGAGACTGAGATCAGAAGCTGAATAATTACTTGCTTTATGTGTGGGAACCTTGTCACTGAGCAGAGATCTGCATCCTCCTCTGCTGCCCTTTCCTGGGTAGGTTTAGCCTGGTCTGCAGGTAGCTCTGTCTTGGTCTTTTTAATGCAACAGAGTTGTTAACTAATTTGGATGATTTGGATTTTTTTTTTAGGTGATATTCCTCCTGGTTTTCATTTTCAGTAGTTCTGGGTAATCCAAATAAGAAGATATTTTAATTCTCTTCAACTGATCATGCCATTTCACTCTGGCATTTAGCAGGATCTTCTTGTTTCAAATCTGAAGTCACCTTTTACTGATTTCGTTGGTAATACAATCAGGAAATCAATCAAAGCAAAATGCCTTCTTTGATAACCAAAGTTCCCATAACAGATGCTTTCTTACTTAATCTCACTAAAATATGAAAATCAAATCTTACTCATGTTTTTAACGAATATTGCAGAGAAATACCTGAAAATAGATACAGTAGGTCACAGGTTGAAATCTACCATAATTCAAGAGTTTGTTTTGTCTTGAGTTGTAACAGAGATGCTGAGATTTTGGGAACTGAAAATTCTAACAGAAGAAACTATGTTTTGTGAAATGAAGTAAAAAGGCATGTGAAACAGGCACTTTATTCATTGCTGTTCACCTTTCAGGCAGTTATAATATCATGATTAATCACATGATAATTTTAAGAGTAAGGTGAGACATTTTCCTTACGAGAAAAAAAGTTAACAAAATTGGTGAGAAATGACAGTGATTGAAGTTTTCAGAGTATGCTCTGTAAGTCCTTTTGCTTTCTACTGTATCATTAATTTGGATCACTCACCAGGACAGTGTCTACTTGAAGGGCAGAAAAATGCTAGCAAGGCTCAGGGAGAAAGCTCTGCAAATTGGTAGCTCACCACTGAGCTCTGGTGTGGATTAAGAGATCAAAAGTCATCAGCCCATGTGCTTTGTTATAGCACATACTTTGTTTGCTCTTGTATGAGTGTAAACAAAGTTTGCTCTGCATGATTTTTGGTGGCTGGATTTTTACACGCAGAATTGAACAGGGTTGTTCATATTTCTGAGGGACATTTTCAGGGAGGGTGAATTAATTTGGACGTGTTTCCATATATGTGGGTTTGTAAGATAGATCTTTGCTAATACACTAGTGAAGACAAATAATTCAATCATAATTTCCCTTCAGAGGCCAGGCAAAAAATGCAAGTATTTCAATTTCCAATGGCTGTGAAAGACTTTGGAGTTTGATGCATTTTACTGAAAAAAATTCAGTTGAGAGTAATTCTCAAAATCACTCAGTACTGTGTTGACTACTCTAATCCTTCAATTAGTGGTAGAAAAAATAAACCAATCTATAATATTTCAAAAGTTTATTTTAAGAGTTCACTAGGTGTTAAACACTGATAACAGGCCAAGGCTACACTAAGAATGATCTCCCTAGTTGCAAATTAGGCCACATGCATGTCTTAATGGTACCTTCAAAGCAGTAATTAGGGATAGAGGAGTGAGGATATTTACAGCTGTTCATACGTTGAATGCATATGTTTTTAAATAATGAAAATAAGTACAGTAAAAATAAATTAGCATCAGGGAAAAACATGTGGACAAAAGAATACAAAATAAAATAATCAGAAGTGCTCAAAACCAGATCTGAGCCAAACAGGGATTTTTTTTTTTCTCCTTACATCAACAGTGAAACCTTCCTGACTTTGGCTCTTGAGGAAATATCAACCTGTAAAATCTCTGCAAACTGATTAGAAAGAATGAAATAAAATACAATTAGTACAATAATTTTAATACTTTAAAAACACCCTGGCACTTCAACATGATAGGGGTATTCACGTGGAAAGCAAAGCTTTGACTTTGCTTATATTTTTAAAAAGAAACTTCTGGGCAACTACAACTCCATATTTTTTGCAAGCTAACATGTTCAGAAAATTTGTCCCTTTAATCAAAATAGTTAGATTAGGTTTTTAATCCCCCCTAAATGCTATGTTGTCATAAAACTCCTGACCAGGTGACACTGAAGCATTTGGATGGAAGATGATTGGGCAGAGCTCCTTAACTTTGCGAGTAACTCTAGCATTGAGATCTACCAGCAGTCAACTCTACTGGCACATCTCAGTGTTACCAGGATAGTAGGTGTGCATCACATGGGAAATGTGGTGGGTACGAGAACCAGGTAGCTAGATGATAGCCTTTTCTTCTCTGCTATGAAGCACATTTCTGGTGGAGATAGATATTTAACTGATAGGGTCACATTTAGGAGGAAATTTTTATTTTTTTTTGCCATCTAGTGTAAGTTTCCCCACCTAGGTTCTATGTTTAATTAATAGAGTCTAATAACTCCAAGCCATGATTCAGATCTTGGAGACTTTGAATGCTTCCTTTGCCCTTTCTTAATTGACCCCAGATGAAAGTTAAGACTATGTGTGCCTCACACAAACATCAGTTCAAATGAATTAAAGCTGAGTGGGATAAACATGGGTTCAAATACCCAGGGCATGAAGTAAAAATATCTTTGAAAGCAAGGTGCTCTGTAATTGCAGGTGCTTCTTGGCTGAGCTGAGAAAGTATTCTTCTTTGTTTGCTGCTCTCTGCATGCCATGTTTGGGTTTTGTTATTGTTCCTTGTTCTCTAACTACTGCTACAAGATAACACAGTCTAAACAATAAAAGCAGTCAAGCAGCATTCTTTTGGATATCTAAAAGTTGTAGCTCTTCTTGACTCATTGGGAACAACTGAGCATGTTTCTCTTTGGGAACATCTCTGAGCAAATTCTTTTGGTTTTGAACTACCACTGCAGACTGTATTATTTGCACATAAAACATCTCTGAGCCTCTTCCTTCAGCTCAATGCCACAAGTGGTTTAAATCAGTGGGGTTCCATGAACAAGGATTTACTGCTGAGCCCTGAGATATAATTAGTAGGATCTGTGTTCCTGGGCCATGTAGACCTCTTTTAGAAAAGATCTCCTTTTATCTTTTGTTATGAGAAAGAGGTAATCATCTTCTATCCACGAGATATATTTTTTCCTCAAGAGACATGCCCATATAAGGCACACTTCAGTCAAAGCCTAAGACTGGCAAGGAAGATAATTCTGTCTTCCTTTTGCTAGGGAAAGGAGTTACTGAAGACCTGGTATAACTAGAGTTGTAGAGAAACAAGGGAAAAAAAATACACTGCAGTGACAGAAATTGTGTGGATATGTGCTTTTAAAAGATATTGTTTTGATAGGAATGGTTGGACTGGATGATCCAATGGGTCTCTTCCAACCTGGTTGTTCTATGATTTTATGATTCTATGTAAGGACCCGGAAGATAGTAACCAGTAATAACAACTAATAGAAATTGTCAAACCAGCCCAGTATTTCCTCACACCAGAATCTTCTGACACAGAAGGGAGGGCTCCTCTGGTTTTGTATTATTTCATGTAGATGGATCTCCACCTGGCTGGCAGTCCTGCAGAAAAGAACCTAGGAACTAGAAGGGACCCAAACTGAACATGTATTCTCAATGTTAAACTTCTGCCAAAAAATTTTTTAAAAAAGCAAACACTATAACAGGATGTATAAACATGAGTATTATATGTAAACCAGCTGCTCTGCTGAATACTGGCCTCAGCTGGAACATTACTGCATCCAATTAGAGGAACTGTATTTCCAGAAGTTTGTGGACCAAAAGAAGGGGAGGGTGAAGCAAGCAGTTGACCAGTAACCTGGGCGGCTTCAAAGAAAGAACTGGGCTGGTGGAGTAGAAGGAACGTAAAACTGAGGGGTAGATATAAGTCTTCAAATATGTAAAAGTCTACTGCAAAGGTGAGATTTACAAAATGTTCTCCAGGCACTATTTAGGACATTGATCCACTAATATTTAGGGTGATAAATAGTATGCAAAAATCCAGGTAAGAAAATTTAGGTTAGATATGAAAAAAGATTTTCTATCAGTAAGAGTAATTATAAGGTGGAGGAGATCTCTGAAAGGAGTTAAGGAGTCTGTTTCTGGAAGTTTTTAAGAAAACATTAGACAAACATCTGCCATGAATGGCTTAGGTATAGTTGATTCTGTCTTTAGAATAGTTGACCTCTCTACTAACTCTGTGATCTGGACTGTTTATCCTGAGTGATTTGTAAGATACTGGTTTAAAGGTGATAAGTTCAAATGTGGTGGATATATTGATTTCCCACTGCCACTGGCTAAGCTAGGTGCTGGCTGGGGAAATGGCGAGCTAAATATACCACCAGTCAGAGAAGACAACGGAAGAGGGCAGAGTCTGAGATGAGTACTAGGGATAATTTCCTTTTTCACTCTTGACCTCTGGTTTGAACTTAGCTGATGGACTTGCCATCTGTACCTACATCTTAAAGGAGCATGCTTTCATCCGTATGCAGTACACAACAGCATTTCCAAGTTCACAACTGACCACTTCGGGTGATCAAAACAGTAGGGTAAAAAAGTGCTTGATAAGTAAGAATGTAGCAAGGAAATAGCTGTTACAGATCCAGATCTCAGAAAGACAGAACAAAGAATGTGGTAGTTCACTATTAAAGTAATTTAAGTTACAAAAAAACGGTCATTTGAACCTCTGTGGAAGTGGGAACAACCTGAATTTGGGATTGACAGCCAAAGATATGAAGCTGACATCTTACCATTCAAATTTTAAGGCATGGTACCATATGGTCAAACTGTGTTTTTAAACTGCCCTTATTGCCCTAATATAGGAACGTTCCAGAAATGCATTAAGTGGGGTGATTTATATCTGCCACAGGAGTTTGTTCTTTTGATCATTCCTTTTCCTGAGGGGTACTGCATTGTTTTAGTTTAGGAGATTTTTAAATGGTATGACTGATTAAAAAAATGTCCCCCAACACATGACTTTGATATTCATGTTTCATCCACAGAAAATCTTTAGGATTTATCAGTCCAGCCATGTGAAGCTGGTGACTTTTCACTTGGCTAGTTTTGTTATTTTATTTCAAGTTATTCTGGGACTACACAAAGTGTACCTTAACTCCAAAAAAGTCATGGCTTGGGGGTCAGAAATGTGGAAATTCTTACTTTTAAATACTTCATGATCACCAGTACTTACCTGTTAATGTAACATTTAAATGTGGGGGAAATCTAAGAAAAGTATGAAAATAGTTTAACCTTCATTAGGAATTTTTTTTATACATGAAAAATATAGTGTATTTTTCCTTACTTAAAAGAAACAATGCCGATGTTCTGTAGCTCATAATCTCTTCATGTTGTGGATGAACAGTTTCTGTAGAGGTAATCAAGACGAGTTCAGTAATTTCTGGACTTCAGAATTGGGTCTAATAATTTTCCTTGTGGGTTGCAACTGACTTCACACAGAGTGAACCTCATGCTTAATGATAACAAAAGACTGTGTTCATTTAATTACTGTTTATAGTAATAATTTCAGGAGGTCTTTCATATCAGTTTGAAATATTAAATACCTGTCATTGCTGAAAGATAAATTGTAGCACATTTCTATTAATGACTGGGCGGTCAATTTCTGGCATATTTTATGTTCGTCAAAATACTATATGTTTACAAATACTACTTTTCATTTATCATGGAAACATTGCCAAAAGCAAACTGGTTGAACTATCTAACCTTACCTTGTTTCCCTTTAATTTATACACACACTGTACAACATCCAAAGTTCTTTTATTCTTCCTCCAGCTTTCAGAATTCAGATGCTTGGATTCTGATGCTCCTCCTGGTTTAAGAAATGCGACACTAATAAATAATAATAAATTGCCAGTCTCAACGGGTCTGTGACCTTCAATCAGTAGGGGGTTATGTGCAACACTTCATTTCCCCTTCTTTTAGCTCTAGCTGTTTCCCTTGCTGTTAGCCAATGTCCTTGATTTATGGGTGGGCCACCAGCAGGATATCTCACCTGCAAAAATAGTTCACACTGTGTTGTTTATTGTACTAAGTAGGCTTCATGCTGGCTGAGGGTTTTTACAAGGGAAAGGAGCTGCTGTCAGTCTTTCCATCATCTGAGAAAAGCTGGCTCCAAAGTTCTCTCAAATTTCCTGATGAAGTCTAGAAGCAAGAAGCCAGAGTAAGCTATTGGCCTTTCCTCAGTGCATCAATCTTTTGGCTTTTTTGGCTAGAATTTCAACAGAAGATGAGAACAAAATTAATGAAGAACAGGATAAAACTTTTCAAAAATCTATTCTTAATTTAGAACAAATATTTAATGCTGCCCACATAATTTTCAGTATCTGATTTTTCCCCATGTTAAATTATTACCTGCTGTGTGACACAGTGCCATTTCTTGTGATTAAAGCAAAAGGTTTTAATATGCTGGAGGGAGAAAAACCCAACAACTTTAACTGTCCCAGTGCTGCAATCTTAATGCAAATATAAGAAAGAAATACTAGTTACATACTTAGCTTCCAAAACATAAACTAGAGGAGGTAAGAAAAGTAACCAGTAAGTCAGTGGAATTATCTGCCCGTTATAGTTTTTCTGTGTTAATATCGATGAGATTTTCTAAGAGAAGAATATTCCATGTTTCACCAAGGCAACACATTATTAAAGTAAAGACAGGAAGTAAAGACACTGGGAATACCGATTGATTTTGCATATATTGACATTGTCAAATTCAGTAATAGGGCTTCATATAGAATGGTTTGAGTTGAAAGACATTGCACATTAACAATTATCCAGTTCCAATCCTCCTGCCATGGCAGGGACACCTCCTACTAGACCAGGCTGCTCAAGGATCCATCCAACCTGGCCTTGAACACTTCCAGGGATGGGGCATCCACAATTTCCATGGGCAACCTGTGCCAGTGCCTCACCACTCTCATTGTGCAGAATTTCCTCCTTAGGTCTAGTCTAAATCTTTCCCTCTCCACAGTCCACTGTGTCGCTCCAAAATTGATAAATAGTTCCAGATGTCAACAATTTTGCAGGGATGCTTGCTATGGACGGCAAATCATTATATACAGTCAAGAAATATCCCTTTTCCACTCTGCTCCTCTTTAACTCTTTGTATTGCTGTGGTGAGAAGTCAGGTGGCTGTTGGGTGGCTGTTGGCTGGCATGGTCAATTTTGTTATACCATCAATGCCGAATTATTACAACACTTTCTGTATTACGGATTTTGTTATTTGCTTACCTGAACAAGACAACATTTTTGGTTGAGCCATTAGGAAATGCACAACTCTGTAGTGCCTTCTTAGCATCACCTCAATTGCAGTTAGAATGCAGTGTAACGGTGGCCCATTTTGTTGCTGTTCACTATTTACTCATTTTCCTTCCAAGTCTCCAGGTGTTGCCAGTCTCCAGTCTCTCTCTGTAACAGCAAATCTTGCTGTTACATTTATGGAGCTGTGTTCAAAAATGTTGGCTGGGTTGTGGAGCATCCTAAGAAAATATTGTCCATGAAATCATGCTGCTTATCTCATTAAACTAGGATAAACCAGCACATTAACAAACATGTTACGGTGTAACCAGGCAACATTTCTGAAGCCAAAAATGCAGGTTAGAACTGCAGACCCTAAAGATGAACAAGTTAGGATTACATATGCATGCCATAAGCACCTGAAGGGGATGAGTAATCACATTCTGCTTTGCTTGTTCATGATGATTTGTACAACTCCTATTGTCCTTCCTTTGCTAAAATTCACACAATGTCTTTGACCTCAAGAATTTTTTTGCAGTTCTTTGGAAAGAACTCTAATCATTTACAAGTGGAACACATATATTTTTCTGTCTGTCTGTCTATCTATCTATCTATCTACCTATCTACCTACCTACCAACCATACAGCTAGAGAGAAAGCAGTCTTGCTGAGTCTTGTCATATTCACTACCTTATACAAAAATATTGTATCATGAAAGAATGATTTTTAAAAAATACCATCTAAAAATATACATTTTTTTGTCAGAAGAAGAAGAAATAAGGTAAAATGTACTACCTCCTACTTCTTTGTTCAAGAATTTGCTTTCCAATGCATACAAAGCTGGTGAAGAGGCTGGAGAACAAGTCTTATGAGGAGCGACTGAGAGAGCTGGGGTTGTTTAGCCTGGAGAAGAGGAGGCTGAGGGGAGACCTTATTGCTCTCTACAACTACCTGAAAGGAGGTTGTGGAGAGGAGGGAGCTGGCCTCTTCTCCCATGTGACAGGGGACAGGACAAGAGGGAATGGCCTCAAGCTCTGTCAGGGGAGGTTCAGGCTCCACATAAGGAAAAAATTCCTCACAGAAAGGGTCATTAGGCAATGGAACAGGCTGCCCAGGGAGGTGGTTGACTCGCCTTCCCTGGAGGTGTTTAAGGTGCAGGTGGATGAGGTGCTGAGGGGCATGGTTTAGAGATTGGTGGGAATGGTTGGACTCGATGATCTGGTGGATCTCTTCCAACCTGGTGATTCTAAGATTCTATATTACAGTTTTTAGAAATCCATGAAATGGAGAATGATACTTCCATAAAGTGATAAGATTTTTCTGTTCCCCAGTGTTAAATGTGCAAGATTTTATCATTTGTTCTGGATAGAATGAAGCCAGAAATGTGATTGTATATTACTACAGAACAGTAGTTTTCATTTTTCACAGAGACACCTTGAGAAAAATTATATGTCTGCGTTCACCATTTGTAATGTGAAAGATGAAGCCAACTGGTGTTGGTCAGTCTTCTTTTTAATTTCTTTTCTCACATCTCTTAAAAGTAGTCAATAAACCACAGGAACAACAAGGTCACCTCTTTGGATATAATTATTAGCCCGAGTAGGAATTGTCCACTCAAAAAAGAGTTAAGATATAGTTCTGTCTATTCCCAAACAAACTTAAGTAACAGTAACTCCTGAATAAAATTCTGCTGGTTTAGGTCCCTCCACTGGTGCAAAGAGAAGTAGCAACTCTCTGTAATACACTTTGTAAAATGTAAATTAAAAATAAAATTAAATAAATTCTTAAGGATGTGCTTTATGTGTTAGTCTGGGGGAAAAAATACGTCATATGTTGCATGGACAATGCAAATTTCAAGAGATCTGACTCAAAATCACGGCTCATTGTTTGTCAACAAGCAACAATACATTTGCTAACCTGATCTTGAATGCCAAGTGATTTTCAGCTTCACAGAATCTCTCTGCCACTTGGCCAACTCTGCTCAACCAGGCAGATGTTGGTAGAGACACACGAGGAACTCTCATGTTGCCTACATGTATTACACCTGGTTCTGCTATGTAATGACTACAGCTACACTTCTTTCATTTTTCCAAGCTGTTGACATGAATCCATATAGTCAAAATATCCAAAGAATTTTATAGTCCTCAGAAAGAGTGGACTTTGTTTGCAAAAATTAAGCATGATTTATGGTAATGTGTATTAAAACTTTGACTCACTCCACATTGTGTTAAACTCTTTAGTAGGTCTGTATGAAATGTGCGCTAAACAATATGTATGGTTTAAACTACATGTCAGTTTTAAAGTCTGTTCCCTCTGCATATTTCTATTCATGACTACAAGGAATAAATAGGGTGTCTCTAAACACTCAAGGAGATGGCAGAGTTAGTTTTTTTTGATGGGTGTTAGAGGCAAGTATTCCTTGAACACTGTCTTCTGCTCTTTCTTGCAGAGATGTTGATATTTTCTTCTGTCATTCTTCCTCTCATATTCAAATGTAGATCAATCCATGTAGACCTCAGCATGTAAAGTGATTTTCTTGTCTCTCCGTCCTAAGACCATGCCTGTCTTAGCAACTTTCTAGAGTTTTCCACAGTAAGAAGTCCAATGTTTTTGCGTCTGTCTTTAAAGTCATTTACTCAATGGTGGCTTTTAATGTATTTGCCCACCAGTTTTCCTAATATTGGAGATCAGTTTACTCACCTTTACTCTTGATCATCTCCATGGCTGATATCTATCATAGCACTTGTCTCAAAGGTTTTCCTCTGTGAATAAATCTGCAAATCTGGTAGTGTACTTTCATCCAAATCTCTTTCTGATGATATCTGCTGGATGCTACGAGTAATCAGCCAGGGATGACAGACAGAACTGCAGTTGTCGATTATTCATTTCCAAAATGAGAACATGAAATTAAAAGGAAAGCAAATACCCTGATAACTCCTCTTTCTCTCTTTTCTTGAGCCTGTAGGTTTTCCTGGCATCAGGTAAAATGGGCTCACAATGTCTGTTTGGAATAGAATAGAATAGAATAGAATAGAATAGAATAGAATAGAATAGAATAGAATAATTTGGGTTGGAAATGACCTTAAGGATAATCTAGTTCTTGTCCCCCTGCCATGGACAGGGACACATTCCACCAGCCCAGGTTGCCCAAGGCCCCATCCAGCCAGGCCTTGAACACCTCCAGGGATAGGGCAGCCACAGCTTCCCTGGGCAACCTGTTCTAGTGTCTCACAACTCCCATGGTGAAGAAATTCTTCCTAATTGAATTCCTAATTGAATCCTAAAAGAATCCTTTCAGTTCTTATATCTATCCACTGTTAAAATGCAAAACTTTTTTTGTTCCAGTGATAGTTACCTGTGCCTGTTCACAGGGACAGGGAAAACTAATAAGACATATTGACGTAGCTAAACTTGCTACCAAGAACCCTGTGCTTGGCTTATTTTAAACTCCAATGATAACAGGTGTCTGTTTGCATAACTCTGTGTTTGTGATACAAAGAGAAGGAATGCTAAGCTAGCTGGTTAGTAATTAAATCTTCTGCTTCTGAAACTCAGTAGGTTTAATTCTTTGGAAAATTGACTGTAGTTGGATTCCTTTATCTTTATAGTTTCTGCTGAATAGTCAGTTTTGTAAGAATGCTGAATGGATTATTTTATTTATTATTACATTTTTTAATATTATTTTTACTGTAAAAGATACTTGTCAATTTTTAGCTATGCATTCCAAACTGCTTTGGAAAAGAAGTTAATATGGTTATGCCTATTGAAAAGCATTTTCTTTTGGCTGCCTTTCCTCCAGTCCCCCTGAAGAATATTTGACTCATGACGTTTAATATTTTATATAGTATTTTATATAATATTTCACTTATTTTCCTCTTGGCACTAAAACAACAGAGTCAAGTAGGAAATCTGGAATATGTTCCACATTTTTGCCTTCTGTCTGTGATCAGTAAGCTGCAAGAGATGAAAGGGATTGCGACTTGAATGCTTCCTTTCTGTATTTTTTTGAACCCTGAAAATAGTTCTGTATTCTTTTTCATTCATTCATTTTTATGTTATCAGCATAAGTAAAAATGATAGGAAAAAATGGCAATAATTAAAAAAAAATTGACCAGTGTTTTGGTGATTTTTAAAAATTTGATATTGATTTACAGGAAAAAGCAATTTGAATGTTTTCACAGAAGTGTCATATGCCTGATATTTTTCACAGTATACAAATGAGATGCATGACCTGTGTGACATAATATACACATGTATCTTAAGCAATCAGTGTTTAGAGGTAGACACTGTTTCTTTTTGACTTTTTCTTGAATTCTTTCCTCCTTTATTCAGATTTTATATATTACTGTGGCCAATTAAGTAAACCATCACAAAGTACACAAACCGACTGCATATATTAGTATTGACATTAAAGTATGACCATCTTGTCCTCTTGTTGACACAGACTTAAAGAATAATCATTTAAGTTTCATGTTGCACAGCTGTAGCTATATGGCAGTTACCAAACTGTTATCAGACAACTGTGTATGTAAATAGGATAAATGGTTGAATTTATAGAGACCTTATTAAATAAATATGCAACGCACATAATGGATTAGATAGAAGTGGTTTGGAAATTACTTTTTTACTTAAAGTAAAAATGTTCGCTTCAGAAATATAAAATACTCTGGAATTCAGATATAATGCATACAAAAAATTTCAAAATATCACAAAAGCCTGGATAAGGAAACCTAAATGCACAACACATTTAGAATAAACTCAATACATTTCATTACCGTTTTAGTTTTCACCATATTTGATATTGCATTTTCTTGGTGTTTTTTTCTATTCCCTTTCCTTATTTGCATAGGAAACAAAAGAGGGAAACCAATTCAAATATTTTTTCCATTGTCTTATAACTGAAATGGCAAGAGCTGCATTTTAATTCCCTCCCTTATTTTAGAATAAACATATAATTTCCCTAAAATTGTTCAGAGATAACACCATATGTATCTGCAGCCTGCCTGGCAAAGTGCCATCTCAAGCATAGTGTAGTGAAGACATCTGCATTGGTGTTTGTCAGTCATTTCTTGGCAATTTATAACCGAGCTGAAGTTCTCCTTCCTCCCCTCCCCCATTCCTACTACTTCAGGAATTTATGATGAATAGGATGGAAAACCAGCAGCACGCCTATTAGTTAACAGGAGGCTGTGACTACAGTTTAAATCTGAAGAGAAATTGAGAGGCCTCAGAGGAATTAAAGGGGTTTTAATTCATTTAAACTGACCAGCTCTGGTTTAGCTACTGTACGATTGTGAGACTTTATCATGTAGAGTATCTGTCACACTTTACTAAGCATGAGAAAACATACATATTTTCCTTCTTTACAGCAAAATTATTAGCATCCTCATTTACCCACATGTCAGGCCCTTTTGAGATACAAAACCTATAACTACATAATTCAACTAAGGTTTAAAAGCAGAAAATCTCTCTTGAGGAGCCCTATAAAGTTATTATGCAAGATGCCATGAAATATACTGGCTGTGTCTGACTGAAAAAGCCCAAAGTGGACATTAGATAGTTCTAATCCTATAACACTTGGACTGAGTTCAGTCTCACAGTGAGTGCTTCCCCTTTAGCCAAAGATATCTTCAGGAGAAGACTAGACAGACATCTGGGCTGTGGAGTAGGTGCATTCAGTTCCTCAGATGTTCATCTCTAAGAAAGTAATGTCCTACCTTGCAGCTCCTTTTCTAGGAAGAGGGGAAAATACTGCATTTCTAGATCTTTTCAGCAAGAGGAAAAGCATTAGGAGCAAAGGCGAGGATGTTCTCCTAACCCTCTGAGTCCATGTCAGGATGCTTAAAGAGACAAAATATAGTTTGCTGAACATAAACCTAGACATATTTATGTATACAAAGACATATATCTTTCATTATAGTGTATAAAATTTAATCTCGAACTAAGTCGATAAAATCCACAAGCTACCATGACTTAAGGCTTAAAAGGGTTTCTAGGCATTCCAAGTGTCGTGACACAGAAAAGAAAGTTTGACAAAGACAAGAGATGCAAAACACAAATGAGAAAATCAAAGACTGGTACCAACTGCACCCCCAAGGTTATGTTTTTTACAGCCATGTGTGTGGATAATAGCCAGGTCATTTGCAGTCCTTTAGGAGTCTACTCTCAACTACTTCAATATGATTAGGGAAAACCTTATGATGAAGTATGCAACCTCAGAAAGTATGGTCCTGCATATATTTGGATAAGTGATTTTTCAAACCCCTTCATGCTTTAAAGAAATGCATTTTCAGGGGAATTTACAGGATTTGGCAAGTCTGTTAGAGTCTTGCCTCTCGTAGATGAAGTCATTTGGTCTGTTATCAAACTACAGCATCACATAGGACTGTTTTCCTGCTTTCAGGAGCAAGATCTGACTACAAATATCAAACCAAATCAATTCAGGCTGTCAGGATTCTGCATCAGTGATGGATGGCTCCTGACTGCTGGTATTCACAAGTGTATTTTTTCTCTAAACTTCTCTGTTTCAGTTCTATATTCCAAAATGCTATGGGGAGCAAGTCAAATAAATATCTTGAATTGGAGATTGACCAAGTTCCTTGATTAACCTACAGTGACGAAAGGAGCTTTCAAAGTATCTGATCTATATAGCTAATGTATGTACTTTAGACTACTTGCATTTAGTATTAGTATTTCTCTTGAACTGGCAGTTGACCAACTTCTTTAAATGTATCTTTGCACCAAAAAAAAAAGAAAAAAAGAAAAAGAAGATTTATCTTCTTTATGTCCAAGTAATTTAAATATTATTATTTGTTAAGCACTAAAAAGACAAAGATTATTAACAGCCCCAGTACCAGAGCAGCTGCTACCAGACATATAATATTAATGCACTTATGTCACTTCAGAACACTATTCTACCTCCACATTTCATCATTATGATGAATCTGGCAAAGCTATCCATGCAAACTCTGCTGACAGCATAATATAAGTCTACAGCAACTAGGAAAAAAAATCTCTTTTTACTAGGAACACAGGAATATGCTGTGGCAAAGTTTTGACTGCAGTTCCTTTGCTACTGATATTTGGTCTCCAGTGCATGCAAAGCAGCACAGTAACAGTGTTTCCAAGTTATTTACTAATAGTTTCAGGCACCAGCGAATGCTCACTTAATTAAAAATGCCATGTATTTAATGCACATCTGTCTCTACTCACCAGTCCTTAGAATTTATCCTGTCCAAGGTGAGTCTGACAAAGGAAGATGAAGAAAATTACAGTAAAGATAAGCCTTCTGAGTTAAATAGTATCTACAGCATTTTTTGTAGTGCACATATGCAATGTGTTTTCAAGCAGCAGGAATAGGAAGAGAAGTTAGGGCTATCTATTGCCATCCTTGAGAACGTATTTTGTTTCTTCAGCCAGTGAATGTGAAGAGAATACAAGGAAGATCATTCCAGCAAATGTATTTGCATACTTCTTAATGATCTGTCTCACTTTATTTCAGAGATAATAATAGGCTATATATTGCACATTTTCATCTGATTTTTATTGCTGCTATCAATAGAAAAAATACATAATAGGGATCTTATATAGACCTGCTAGCATGGGTTTTGCCAAGAGCTTTATTTATGTTAAAAGCAAAGGGCACAAAATGACCCAAACCAGTGAGATTAGTTATAAATAAGAGAATAAGAGGCCCTTTCACCACCGGCTAGGAATACAGTATCAAGAAACATTTGTAAAATTTCATTTGTCCAAAAATAAATTATCAGTGTTACAGCTGGATGAATGATATAAAATATTTAAGAATAACAGTCTTTAAATGGTTTAGCTTTGTATGTTTTGTCTTGTTGAATATTGTTGCAAATGATCCTGTCAAATCAGTGGACAGGAATAATTCTGAAAAAGGTACTTTATACTCCAATCAATAGACCAGGTAGTAGCTGTTGTATTTCTGAAAATGAACAACATAGGAAAGCTCAAAATTACATACGGACATTCTGTTGCAAGATAGTTTTCAAATTATGTGAATCCATCTGCAACGGTTTGGACATTAGAAATGCAATAACAACTGTTTTATAGCAAAAGTTTGAAAGGGTCACAGCATTACAGCACTTCTGTGACTAATAATCACTCTTAGCTGGAGAGAAATTCCATTAAATCAGTGGTAAAATCATAGTAATAGAAAACATACATTTTCATTCGAATCAGTGTGAACATGATTAGGAGGCTCAAGTCAGTATTAGTTTATACTTACTTGCATGTCAAATCAGAGTATTACATAATTACTTGCTTATGCTCTTTTGTGCATGTTTGCCTACACAGACAGTAAATTTGCTCTGCTTTCCCTTATAATAAATTCAACCTTGTTGTATTAAGTTCTCTGGGTAACAAAAATAGATTAGATTTATATCTATTCCCTCTACAAAGCAACACAGACATTCCTGTCTTCTTGAAAACCAGGCACTGGAAATTTCTATCAGAACTTTTATGTAAAGCTGCTTGTTTTTATTACAATTTTTGCTGAAAAGCAAAGGCTTTTATAGAAATGTTTTTAATTGAAAAAATAAACTACTGAATCATAGAATCACAGAATAGCTGAAGTTGGAATGTACCTCAGGAGATCTTTCTGCTTAAAACAGGTTAATTTACAGCAAGTTGCTCAGGACCACATCCAGTTGGGTTTTGAATGTCTCCAGGAGACTAGATGGAGATTCCATAACCTTACTGGGGGACCTGTGCAAGCATTCAGTCACCTTCACTGTAGAAAAGACTTTTTGTATGTTTAAATGGAATTTAATTTTGTGTCCATCACCTCTTCTCCTGTCACTGGACTATACTGGGAACAGCCTGTCTCTGTCTTTCTCATCCCCTACATACAATCAGGTTTTTGCACACATTTATCAGGTTCCCCTGAGCTTTCCATCCTCCAAGCCTAACAACCCCATCTCTCTTGGCCTTTTCTCTTATGACACATGCCAATCCCTTTATCATCTTTGTTATCCTCCAGTAAATTCATGGCTGTCTTGTACTGAGGTTTTTCACGCAGAGGGTCATTGGGCATTGGAATAGGCTGCCCAGGGAGGTGGTTGAGTCACCTTCCCTGGAGGTGTTTAAGACACGGGTGGATGAGGTATTGAGGGACTTGGTTTAGTGTTAGATAGGAATGGTTGGACTAGAAGATCCGATGGGTCCCTTCCAACCTGGTTGTTCTGTGATTCTGTGATTCTGTGAGGAGCCCAGAACTAGATTCCCACACCCTCTGAAGAACTGTTTCCAGTTGGTTAGCCACCAGTGTTTGCTACAGCACTGTGAGAAATGAAATGTTTTCATTAGCTATTCAACTTGTAGTAGATTTGCAAATATAATTCTGAGATGGCTTTCTATCTGAATGCATTGTTCTGAACTTACTATGGGAATGAATAAGTTAAAAGAACCATTCAGTAAAAATTTTGCCTTATATATCTTCTTCACACTAAAACTACAAATGTGATTTAAAGTTGGGTTGTCAAAAAGTTTTGTGATGATAAAAAGAACCTTGTTGTAGCTCTAGCCTTATATTCTTCCTCAGGCCAGAAAAAAACATTAATTTTCTAATAAATCCCAGTTAATAACCAGAATTTGGATGAGGCAGCTGTTAGTAGTGCTGTGCCTAAGTATCAAAAATCGGGAGTTAGATTCATCCCATACCTCTTTACAGTAGGTTGGATACATGCACTCTAGACTCCCTTTATAATGAATGAAGGGAGATAGGCTATGATTGTTTATTGTCCTCTTTAAAAAAATACAAAATAGTCAGTATTAGATAATAACTAACTTGTTTTCTGGCTTAAGGAAAATAAAATTTTATTTCTTCAGATGTACATTTTTACATTTGGCAATGTTCATATTTTGGTAGACAGTTCCCACTTCAGCTGTTGGAGCAAAAGTCACAACTTTTAGGTGGATATATTTTCATTACCTACTTCACAAACTGGAGACTCATAATGGCTGAAAGGAACAGCTATTCTTGCCCAACAAGAGGATGGACTGATCTACTGTGGTTGCTGTAACAGGTTTCAGTCATGTCTGTAGTATTGGAAGTACCTGTTTTATCGGGTTTTTGTTTGTCTTGCTAAATTAGAATTATGATTTTTAGCCTGATGACACTACTTTGAACTCCTGAGATGAAGAGCAAGTGATTTACCTAAAAAGGGCTGCATAATATGAGCAGTGATACATAGGCTGTGTATCCTGACTCTCAGTCTGATATTCTTTGTGGGGCTTTTCAAAAGCATTGGTTTCTTAGCTGAGAGCATCATTTGAGGGGTTAGATGCAGCAAAAACACTTGACTCACCAACCTATTCTGCTTTTTGGCAGAAAAAAAGATAGTAATTTTCCAATTAGCTCAAAGTAGGAACACAAAGACATTATATTTCAAAAACAGTAACAACAACAGATCACAATGTAAGTAAATCTTAAACAGGAAACTATGGTAGAAAGTAACAGTTCCCAGAAGACAGCTGGAAAGAGAGAAAAGATAGACTGTGCTACAGGCTGATGAGAAATGACGGTAACATTGACTGTGGGAAAAACAAACGAGACTGGCTTGGTTGTTAGTCTTAGTTTGACCTAAATGAGAGGTATGTACAGACAAAGTAGACACAACCAAACAAATTTAAAACATCTTCCTTCATGATGAAACATAAGAGAGGTGAGATGGAATAGTCTGCCCACTTTCAGGTCCTGGAAGAGCAATTCCTTGAGTCTGGGATCACATTTTCTGCATCCCTGCACTCCTACTCCAGGGATGTGACATAGGGCATTAAGACAGGAGGCACGGGCACTTAGGGAGAGTCTTTCTTGGATAAAAAGCTCTGGCTTATATTTAGGCAATCATCTGCCTGTGGAATCCCAAATTATATCTGACAGTATTCACAGAAATCTGAAAAAAAAGTATTTGTCTGAAGCTTACTAAGGCCATTGAAAACTTTTCCGAACTTAATGTCTTGTATAAAAAACGTCCAGTCCCTACCTTAACTCATTCCAGTCTTGTCATCAGGAACAGTCATATATACTATCGTCAGGAGCAGCTATGAAATATACAGCCATAGGTATTTTACCACATTTTCTGCAATGCATAGACAATTTCTACCACTTTTATTTACAAATCCATCACCTTGTCCTTATTAAAATGCTTTCTAAAACACTGCTTCTCTTTAAACACCTAGAAGTGAATTTAACAGAGAAGAAACCCCTCAAATACAACATTAGTAACCTTAGTGTTTTCTATTGAGTCCAATCCACTATGCATCTGAGTTACAGAGTATAAGCAGGAAAATCTTGATCTGTGTATTATATCAGGTAAGGATGTTGTTAGTATTAAATAATTTAGAGAAAATAATGTTGAGAACACTTTCATACAAGTCCATCTTTTATATTGCATAACATTGACAGCCTCCTTCCTTTTCAAAAAACAGTGGTCTCCTGTAGTTTGTACATGCTTTTTTTCCTCCTCGTTACAAAATGGTTATCCAGTTTTTACTTCTTGCCTTAGTACAGATTCTTTAATTCAAATCAAATGTGTATACAGCATTTTTCAACACAATTAAAGACTAGCTCCTGATAGAAAAATAGCATTAAAATTAATTAATTGTTGGTAGTAGTTTGATACTAGATACAAAGAATCTGTTTTTAATTAAGTGTCCCTCTGGTGAAAATGCTGTTATAAAAATGACAACTCAGCATGCATATGAATACTGCATTATAACTTCTATGTCATGTTTGCATAGTTTACTTTTTTTATGAAATGTATTGCTGTGCTCTGCCCTACTGGAATTGAATTACATTATGAAACTCAAGCTGGCACAGAAATAATGGGCTAAGGATGTATATAGCATTAGATTCTTCCTACTCCTCCTAATAACAAATAAACCAAGATATCATCTGGTTTCATTTTTTTTGGAGGAAATGGAGCAGTATAGAAAAGTCAGGAGGGGTGCTTTCATACTTTTAAGTACTTGCATTGCAAGATGATATAAAATTCTGAAATAACTTTTGCCTGTCTGGGGAACACTCAGAGGAAAGTGCTTCAAACATAACAAACAAAATCTCTTTTGTTATTCTTTTACTTTTAGAAAAAATTATACTGTGGACTGCCAGTGCAGCTGTGACAGTATAATTCAGGACAGAAAACATAGGGAATATATCTCTCTTTCAAAAATGAGACTTAGCTCCTAAGATCGGTAAAGCCCCATGAGGCTTTTCCCAGCTGCAAGGCTTTAAGTTAGGTTGTCCCAGCTCTTTTGAATGAAGAGGGCTTTCTGCTTATCTGCTGTCCTCCCTCATCTCTCCTAGCTAGCATGTTCTGCTTTTCGCTCAACAGCCTTTTAATGAGAAATGATTCTTGAACTTCTCAACCTAGTTTTGGATTCATCTGATTTAGGCAAGGGAAGAAGATCTAATTGAAAACCGATTGTTTAATGTGTGACCATGTGATGCTTTAACAGCATTTAATGCGGCATTTAATGGTGAGTGAAGTGTTTCACTTATTTGACTGAGTGTTTTGGAACCTCAGTGTGTTAAGTTGTCTGGGAAATACTGAAATAAAGATACTTAATATGCATGAATATTTTTCTAATTCAACCTGGAAAAAATAGTTACAAGTTTCTTGGAAGTAAGTAGACTATATTTTAAGTGATGTAAAAGTTAAGCAAGGTTGCAAGGTTGATTTAAATTGCTTAGAAAAAGGAGTTATGTGACTTGTAAGAAATATTTATGTTGTTTCTAAATAAAGAATTTATTTTAATCATTGATAACATTTTCCTTTACTAAAGTGAATTTAACTTACCAATCATCTGTGTAAGAAATTTATTAAAATGTTGAAAAATAAAGCAGTCACGGAGATTTTTTTCCTCAGTTTTTCCCAATTAAACACAGCAGATTTGATCAAATTGATTCCTTTTTAATTTGTGGAAAAAAGCCCCTCAACTGTGACAGAATCACAAGGAGAAGAGATGTCCTTAGCATTCCGTTAGAGGTTATCCCATATTTCCATCATTAGAATGACCATCTACAGAACCTGCAAGCAGCTCATCAATTGTAGCACAGCCATTCCAGGAAAAGTTGGTCACCTTCTGTTTCAGGTGATAATCTGTACCTCTAGTCACACTCCATCCCACCAAAACCTTGAAATATATCTATTAAAAAGAGAGAGTATCTAAATGTACTACCTAATATAGAAAAATAAACACAGTTCCTCTGCTTGTAGCATTCACAGTCTAATCTCACACACTGAGACCACGCATATAGAAGACAGAAAGCAAAAAAAAGGATAAAGGAAGGCAACAGTAGTAATCTGAGATCAGTCGAGATGCTAAGTCACTTTTTTCTTTTTTTTCCTTAAAGTTTCAGAAGGAGCAGACAAAGTGAAGTTTGAGTGGGTAAGTACCAATAGCCAGGTTTAGTGAAGTAAAACTGAACAGTTTAAACTTATGGCAGAAAGAAGATGATGAGATGTTTATAACAGATGGAACTATAACTGTCTAAAGGTTCAGCATCCAACCTAAGCTAGTTTTTCAGTCTCTGTCTGTAGAAGTTGCACAGGAGGCCTTGCATGATCCTATTTGAGGCTGATGTACAAAGTGCACGGTATAAAATACTATGGTCAACAAGTTATTCTCTATTGACTATAAACGGAGTTGAGACAAAAAAAAAACTTGAAAGGAAGAGAGGTATAGAAAAAGACAGGAAAAGAACCTAGAGGAACTGAAAAGAGGGTAGTGTGAAGGAAGGTCATAGGGGTAAAATAAAAGGAGAACAAAACACAAAGAAGAGGTATAATAGATTAAAAAAGGATGTAGAACATAATGAAAAATATAGTCATTAGTCACATGAAAAATGAAAGAAGAAAGAACCTAGATCATATCTCTGTACATTAACTTCAGAATTTTATAGGCACATTCCCTGGCATCTGAATTTTCCATTGTATTTATCAGAAAAATGTCTGGAGAAGTGCCTGTAAGCATGCAGCTCTATCTTTGAGTCATGAAGTCAGTACATGAAGTCATTACCCAAAATTTTGGTGAAGAACAGTCTCTGGAAGCATCCACCAACTGCAGAAATAAGGTAGGACTCACTGGTCCAGTAGAGTGATAATTGTTTCGATGTTCCCAAATCACGTCCTATGATTTATGTGCTGCCATATTAGCAAATTACATTCTATGATTTATGCAATGACAATGAGGAATCTCTTCAGAAACAGTTGAAGTTGATACAGAGCATTTATACAAGACTAGAAGTTTAGGCAAGAAACAGAAGACCAGCGCATACAATAAAGATATGGAGGTTTTGATTCTAAGGTGTGATACAACACAGATGAGTGATACATAATATGCACAGTTCAGGTTTCCACTCAGATAAATAATATAAAATTGGTTTGTTAATAGAGTAAATGATCAAACAGCAGGTAAAGAACCTCATAGGATCAACAAGCTGAATCATCAGTCACCTTAGATGTTTTTCCCTCTTGCAGGAAAGGTTCTGTCTTTATCTAAGTGTAAGCAACAAAATCTTTGTCAGTTGATCAGTTGTCACTTAAAGAGCAATGTCAAATAACCAATCATTTAATCCTAATGGACAGTCATTTTGAAGTAACCTCATCAAAGTTGAGGACAAGCTAATTTAGACTGCTCATGAACTATATATACTATGACTCTTCTTCATATTCTTTCATGAATTCACAGGCTGACTTCCTAATTATTTTTGGCTCTTTTATTCCTGCAAGTGTCTAGAAGTAGACTTCATAACAGAACTATAAAATTAAAAAAACAGGCTCAGGCAACAACATTTTGAAGGTGCTCTTTAGCTGGTTCTGATTCTGCGTTTTTTCTTTGCAGAGATTCTACTGCTTTTAGGGTGTTATTTATTTCTGGGATGCATTCTTAATTTTGTAACTTTTTTCATATGACTAGCAGGTTGTCTCCCGGAAAAATAAGTGCTGATAAACCGTAAGTGAGGAAGGATTTTTGTAAGTTTTACATGCTGTTTGGTCACAAAGAGTGACAATAGTTGTTGCTAATGTTAAATGTTGTTCAGCAAAGCAGGTCAACATTAGCCTACATATAGTAAAGGAAAATCATTGAGAGAAGAAATTAATCACTGAAAATCAAGGAGATATTAATAATTTAGAATGACAGGAGCAAAATTGAAAAGGTAAAAAACTTTCATGGTCACCATAGCAGCCTGGCATTGTCTCATGATGTCAAATTAGCTGATTTTTTGGCTTACTTGTAAATTAAATAATATTACAGGTTGGAAGAAGATTCGTCTTCCCTAATGTAGATGTTAAAAGTTGTTTAAAATTCAGGTTAGTTTCCCTAAGAACCAGGTATAATCAGTGAGAGAGACAAGCAATTAATTTCATCTTAAACTGGTTGTATTAACATAGGCAAAAGGAATTTTTTCTGAAGTCACACGATTTCTTCTATTAACCAAAAGGAGACCAGCATCACTTGGATGACCAAAATGAGGAATCTTAGATTACAGAGTCTGTCAGCTTTGTTTCCCTGTTCTAGTGGAAGAAAAAAAAAGAGACTTGTAACGGAATTAAAAAATAAAATTGTAATATTTTTACATTGCATGTTTTGAATATTTAAATATAACTTTAGAAACAGAATATTTTTGGGACATTGCTTACACTCTGATTACAAGTGAAAGGTGGCAGAGATAAGATAAACAATATTTCAAAAGTAGATTGAAGTTTGTTATCAATCTTTGAATAACAATTATTGTTGTTCTGCAAATCACAGAATTAAACACAGCCTGTTCCTTTAAAGCTTGGTTAACTAAGAGAAGCCTCTTAACCTAAGAGAAAGGTATAAATACCCATGGTTGCTAGATAAATAGTAAGTTCTCTTACGGAAAGTCTTCTATCAACCTAATAACTAGCAATTGTTTTAAAATCTGAAAGATGTGTTTGTTATGACCCAATCACAATTGTTGGTAGCATTAATTAGTATGGTGCTGGATATTTTTGTTTTCCTGTAATAATTTATTATTCTTTAAAAGATTCTTTATAGGGATACCCATGACATTATTGTGTTCTTTAATTACTGGTTGCATGAAACTTCCTTTTGACAACCAGGTATAAAGTCACAGAGTAATGCAAATGTATTTCACATTGAATTTTAGTTTTCTTTCTTTTTTTTGGAAAAAAACCCACGTTGCTTGCAGAAAAAGCTTTGTCTTCTCTAAATGGAAGTCCAAATAGGTGTAGTATGTGGCATTTCCACAGATATGAGCAATTTAATTTCTCTGTAAAAAAATCCATAGCATGCGAATGAGCATGAAAATTTGGAAGCATCAACACTAATTCCTTTTATACCTGTGACATTATTTAAAGACAATAATCGCTGAAGAATTTGGACAGATTTAAGGAAGCAAGATGTATTTTTTAAAATGTGTTTGTATGGGGTTTCCCCTATTTACTGTAGATTACAATGGATGCAGCTGTTGCCTTCAGAAGGTGGAATGTATGGGATATATTTTCAAAGCATATTCGAGTAGCATAATTTATTTTAGACCTTGTTATTTGACTGCAATACTTGGATAACATTTTAAGGATAACTTTTGAGTTTGCAGGGTAAGTTTTTAGGAAACAAGATAACTTTTAAGAAAATAAATTCCAGTAGTGTGTATATACCAAATTTGTTCAATTAAAAGAAAGACTTTGAAGAGCTGGGCCTTGACATTTCCATTCAGGTGATCAGAAATTATGCTATTAATTCTATGGGTGTAGAATGTGCCCTGCTGTACTTTTTGTATATTGATAAATTATAATTATTCGGTCCTGTACAACTAACTGTGAGTTGTTTCAGGTTAGAGCGGTTGCATCATTTTGGTTTACTTTAAGAACTGTATGGTGATCACATGATTTTTTACGGTATTTTTACTTTTGAGTCTCTTTATATAGGTAATTTAAATAAAAAATAATTATATTACATGTCACAATGGCTATCCAGATTCAAATGTAAGCATTTTTATTATTTTGTTTCTGATCTTGCCATATTCTATTTATATTATACTTCAAAACTAACCTATTTTAATTATATGCATCCTGAATCTGGTACTCTACCATGTATGCATGGAACATCATTGTGCTCAACAAAATGACAACGGAATGATAATCAGTTTGTGGCTAGTCATACCTCTCACAGCAGTGAGTGAAAGAAGGTGAAAGTGCTGGGACTTCAGCAAAACTTGACAAGAAAATAATTTCTATGCATGCTTTTAGTGAAACTCCAGTTCCTGCTTTCAAAAGTCCTCAGTTTCCCAGAACAAATGGGAAATCTGAAGGAAATATAACCTTTCAAGAGGTAGGACAACCATCAATTCAGGGAGGGTGTGGATTTCTTCCGGAATTGTGAGATCTCCATATGTGAAACCACAGAGTCCTGCTCTACATTGACAGCATGATATGGACCTACTCACCAGGATAGCCAGTGAAACCTTCAGCAGGCTGCTGTTATCTTGAAAATTTACAGACTAATTCTGCCTGAGTTGAATCATTTAGTTCTTTCCACAGCCACAGTGTGACATTATCGTGTGTTGCATTTCAGATCTTTGCTGGGAGTGAAGTTTTGTTAGAAATAGTGAACAAGATGCATAAGAGATTTTGGAACAGAAACAGTAACAGCAAGACAAATCATCCATATTTCACTGTCCCAACAATAAGTTTATGTAAAGCTGAGCTCTGAGATAAGTGGAAAAGACAGGGTTAAATAAAGATGCAGAAGCTGTATGTGGAAGGGAAAAAGGAACTGATGTTTCATACATTTATTGACTGAGTGAGGTATTAGTTCAGTTGCAACAGCATTAGTATGAACAAACACATAGGCATTTACTTTCACATATTTATTGATTAGTTATTACTTTATGCTAAGGTATTATACCAATTTTAGGCGCTTGCCTTTGTTGGAGTGAACTGATCTAAAAGGCGCTGTAAAAATGCTAACACGCATGGAATGGAATAGTCAAGTGTAGCTGATGGATACACTGAATAAGAAATCATTTACTTAGAAAAGGATTCTGCTTTCTATTTGTTTTAATACCCTGATTATACTCTTACCTATATATCCACCCTCTGTACATTTTACCATCCTACTATAAGGAATTACTGACACAGGAGAAACATTTCACAATAAGAAATGCAATGGATGAATAAAGACTTCATAAACAATAGAATGCAATGTCATTTTGTTTCTAACATAAACTTAGTGGGATGCTTGGACTTTTCTTGTTGGTTTTGGTAATGACAGCAGTAAGTGGTTTCACTGTAGTTTCTTGATGTACTAGTCATAGGCAAAGATGGTGTTGGGCTAGATACCATACAAAGAACAGAAATAAAATTCCCCTCTCAGAGTTCACATGCTAGTTATAAGGAAGAATGGATGTATGCTAGTTATAATAAAGATGGATAGAGTCATGTGGGGTCCAATAAGTAGCAGTGAGACAACCTGCAGCCTAAATAATCTCAAGTTTATTGTTAAGTTTCCTGTATGTATTGTGGTAAAGGAGGATTCTTAAAGATAGTTTTAAACCACAGTTACACGTGCATGTATTTACATCAGATATTTTTCTGAAAATTATTTGGTTTCATCTGCCTGCTTCTTACATTGCAATTGATGCAGAATGATACAGTGTGAGTGTCTGATTTGAATAGACTCTGTAAACATGGGAGTTCCTACTAGTAGCAAAATCACAGAATCATAGAATGAACCAACCATTCAGGAACAAACAAACAAAATTCCCTGTAGTAAGCATCTGAACAGATAATTATATTATGTGGTATAAATAATAATAATTAAAAATACCCACAAGAAAAAATGAGAAAAAGTGTTCGTAAATAAAAGCAAATTCCATCACTGACTCATGAGGAACCAAAAGCTTAGACTAAGCATCTAGGCATGGATTGCTCATATAATCAAGAATTACAAACTTGAGTGAATGTTTTATGATACTACAGCTCATCTGTATGTCATGTGCTGCAGTAGTTGAGCTGTTCCTGTATTGTTCACTCAAGTTTCTCCTTTTCTTCTCTGGGATTCTTTCAGAGAGTGAAGTAGGCAGTAGTAAAATGACTTTGAAATAAAGCACTGAAGTTGTTCTTGTAGCAGTAGGTATTAGGTAGGTAATTACAATCAGCTAATGTGAATTTTGGCTAACTTTGTGGTTGATTTCAATAGTATTTTTACATCTCTCTCATCACAAATTTATCTTTGTGCAGAAATAGTGATTTCTTTCCAGGAAACTGACTCACTAGGTTACAGTAAGATAACATTGTTTTAGATTGTAGAATCATAGAATCACCAGGTTGGAAGAGACCCACTGGATCATTGAGTCCAACCATTCCTATAAAAATATAAAAATGTAATAGATAATATAATAATATAATAGATAATGAAGGAATAAACAAAATCTTAGATTTGGAAGTGCCAGCAAAGAAAACCCTAGACTTTTCAAAAGTGATATGTCTTATTAAAAAACCCAAAATACTTCTTACCCCAAAATTTCCAATTCTTCATCAGTTTGCTGAAACTAAACCCATTGGATTTACTTCAGGTCATTTGCATCATGAGATTACCATTAAGCTAGAGGCATTATGCTACCATCAAAACTATTTATTCAGACAGATGTGAGTTGATGTCCTCTCTCTAAGAAATAAAATATTGCTTTGTTGAAGTAACCGTATTTCATTTATGTCAACGTAAGTGTAATTGCCTGTACATTGCTGCATGCTCAACCCAGCTAATACATATTCTACCAAATGAGGAAAGCTACGTGTGATTGGATGGTTGCTTCCCTCTCTGCAGCTTTATCACCCAAACGAGGTGCCAAGGAGCCTTAAGGAGTCCCTGCCGCCTTTCTCAGCACAACACCCTGCTCCAGAGACTCCTCCTATTCCTTGGGAGGAGAGCTGCCTATCTGAATTTGGAGCTCTGGCAAAAAGCCTGAGCTCATTGATTACAGATCACTGTTAATAAAGAGCATTTGTAATGCAGCAGTGGTGATACAATCTCCACACGCCAGTTCATGATAGCCCTTCAGTCTCCACAATTAAGTCGTCCAGCAGGCATGCCCCCTGTTGCAGCTGCTCTGTCAATCTCATTTTGTAGTACAAATGATCTTAGACCCAGTGTTTGACATGGGGTTTTAACACCAAAGAAGGCAATTCTGCAACTTCAAATGAGCCTAATTGGTTGTGCGCTCAGGCGTTCACTCAAGCTGCTTCAGTCCATCAGAGAGAGATTTCCGACTAATTGAACAGCTCAGGAGAAAAAGAACCACGGAAATCACAATGCACTGGGCCGTTTGAGAGGGTTTTTCATGATAAAAACCTTCCAAATAAGATTTCTTTTTTTAATCAGCCACCTGTCAATCTAGAAAGTGGCTTCATTGGTATAGAAGGTTTTAATGAGGTATGGACTAAAAATCAGTGGCTATTAATAGCAAAGTCTACAGGTAAATGTCTGTTTTAATAGCAAAAATGTTTATTTTTGGATTGTCATAGTATTTTCTTTAGACTGGGAAGCTTTTCTTACAGTGCATAACAATTACTTGGTAATGGACAGAGTACAAATACAGGACATTTCTCACCCAAGGAATGCCATCTAAGAAAATCTTACTGCTACAGTGTGTAAAGTTATTCATGCGTACAAGTTTTGGGACTGGACTGGGTGAGATTCTGGTCAAATAAATATTTGCCTGTCTTTTTTTGTTTGTAACAGAGCTGAATTTAAATTTACATGTTTGTTCTAGGGAATTATGAATCTGGTTTCTCTTTTGAATTGCACCTTTTTTACCTCTTGTTTTCACTCTACTGATTTAAATATCTTTCCTCCAAATGTCAATTCAGAGACTTTTGCCCTAGTGTTTACATACTGTATATCTAATATTTCCATATCTATTCCGTGAGTGATTCAAACATATAATTTATGCAATATTTGTATTCGACATTCAAGGTAGTAGTTCACATGTGAACTGATGACAACTATGTAGCTGCTTTTTTAGTAAAACAAAGATAGAACAGACTAAATAATATGTATTCATTTCCTTCTGTTTAAAATAGGAAAAAAACAAAGACTTCTACTTCAATAAAGATGAGTACTGAACTTCGTTTATAGAATGCAAGTGTGTTCTGGAGCAGAGCTGATTAATCTAGTCTGATAAAGCACTTCAGCAACTGTTTAATTGTAAGCACAGAAGTAGTCCTCTGATTCGAAATGCCAGGTTACCTTTGCTGCCATTTGGACTGTGGTGGTATAGAGGAACTGAACCCATCTTTAAGTCTCTCTTAAATGGTATGTATGATTTAGTTAGGGACAATGCTTACTCCAGTGAGTTAACAAATCTTGAGGCAGGGTGGGGGAAAAGACAGGCATGTCCATATATGTATATAAACATGCATACATATTTAGATATAAAATACAAACTAATTGTTCCTGCTTGGGCAACATCCCAAGGACCTTCAGGCCTGTATGTGACCGTTTTCTAGCAATTTTTATAAACTTAGGATTTAGAAGAGTGATATATCCCAATATCCTCAATTGGTGGCAAATCGAATGCAAAACTCCATGAAGTTAATGAGAGTATCTTTTGTTCAACAGATAATTAATTACAGCAGCATTTAAATATTGTTGTAATGTTACATGCCCAGCGGCAGTGAAAGTAAGCCCAAAGTAGTACACATTTTTGTTGAAGTCTCATAAACACATATATCCTAACAGTTTACAGGCATCCGTAGAAGTTAATATCAACACTCTCATATGACTGTACAGAGAACAGAATCAAACATTTAGTTGCATCATCAAAGATTAAACTCTTCAAGTTGAAATGAACAGTGAAGAATAATATCTGTGTGTTCAGAATGTACTTTTCCCAGTCGAGGTGTATTTTTGCTCTGGAGTTGAGTCATGACTCAGAATTTTAAAATTCCAGCATATGTAAGAGGATATAAACATAACATGGTTACTTAAGTAATACATCCTTTTATTTCACCAATATTTAGTAAATTAAATTAAAACATCATGATGCTTATCTCTTTGAGGATATATTTCTGTGTGACCTGTACCCCAAGAATATTTTTGTGTAAAATTTGAGGGATCATACTGTATATATGATATTGAAAGTTCCTGTAATTCTATAGTAAAGACAGTAATTGTTAAGTGCATTCTAGGTCCCCTAACAGTGGGGTGGAGCTGTAGCTACAGGGATCCCTGTTGCTGCAGTCAGCAGACAAGCTGCCGGTGTGATCCCAGATGTTTCTGCTTTTTTGGGTCAGAGGACCTCCCAGGATCAGAATGTCAGCATGTCTGAAGTAGAGAAGCCACCCTTTGACACTGGAAACTCAGTCGTCCTAACCCTACAGCTCTGCAAGAAATTGAGTTGGATTCTCAAGGGCAGTTGGGCTAAATGGATCCATGTTGTCAGCTTCCTTACCCAACTGCATCTGCTAAAAATCTCGTGTTTAATTTGCGCACACGCATACACATGCACATACACATGTGCATACACAGAATATATTTCTAAACCTATCAGGAAAAAAAACAAGCCAAAAAAAAAAAAAAAAGCTGAAAACCTTATGCAGAAAAACAGCTGCACTCATTTGTGCTGTGAACCAGCTGAGTCAGTCCTTAAATCGAGCCCTAATGAATTTGTGCACGTGGTATAACCAACAAAGAATGACAACCGACAGAAGAATGGTATGTGTTGAGAGGGATTAGTCTCTAGCAGAAAGAGTATGTGAGAGAGAGAGACTAATGACAGCTAATTGCTGCCAGGAGGACAAAAATAATGGGCAGCCTGAAAGAGAAAGATAAAAGAAACGGCTGGTGGAAGTAGTCATCAGGTGTTTGCAGTGATGAAGTTCATTGCCCGCACTGTTTACTGTGGTGTTCAGCCTTAATGCCCATTTGGAACTGGCACAGTGAGGAGTCTTCTTAAAATAATAAGATCTGAAAATGCAATATATTGATGGAGTCAGAACTCCATGAAAAACTCCCTTTCACAGGGAATATTCAGTCTGACTGGCATGTAGAGAAAGAGCTGAGTAGCCTGATATTTTCAGGCTATTTCTCCTTGGAAAGAGCTAAATAGCCTGATATTTCCACACAGCAGTTCATGTAGACACCAAATCTGTGCTTAATAAAGTTTCCTCTAATGGCAGCTGCTTAAGTGGGTGATGTCTGAAGAGATTTTTACCCTTTAAGATTTGTTTATTCTATTGTCATCCCATTTTTTATTATCTAGGAAACACTGCATGATGTTACCAAACCACTAGTAACTTAAACATTACTCTGCACTATTTTGAACCTGCCTTGCTTGAAGGGAAAATAAGTTTAACATTCTTTTGTGGTTCCATTTCATAAAACACAAACAATGAATGTTTAATATTTGATAAATATACTACATATTAGACTACCCTTGTGTAAATGTTTTTAATATTTAATTAGCAAAAATGCAGCACTACTACTGCTACTACTGAAGTCAGTGTAAATTGCCAGCTGAATTTCAAGTCCCAGGTGTTGCATGCTATGCACTGAAAACTGATGGTCTGCAAACTCTTAACGCTCTACTGTAATAAATGTTTTGAGTATTTTGCTTTACACATCCACTACGGCAGGATTGGCTTGAACTTTTTAGTGGAGAATTGTTGAACAGTGTTTTCTGAAGGAATTAGCAGTAATTGCATAACAAATCAAAGTATATTCTGTAATTAGAAAATCATCCCAGCTAGAAAAAGACATGAGAATGTTGTGCATAATGTACAGGTAGACAAGCCATGGAAACCTGTGTTCATGTATATACATATATAAATGTTTCATCAACAAGAAATGCCATCAGTGACTGGTAATAGACAAGGGAAGCTATCAGATATTTAATAATTAATGCTTTCAAAATAAGAGGGGAAGAAAAGAAAATCTTATTGTTCATATAGTTTCAGTAAGAGAGAATGGTAGAAAAGTTATTAAATATGGTGCAAAAGCTACCACCAACTTGCAAGAATGTTAAACCAAAAGACAAGTTGAATCAACACAACTGAAAAACTTATATCCACTATATATAAAAGCTGGCTCATTAATTTCTCAGTCACTATTCTTGGTTTGTAGGAAGGATAGAAGGATAGATATACTGTCCTGATATATAAAAAGAAAAAGGGTATTTCAAATATTCAAGCTGGCTACTCTTCTGATCTAAGCCACAGAAAATCTCATATAATGCATAGTCAAATAACAAATTAAAACATATTTATATAATCAATGTCCCCGATGAAGTTAATGGTATTGACATCATATACAATATAAGAGTTCAATACCACATTACATTCTGGTTAAAAATAGTTTAATAAAAAATATCATGGTACTCATATGAAAGAAATTAAACTGGTCTGCAAACACTTATTTCAAATGGAAAATCTGTATCTAAAAAAGGGCAAAAATCTAGTTAAGTCCTGCCAGGATCTGTTCATGAATGATCTATACTAATTCTCTATTTTGATATAGATGACAGTATAAAATGATTGTGAAGGTTTAGGCTAAATATTAGGAAATGTTACTTCACTGGAAGGATTGTCAAGCACTGGAACACGCTGCAAAGAGAACTAGTTGATTCATTATCCCTGAAGGTATTTAAAAGACAGATAGGTTTGGTGCTTTGGGACATGGTTTAGTGGTGGCTATGGCAGTGTTAAACTTATGGTTGGATTCAATGATCTTAAAGGTGTTTTCCAACCTAAATAACTCTGTGATTCTGTGAAGATGATAAAAAAAATTGACAATAAAACAATGAGGAAAATATCACCTGACAATGAACTTCCTTCACATGGAGTAAGGAACAAACTCAGATCTCAGAATTTGCATTCATGAACTTATACTATGAATGATGAACTTATACATTCTGTGCTAAAGAATTTGCTGCTTCTTCAGTGGCACCCGGCAGCAGAACGGTGAGTTCTGTGGTGGGGGTGGACATTTTGAGGCGGTGGGAGCTTCCCTGAGCCGGGAAATCCCTGAAAATCTTTATGATTCTGACAGGAATGCATATTCAGATGGAATTTGAGTCCATCCATTTTTCTCCAATTAGTCCTGCTAATGTAAGACTACAAAGTCAGTCATGCATACCAGATGGATGGCATTGATCTGGAATTAGGTGACATGAAAGAGAATCCAGAGCCACAGTAATGAATCAGCTACGTATGAAAGAGAAATATCAGCTTAGGGTTAAAAAAGTGGATGCAGGTAGCATTGTTTGACATTGCGTAATCCACTGTATAAAAAGGAATCAAAAATTGAAAAATTTTAGAAAACTTGCTAGAACTATTGGAGGTCTGAATTGCTGTGAATATACAGGCAGTAGCTAGGCCACTTCTTAAAATTTCCTTGGATAAATAAAAAGTATTAAGCCTCTAGAGGGAGACATACTGATATTGGATAGTTATTTAACCTAGTATATACTTTCCCCTGACATTTTACACTCCCCCGAATGCAACAATGTTGAAAATACATTAACATGACCTGAAATGCTGTCTTTTAAACAGGAAGAGGCATAACAACTATGATTTTATGTGTAGATCACATATGGTCAGAACTAGTCCCTAGCTCCAACAGCACATAGCACAGGACAGTTATATCCACAAAGCTCGTCTACACACCCCTGCCTACAAATACCTTTTATCCTATTGGGAGCAGACCACAGCATGTGTCTTCTCTTAAATGGGTTTGGACCCATTGGGCACTACCTTAAGTTGTGCCAAGGAGCACAGTAACAAACAATATGGAGAAGTCTGGTCCTGGATACATTTACTTGTACAGAGGTTGTCAATGAAGTTACATAAAATTAAACCTCCTTCACCTTTAGGTTGTCTATCTTTAAAAAAAAAAAAGACATTGGGTTACCTTCCAGAGTATAAAGATGAATTACCTTTACCCAGTCTCAGAGAATTTTCCATGATCAAGTCTTGTACAACTACTGAATGTTTCTTCTTTGCTAGATGATGGTACAGTGCCTTATAGTTTTGCAGCAGACCAATTTAGTGTTAGATTTCAGTCAATTATGCAAACTGTTTTTTGAACAAATTAATATACTAAAGTGTAGACAGTTCTAACACCAAGCAAGAGTGCCTAAATCACATACAGGTAGCTTCCTTTCACAGAATTCCTGTCAATTCTACTCCCTCTTCAGGAAGTTCTGTCTTGGCAAGTGATCTTCACCACCACCTGCAGTAGTATGGTCTAAGCTCTTTCTACCTGAAAGACTCCTATTACAACCGTTAGGCATACCAATAAGAGCCTTGGATGGCTTCTTCTGCAAAGAAACAAATTGATCTGTGCCTGTCCTTCAGCTGCCTTGGCTTAGCTTGGATCCCCTAGGGTATATTGAGCTAGTGGTCTTGGGCAGTGAACTTCCTCGCTCCTGCCAGATTGAAGCACCATCCAACAGCCTGCACAGCTCTGACTGCAAGATGGTCTTTTTTCATGTGGATGTAATGGATGAGGACTCAGGGGCAAATGGTTGACCATTTCATAACACAACCGCTGTGATATACAAAGCTTTCATGGAATAAAGACTGATGTTTGATTTCAACCCTGTACTCTCTGTCTTTTCTAATATCCTCTCAAATTGTGTGACATGGTTGAGAGACATGGCAAGAGGAAAGTGCATTAAGAGGTTTAAGTTTTTTTTTTCCAGGAGCAGCATTAACAAGAAAAGACCATGTTACTGGCACAGTCCCAGAGTAGACATTAATCTCAGCCCTTTTGGATGATAAGGGAATGAGACCTTTGAAGTCTCAGTGTCTTTTCTGAGAATCACTTTTAATAGTCCAGCTAAAGTGACCAAACTGGCCAAACCATGGACCAGTGTAGACCAAAAGTGTTCTGTTTAAATTGTTATTTCTGGTATTTTTTTGCTTCTTCTATTAAAAAAACCTCCAAATATGAATGCCTTCTTTCAGTCTAATCCTCCTTGTATGTTTTTCTGGACTGCTTGTGCAAGCATGAAACACTTGGTATTCTCTTAGCTTATCAACATATCTCAAGAGTCTTTGGAATTAAAAGCACCAAGGCCTTAAGTGGAAATTCAAGCAATCATTTCTATATGTTGGTACTCTTTTTCTCCATCGACCTGGAAAGCAATGTAATAATGAAAGGTTTGTGATGGATAGATGAACAAGCTTCAGTTGAACAGAAGGCAAATGTTGTGTGGTTTCACCATGTTCCTTAAGTTGTTTTTCTTTGTCTGAGGATACTAGCAGTTGTATTGGTTTTGGTTGTTTGGCGCAGTTCTCATCGTAATATTAAATTTTCTCATTGTCTAGGCTTTTGCCTATTTAATACACCTCTTTCGATGATTAATGGTGTGGACTCATCTATCAAGAAATCCTTCAGCCAGGCAGCAGTTGCAATGAAAAACTGCCATTCAGCGCTGATCACAGGAACTGGAAAGGAAGCAAGAGGATTTGCAGGTTCTAGTGTGTACCTGTTGGGATTTTTTTTGGTGTATATTTATCTCGTATACATCTAAAATGAAAAAAAAAAAAATCATGTTATCTTGTCCCTGAAAAAACAACAAAAAACAATTTCAAGAAAAATATGGAAATTATGGGGGAAAAAATCATAGAATACAGTCCATGGCTTCTGTTTAATCTCAGAATTGTATATGATCATATGCATCCTACTTTTTAGAATGATAAGATCTCCAAGTCTTTTAAATCACACTTGTTTCAAAATATCAGATTGCCTACTTACTTAATTATCCAAAATGGAAGAAGAGCTTTGTTCATTAACTACAAATACACAAATCACCATAAATTGTGACATGCACTGAATATAAGCCAAGTGATCATCAATGCTTGGATACTTCAAACAGGTAACTGTATTTGCAAGTATTTTCTGTCATATTCAAAAGCTAGTTTAAATACTAAAATGTTATTTTTCCTCCAAAGAAAGGAAGTACGTCATGCAAGACATATTAATAATTAATTATTAGTATTTATGGAGGGTTAATATATTGTTATGAAGACAAATACTAATTTTACGTACTCAAATAATACAAATATATATATACACACACACATACACACACGTATATTAAATTGATATTGAAAGGGTTTTGATTTGATGTTGGTTTTGATAATTATGTGATATAATAAATGATCAGGCTTTTATATAAGTACTATGTGAATAGATGATATTTTCACTAGAAATCTCATCAGTTGTTGAAATGATTAAAAGATAAAACTACAAAATTAATTTGAGTTGTTGGACAAATTTTATGCTTTTATTGGTTTAGTTTTTGGTTTTATCATATTTCTTTTGCTTACCTGGTTTGCTAACTATGTAGTTTCTATAGCAACGTCCATTGACCATTGAAATAATGAAAGCCACAGCAACTCTCCTGCAGTGAAATCCTTCATGCTGACAAGCACAACTCTGACTGACAAGCACAATTTTCTTTGTCCAGTGTTGCCTGTTACTTACACAAGTGCCTCATTCGTCAACATACGGCATTTGATAATTACTTTTGAATTTGACTGATATAGACATCTAACCTTTAGTGTACCTGCAGACTAACATTCTAACAAAGAGTAAAATCAGGAATCATTTTTGTGTGCTGCACGTGTAATTTCTTAACTGGAGAAGGATTTCTAGTATGCATTTACGATACTTAGAAGAAAGAACTACTTGAATTTTGAAGAACAAAACCAATCAAATGAATTTAGTTCCTTTAACTTAATTCTAGTTTTTTTCAAAGCTGTCTCCCTGAACTGCTGTATTTTATAGCTGTTGAGTTTGATTTCAAATCAGCAGCACGCAGGATGAATGCCTAGATACTGGACCCGAGGGAAGGATGTGGGAGGAGCAGGACGTGGTTCTGGTCATTCAACAAGTGGGTCTTAAGTTTATACCCCATTGAATCAATAGCTCATCATAAAATTACTGAGCCCTTTACTGGTCACAGTGATGCTATGTAAAAAGCTTGTAGCACTTTCTGTGTTAATTTAATGATGCTGGCCATTGTGCCATACAAGTAATTGCATTTTTCCAAACTAAATTCTCCAAATGGTTATATAGTAAACCAGGAGTGACCTGTTCATGGCTTTTATTCAGATGTAGCTCTTTTTCAATTGCAGTGAAGCTTCCAGATTGCATGCTATGTGTGAAATGGAAGACATAGGCTACATACTCTGAACTCCTGGTTATGTGGGTAAGCAAGTCCTTAGAAGCTTCTGCTTTGCCCTGCTCTGGCTCACCCCAGTGTCCTCTAGGCAGAGAAGCAGTGGAATCTTTGGAGTGGTCTTTTGCCTATGGACCATTTTCCATAACTTTTCTTTTCCCTGGCTCTCCAATTTGTGTGGCTGCAGGCAATATGAGTACGTTGGTATAAGACTAAGAAAAGTGATGTCTCTTTCCAATACAGAATGAAGATACCCTGCTTAGCTTTTTCTTTAAAAGTGGTATGCTTTCTTGCTGTTAATTACTAATTACTATGTGCACTCCAGAGCTGGGTGTAGCAGTTACTTGCTCTTGTAAGATTTCATGTTGATGAATTGATTTCAAATGCCAGTAGAATTGTTAAGTTGAGAATTAACCAAAATCAAATAGTGATTCCTAGTAAACTGTAAGGGGACTTGACACTTTTTAGCGACTTTATTCCCTTTTAAAAAGATTGGTTTGAAATCAATCCAGACACCACCAAAGTTATTTATTGTGTCCTTTTGGATTTCTCTCAACAATGTAAAATATGACTTTTTGGGGTTTTGTTTGATTGCTGGCATGATTTATCCCTTTTTAAAGCAGCAAAGTAAGGGTGAACGTAGGGACAGGAGTAAAAGCTAAAAAAGTCGTAATACATTAACAATTTAAATATGCTTATAAAACTTAGACAGAAAGCATGTGATTTCATTTTGCAGAACAGCAATGCAAAAAGCAATGCAGATAAGCAACAGTGCTGGTCAGCACAAACCAGCATTGCTGAGAAGGACAAGTAGAGGAAACACAACTGAGAGGTTACTTCACTTGAGGAGATTAAGTACTGCAGAAGGTTAATTGCTGTTCTTTGTAAGGCTACTCTAACTGATATTTTGTTTTTCTGATCAGATGTGCTGCCTCTGTTTGTGGAAAGGATAAAATGCAAGCAGAAGAACAGATGTGGTGATATATGAAATGATAATATTTTATTTGGTCATAGCTGGTTTAATAATTACCTTTAGTTCATCTTCCATCTGGGTTCCTGAAGCATATTGCTCGACTTGGCCATTTTTTAATGTGGCAGAGCTTTCACTGCAGCTGGCCAGCTCTGAACTTCATAGGTCTTCAGCTCAACAGTGGGCATAACTGATAAGGAACTGAGTCATACATGTAAAACCACAGAAAATTCTCTAATGGGGCAGCTCCTGATTTGTGTGGGACATCAGAGGGCCTAGAGGAACTCAGCAGGAACTGAGAGAGCTTGTGCGGCTGGAAATAGCTGCCATTAATCATTCCTGAGGTTGGGGAGCACTGACAGACACTGCTTTGGACATGTTGTAGCCAGTGGTCTCCTGCAAGATCTTCTAGCTCCCACTAAGTTTGGGACCATATTCTTGCAGTACCTCTACACCAAGCACTAGGTGTAGACAGGTTTGAATTGGCCTTTTGTGATATCTGTGCGCTACGTGTGTCCAAATCCCCAAAGTGCTTTGGAGATGTTGAAATGCTTGTGGGTTTCAAAAGGAAAATTCTCACCAGCTCAGTTTTTTAAAGGGAAAATGTAGGTATTTCAGACATATAGTATAAAAGCAAGCAGTTATTTGCTGATTTTGATAATCTCACTGTTATTTAGTAGTGGACTTGAATCCCTATATTTCATGTATAACCTCATCTTCATGTGTTCAATAGTAGATAAATCACTAAAGCATACTTGAGTGCATATAAGATCAGGATAACACTTATAGATATGTAAAGTTAAAACAGAAGAGAAGAAACTCAACATTTAGTTGAAAATACATGACTTTATTTGCTTATTTAGTGTTGTTCTGAATTGGTGTGTCCAAGCCCAGCATTTCACTACACCTCTTCAGGGTGAAACAACATCTTAGACATTTCCTGCTTGAATATCTTTTAATAGATTTAAAGATATTTCTCTTTCTACATAGTCCAGTAAAGCAAGTATGCACTACCACTATTATTGGATAATATAGGTGGGAACTGAAGTTCTTTATTTGCATTCATGGGAAAGCTTTTTTTTTTTTTTCAAATAATTTTTTGCTGCCATCTCAAACAATTTCAGATAATCCTTTCACAACAGAAAACCAAAGTCTTCAATAAACTGCTTAGTATGGCTTTGAAGCAATTGATTTTTGTGTTAGAGCTTGGTAAGCTCTTAAGAATGTAAAACCCGTCAGATGTTGAACATAAAAATGTTCAACACAGCTTTGCACCAGTTTTCATCTAAAATAAAACAACAGAAGTAGGATTGCACAGATGTAATTCATGTAAGAGTGTATTTTTCCTATCACATCAAGCATACTCCTTAGGGTGAGAAAATCTCAAATTTAGTGGTGAAAATTGACCAAACTTATTAGTAGCATGGATCCTTCTCGAGATTTAAGCCACAGTACCCAAAATCAGCTATGGACTCTTCAATTTAATAAAGTTCTATTTGAACAGATAATTGTTCATTTTGAAATAAGAGTTCGTTACTGTGTAGGCTCTGTTCAATCAAGTTCGTGGCTTGGATACATTGTCCTTAGCTAATAGGCATCAACTTAATTGCTGCATGGAAATGTTCCTCTACTGTACAGTACTTGCCATGGTAGTACACTGTTTTCAGTAATCACCTCTCAGAAGTAAGTTGATGTTAAGTGATCTATTTAAATTCATTCATGACTAGCTGGCCATTTACTAAGGCATGAAAATTGAGAATTTAATTTTTTTTTCAGATGAGCTTGTGAAATCTGAAATAGCATAGTACAATTTCATGGGTATAAATATCTAAGTTTACAAACTACCTCCACCGATAGAGTTTTGAGCTAAAACCTCTGCAGTAAATATTTTGGATAGTCAGACTTAGTGAATATAGTCTGGTGAATCTTTTACTGGAGGGAAAAAGTCAGGTTACTGTTATTGCAGCATTGTTACATCACTGTTATGTTTATTTTTAGTTCCATTTCAAAATAAGTAATGATGATTATGAAGATTTGATTATAAAAAGCTAAGCTGAACTTTGCCTTTAAGTTCATGTCTCTCCTTTTTATAAACTAATGCAACATATTGAATGAGTATAACATTACCTACTGAACCTTTAAAGTTGCATTTCACTAAAACAAGTCTGCATTGAATCTATAGCAGTTCTGATGCATCTGAAAGCATTCATAAAGTTGTAATATATTAAGTCGACTTAATATATATTTGCAGACTGCTGCAAAATTTTTAAAGATCTTTTCTTAGGTAATGCTTCTATGTTCTTCTCAACACATGAGGATGATTTTCTCTGCTCATTAGACATGAGCTTATCTTATGGTCGAAAGAGCTACCAAAGAAAAGACTGACCACAGAGGCAGCCCAGCTTACTCACACAGAATAAACACTTAACTTCCTCATTGATGAACCTAAGTGATACAAACTGCATGTTATAAAATGAAGACAAAACCAAGAGTACCTCTTGGTTGTTATATTTTTAACATGAAGGGAAGGTACCTGTAGTTTTGTTTTCTTCTTCCAAACAGAGCAAATGTTTTCATATCACTCCAGAGCTGGGGTGATAGGAGGAAAGTAAGAAGAGAGGTCTGTTAGTAAAGCCCATAGGCAGAAAGCAGAGCCCCTGTGATCCATTCCTGGTTTTACCTCTCACCGTAGCCAAGTTGACTCATTTCTCTAGAATCCCTTTCCATGAAATGTGGGTAGCAATGCTATCCTGTAGTAAACCACAGATATGTAAGAGTGCATTAAGTTTCTTGTACAACAGTTCTCATGCAAGTGCTAAATATTCTGTTATGTAATATGGATGTTCTTGCATGTGGTTGTCTTTTGATGTTAAGGAAAGACTGAAGCAGTTTAAATGCAGCACAGATTTATGGATGGGTGACATGGAGACAAATGATGAGGCAGTCCATCTGCTGCCCTCAGTGAAAACATTTTCCATTTCAGGGAATTTATATTTTAATACAGATAGTTTCCACACAGTATATGATTTTCTGCAATTCTGTAAGACAAATTGGATCCAAAAGTAAACTGCCTGCACTTCCATCTATAAAATGGATTGTTTCAAAATTATAGACAAGACAACTGCTTCAATGACACTAGTAGGAGACAAAAAGGCTCTTGAGAGACCTAAATAGTCCATTCACCAGTCCTTTCTGGCCCATACCCAGCTATGAACTGGCTTCCCTCTTGTCAGATTTTTATGACAACCAATTAAATCAATATGACTGTTGAGACATATGGCAACAATAACACTCTGAGTTTCTGCCCATTACCACTCCAGCAGGAAACCAAGAACATGCAGTATTTGTTATTGCTTATTGCAGGGATTCACTGAAGAATATCTCCTTAAATAATAGATTCACTGTGACTGTGTTGAAGGCAATCAGTACCATGGATGCTATTTGTAGAGCTGCTAACATATCACTGTGCAGAAGGAGTTCTCCTTTTGTACCGTCTGGATCTGTATTCAGAAAATGTTGCTGGAATCATAATGTGCATCTGTTCTTGCCAAAATATATTTTAAAATCTTAGATGTTAATCTTTCTACAGAGAACCCTATGAGACAAGCCTACACTGAAGTATATTTCTGGAATTCATGGTTGACAAGACATTTGAGTAATGCAGATTGTAGTGGGAACTCACTAAACAAAACTTCTTTCAGTGAGCACATTAGAGCCATGATTTGCAGATCTTATCAGCCATTGGTTTATTTTGGAAAATATTAATTTTTCTACCTATATTTCTCTGCCCTGACAGATTTTTCTTCAGATGATGCAATGGTGGTAGAGCTTGACAGTGAATTTTAGTGCAAAGGACTATTTCAGTGAAAGGTTCAGTTCTGGAATTTCCATTCCTGCTTGATTCAGTGTGTAAAATGGACATGGCCCAAAGTCTCTCGGTTTTCTGATTAGTCATTCTTAAGTAGAGCTAATGACTAAATAGATCGTTTAGGGATTCCCCCTTGCCTCTCGCGTGTGTTTTTTTGTTGTATTTTTTTTTTGGAAAAGTTGTTTTGTTGCTATCTTGGAAGGAGAGAGGTCTATTTTTCTTGGAAGGAGAGAGGTCTATTTTTCATTGTAACTGTGATTTATCTGATATACTTCATATGCTCCCTGGGCAGAACAAGTGCGCACATATTTAAGAGGAAGAAAACCAGTGAGACTGCACTGCATAAGACGACCATGGAGCTGAGACATGGGAAATGTAGTGATATTAGATCCACAGAGAGCTGTACAGCACTGCAGTTAAAAGACTGCTGGTACCTCAGTTGACTAGCTGCTGTGCTTTTATCCTAAGTTTAGAATAGTAAGCAGATATCCACAGAATAACAGGTGTCCTGTGCCAATGACTGACAGGGCCTTTTCAATGTTTCTTCTAATTCATAAATTGTTATTAATCGCAAACACATAAAGGTATAAATTTCTGCATTTGTGTGACTGCAACCTCTCTTCTGCATAGAATCACAAATGGCTTTAATGTAGAAAATATACACTTTAACAGCACTGTAAAGTAGCTCTATATTATGGGCAAGGAACATACAGCCATAATTTTGAAATTAATTTTTCAGAAAGATTTTAAATGCTTTAAATGTTTATCTCACATCTTTCAAGTTGGAATTTGAGGTCTTCAAGAAGATGTATCTGTTTATACACTTCACTTAAAGAGAAGTAACAACTTGAAATATACTTAGCTTTTGCTATTGCAACAGTATGATGGTTCTTCCATCAGATTAATCCATGAGTGGAAACAAGACAGTGTTTTTTAAGAGTTTATGGGAGTTTGAGACCACATTAAAGGGTCGTGCTTGTTCTTCTTTTCTAAAAATCCCCAAATGGATACATAGACACTAACAAAGTTCAATACCTAATGAATTCTAAAGTTTTGGCATGGTTGCTCCCCTTGACTTGTGTGGGAGTTCACATGGCTAGGAGTGAACAAGACCTTTTCGACAGAACTAGTCATTCATACTTGTAAGGGATGTCAGGTGTCAGCTTCCTTCAAGGCTTACTCCACTGATGAGAATAAAATTAGTTATAGAATAAATTACATTTCAACATGAAAAAAGATTATATCTCAAGATCCAAAACAAAAACCTGCAGATTAGGTATTAAGCACACATAAAAGAAAAAATAAAACTTACAAAATCAACTTAAATTAGGGGTTTTATATAATACTGGCATCTAAACCTTTAAAGTGATTTAGAGAGATTATTCCCAGATTTATATAGCTCTAGAAGCATGATTTTTCCTAAATACCTTAAGTTCACATCTTGCACATATCCATGGATGTTCTGACTTGAGCAACTGGGTGACTAAATTCCTTCTCAATTTCATAGAATCATATAATCACCAGGTTGGAAGAGACTCACTGGTTTATCGAGTCCAACCATTCCCACCAATCTCTAAACCATGCCCCTCAGTACCTCATCCACCCACACCTTAAATACCTCCAGGGAAGGCGAGTCAACCAACTCCCTGGGCAGCCTGTTCCATTGCCTAATGGCCCTTTCTGTGAAGATTTTTTTTCCTTATGTGGAGCCTGAACCTCCCCTGACAGAGCTTGAGGCCATTCCCTCTTGTCCTGTCCTCTATCACTTAGGAGAAGAGGCCATTACCCTCCTCTCCACAACCTCCCTTCAGGTAGTTGTAGAAAGCAATAAAGTCTCCCCTCAGCCTCCTCTTCTCCAGGCTAAACAACCCCAGCTCTCTCAGTTGCTCCTTGTAAGACTCGTTCTCCAGCCTCTTCACCAGCTTCATTGTTCTTCTCTGGACTCTCTCCAGAGCCTCAATACCCTTCTTGTGGTGAGAGGCCCAGAACTGAACACAGTACTCAAGGTGCAGTCTCACCAGTGCAGAGTACAGAGAGAGAATAACCTCCCTGGACCTGCTGGTCATGCCATTTCTGATACAGGCCAAGATGCCATTTCATCTTGACCTAGCTTGAAAGCAGAAAACATATGAATACCTTGGCCTTCAGAAACACCAGACTCTTCATTGGTGACACTGAGTCTAGCACAAAGAACACAAACCTTATTTCTGTTACAAAAGATTGACAACAAAGGAAACATTACTGAGAGGAAAAAGAAAAGGGTTAAAGTGTGGATTTGTTTTTATATAATGAGCTAGTGATGTGAACAAATGCCTCAAAAAGGAGAAACTGAGGACCTATTCCCTTCATAGCCTGAAAACACAAAAATTTCTTGCATCTTCCATTTGCTAAGTATGTGCTGTGCTCAATCCAGACAGTGTTTCAGAGGTATCTTCCTGTCATGTGATTGTTACTAGTCACCATGGAGTGCATCAGTCATGGAATTAGGGGAGGAACAAGCTAGGACGTACAAGACTTGTAACTGTTGGTGGTGTGATGGCTGAAATAGTCAGATTGGCCAGATGTGGCTTGTGCTTTGAGCATCATTTCAGTAGGAAGCAATTGATTAAAATATAAATTCCACTTAATTTCAAATGAGTTCCATATAACAAATATAGGCTCATATTTTGAGAGCATAGTACTTCTGCACAAGTCCAGAAGCAATGGTGAAAGAAGGCCATGACAAGTTTTTAAGGTGTCTTCTGTGTCGGCGGTTTTAAAAAGGTGGTGAAATTGTTTCATATACCTCCAACCTTTCTCAAGCTCTTTTTCTTGGACTAGGAACAATGGTAGCACCTAACAGTCTAGCAAGTCTGAAGCATGTCTTTGTCAATGTCTTAAAATCTGAGTTGAATATCCAGTGTGGACATTTTGAAGTTTTCTGCAACATTTAGTTTATCTGTTTTCTGAAGGCATCCTACTCATTCCCTTCAGTCTGCTAATGCTGTCATCTCTCTAATTAGAGAGATCTGGTAGCTATTGTCTTTGGTTGATGCTTTTAAAGCAGAGTGTTATTTTGTAAACTTACTATCCCCTATACTTAAAAAATAATATTTAAAAATTATTTTAGAAGACATGAATATTGTTAAAATGTTGAGTATAAGAAACACAGAAGGGACTATTTTTACACATTTTACTGATTTCTTTCATCATGTTATTGAAAGGACAGAAATTTTCATAGCTGTTTAGGTGACTATTTTTAGCTGGTAAAGAACAGGTTTATTTTTAGGAAATTCTTTCTTACAGAAAATATTTTCAAATATGCACTTCAAGAGCAGCACGTGAGAAACAACATTACAGTGTTTCATCTTAACATTTCTGCTTGGTTAAGTTTTACCTCTATCAGATCACATGAAGGAAATGCTTTGTGTTTGGAATCATCATTTCTCTGAACCTCCTGGACATTCTAGAGATGTCAGCCTCCCCTGGATTACATCTGATAGTCCATCTAAATCCTTTGTTTCACAAGGAAACTGAGCTGAGAATGGCTTTGTGTCTTAAGTACTATAAATAAATAGATAACGATCACATGCAGCATTCTATACCTAACGTTGGTGGCTACTCAGATCAAAGCAGGGAATTGTTTTCTTCTCCACTGCTTTAGAAAAACACTCATCTAAATGGCTTGGGGGGGAAAACAGCATTTTCATAGCTTCTTTCTACATGTGCATGTCTTGTTGTAGTTGACCAAGCTTAACATTGTTGTCAGTTTTCATAGGTGAACGAGAAAAATAAATACTTCCACTTATGGTTATGCCTCTAAAATAATATTTATATTATGTAATTAAATTTGTCATTCCAGTCATTATCAGTGTCTCTCCACCATGAAAATACTAACATGCTAGTTTTCTTCAGCACTTCTTTCATCCCACTTCACCTTGCAATATGTAACCAATCAGCCTTTGTTTTCAGGGGCAAGTTACTTCATTGCCACCATGGAACTACAGAATGGCTTGCATCAGTGCTGAAGAAATACCCACACCCAGTGATTACAAGTTCAACCTGAGTCGGCAGTGTGCTACTTTTAGTTGCTTGCAAAACTCTAGTACTTGTATAAGCTTAATTGGCTATGCAGACAGTCAATCATTAAATGATTTGACTGAAGGCTAAGTTGCAGCACCAGCTTACTGATTGCATCAGAACATGTGGGGTTTTTTAGGAACTTTGTCATAAAAAATTAAATCCTCTAATGCGTAGGCCAGTGGTTTGACTCTTGACTCATCCAAACAGTTCTTACATAGCTCAAATGGCCTGTATACTGCTCTAAGTCCATTGACTTAGTGGAGTTTCTCCTGTTTTAAAGCTGCAGTTGGGTTCAGATGCTATTTTTTGGGCGTATGTTTTTTGCAAGAAAAATGCCTTTAACTATATGAGAAGTGCCACTGTCACCAAAAAGAGCTTTTGCAGCATGAAGTTGCTGGTAGGTATCTGACCAGGTGAGTCCTTTCCAGGTTGAATGTAAATACTGCCTATGCTCAATTCAGTCTTCTTATAGTCTTCTCAGGAATTATGTTCGGGTTAAGCTATCCTGGCAAGCACAGACAGCTTGATCATGGAGAAATTGTCTGGATTGCTCTGAATAAAAGCCAGAAAATAAGTGTAGGCTGTGAGACAATAAGAGGCGAAAACACAGAGGTGAAATGTTGGTCAGTGGATGCTGACCTTTTAAGACTTACTAATGGCATAAGCGAGGTCTTTTTGTATACATGAAAGTCCTCTTGCATAAGGTCCAGCCTCATCAGTAAAAATTTGTACAGCTGGTGATTAAGAGCATTGCACAGAAATAGATGATGGAAATGTGCAAAATAGAGAGTACCAAGATGCACTGATTTTCATTTGACATCAAAGAAGTCTGCCAAACAATTATTTTTGTAATGCATAATTATGAGTGATTCAGAAGAAAAAAAATCTGAAAATATATCAGCAGTGTTTCAAGCCAAACTGTTTTTTTCCCCAGGCAACTAATAAGATTTTGGTAATGGTTTTAAATTGCGTGCTTACATGTTGCAAATGCTTTTAAAGATTTTAAATCTGTACCTGGTTTGTATTCAGATTGTGTCTCTCTGTAATTTAAATCTGGTACACTAATGAGAAAAATGGTAACCTCAATAATCAAAACAAGATCACGGAATAAAAGTGATTGAAGTGAAAATGCAACCTAGCTATATAAAATAGTGCTAATAGTAATAACTGAAGCAAGGATATTTAAGATCTAAGGATCTTGCATTCTTTTTTTATGATCTAATAGAAGCTACGATTACAGCACTATTGTTTTGCTATAAGACCTCTGACTAAATGGAAAAATGTTCTTTCCAAAGAACTTTCCTCAGAGACCTAATAAGCTGTTTTAGCTGACATCTGAAAAAAGTTACAAAATTCTTGCGATAAGTAAAAGTTACCTCTTCTGAAAAGCGCCTTCCTCCCTTCTGTCTCTCTCTTTTCTTTCCTGAGTAACTATAAATCCATTTTGGTCACGTTTGCACACTGCATGTTAAGAAATTGGGAACTGCTATAAGTTAAAGAAGTAGTATTTGGCACTTGTGCATGTAACTGAAATACTGTTTGTTCCTGCATAATTTGGGTGTGCTTTTCATCAGCAAGAATCTGTGTCTGTAGTGTGAAATTCCATTAGCTGATATTGGAATTGCCTTAATGCAATAGCAGCAATATAAAAAGGCTCATGCCTAATTCATTGCAGTTCCTCCAAGCTGCCCCCCATCCTGATGAATGAAGGCATGATCCTCCCGTAAAAGAATGCTGTGTAGACCTTCCTCCAGAATACGGCTCTGTGGGATGAAATATGGGACAAGTTCTTTTTTTTTGTAGAATTCAGGTACCTGTAACCTCTTGATCTTTTGTATGTCTCTATTTTTTTGGCCTGACAGACCACATGCCAACATGTAGCCCAGAATTCCTCACCCGAGTGATTTATTGTTTACAGCTGTTTGAGTATTTCAGACATGGCAGCTGCTTTTCAGATGTCTTCAAATGAGAATGAAAGTAGATAGAGGTCTTAATGCAAACCTGTGTGCTTACAGAAAGAAAGGGGAAAAGCTGATGAAAAAATCATCTGAATTCTGCTTTAAAAGCTCTCAATTGATCCTAGCCTTGAGGGCAAAGGAAAATGTTTGGTTTATTTCATAAGCTCATTAGGTGTGGGAGAGCCTATTTGGCATTTGCTATTGACCGGGCCTGAGTGAAAAGTGATCACTGGCAGAAGGCTCAATAAAAGATCGATAACAAGCATGTGATTGGATTAGCTACTTTGTCAATGCTTTGTGCTAATATATTAACAAGCAAATTACCAGGCAGCCCATAAGTGCAGAGTGCTGACTATAATTGTATTACAAACTATCGTGATCTAATGACCCTTGAAGAGCGAAAGGTTATTTATACAGTCAAAAGGCCTAAAAGTACTTTGAGTGATGCTGCATTATTTCAGAAAGAAAATCTTTCCCTCAATTAGCTAGTATTCAATCATTGCTCCAAAATTTTCACACCAGTTTTAGCTATGCTGGTGAGATAGAAAGAAAAGAATGAGTGACAGCATTTCAGTGAGCAATTAAAGGTGTCAACACTTAACACCAGACATGGGAAATAACTGGAGAGGAGAGCAGAGAAATAGGTGATTCCCTGGGGGACAGGAGAGTATCATGAAGCAGCACTGGGGACTGAGTGGGAAGACTGCCATGCAGCTGGAGGAATTGTTTAAAGTCATCTAAGCCTTCACACAGGGTTATGCAAATACTTAAATTTGAATCTGAAAATTCTGAATGAAATTTACAAGTAATATTTAAGGTACTGTAAAAACAAAAATCTTAAACATTTTACAGAGTCTATGTTGACTTAATTTGTCTACCATGAGACTAGAATAAGATATCTGTTGCTTGGAGTTACATTGCATGGGTTCTCAGCACACAAATTATATCTTCTATGTTTCTGTAAACTGCAGGTAAATGTGTTTAAAAGCAAGATTGATACGATTTACGAGACAAGGGAAAAAGCTTGTCTTCTGCCTTTGGTCCTCACAGTTAAATGGAAAATTATGAAAAAATTACTGGAAAAAAAACCCAAATCCTTTTTACTCTCTAGTTAGCTTTCCATTTTCCAGTTTATAGTGCAAACCCCAAACTGGTTTAATTTCTATTCTTTATAGACATTATATATAGCAGAAACAAGACAGGTGAGCACACAAGTGTTGAAAATATAAGCAGTCATGAAGTCCTAGATTTCCTGTTTGTCTGACCAGATGTTTTAAATGCAATTTAAGATTTCCAAGACTTTGCCATTGCATTTTCCCTTCCCCTTTGCCTTTCAGCCTGGCTTTCAAGGCAAGGCTGAAATTTTGGCAGTGAGATGTTATTCGGGGATGGATGGGGGCTGCACTGCAGTGCAGGGGCTGAGAGGTGAAACAGTTGTAGCCATTGGTGAGGCTCAAGGCCTGAGCTGGGCTCCCTGCAGTGTGCAGAGTCCCTGCCTAGGCTGACAGTGGCCAGCCGCAGCTGACAAAACAAGCTGCCAGGCTGCTACCCTTGAGGTCCCACTCGATGGAAGAGGAAACACTGTCAATCAATGCACACACATGTACAGCAGGGAACATGATCGCCGGTGGAGCTGATTCAAGTTTTGATGGGTGCTTGTCAGTGGTTTCTGACTTCTCTGGCAAGTACGGGTGTTATGCCTGTCCTGGACATGGCCAGGCAGGTTACTTGCAGCATCACTACAGGATGGTTCTCCATGTGTGTGTGCAGATAAAAGGCATGTGCTTTCCCATTTTGCTTCACTCTGTGTCTGTTATTTTTTTTTTAATATCTATTTTACGGAAGGAGCTTCCTACAGATGTCTGGTGATGAGACAGGACTCTCTGATGATGCTTGCTTTGAACCATGTGCAATTCATTTGACTTCTCTTTTCTTTCCTGTTTTAGAATTCCAAAGTGACCGTCTGAAAGTGAATGTTTTCACAGCAACCAACACCTTTACAAACGACTTCAAAGTAATCCATTTCCTTTCCAAAACCAAATGTTAGGACTTGAAAAAAAAAATCTGCAGTCATTATTTTAAAGCAAAGTGGAGGGAATGAAAAATTATATACACCTTCTTATTTAAGCTATAGGTCTTGTTTACCCTAAAATTCCATAGGCCCCAGACAATTCAATAAAACTGCCTGCCTGTGACAGAACAACTCATTTTATGGGTCTTCAAGTTTTCCTGTCACTTAGCATAATTTCAGCACATATATTATAAAAACATTTTGCCATCCATTGCCCTAAGCAAGCATATCCAAAATCTTGCTTGCCAATTTTAGTCTTCAGTGTGAAATTGAGTGTAGAAAAGAAGTTAAAAAAGGGCATGCTTTCAAAACTGTTTTGAGCCATTGAACTTTAATTGATTTTGGTCCATAAGTCAAAACCATACTCCTATAACTTGCAGTGTTAGGGAAAGGGAATGGTCACATATAATTTGTAGTTTAGCATATCTCTTTCCATCCTAAACTTAGAGTCTAAAAGTGCTCGGAAGGTGTTTTGTTAAGAAATCATATCCATTTAAGTTACTATTTTTGGAGTGTATTTTCTCACAGCCAGTCTGGTAACTACACTTAATAAAATAACTTACTTCTCAGACTTTGACTTTTCCAGAAAGGGTTTTGTCAGATTATTACAGTCTAAGAAGTCTGATAGTTGGAAATGCTGTTCACTTTATGGAGCTTGGACACACCCTAATAGCTTAAAATAAATATTAACTTTTTTCCGACATGCAAATATTCTCTCCCAATCATCACAGGCTACAGGTTCCCTTCCAGTAATAACAGTGATAAGGAAAATTGTAGATCCTTACTAAAATAAGGTTTGCCAAGATTGGATCAAGAACACTTTAAATGACAATTTATAAATCATTGCCAACTGTAGGCCAGTACTGTTGTGTCAAAACCTGCAATATAAAACAAAGCCACTAAGTAGAGTTAATCATTACGTTTTCAGTGGAGAATAATGCTTCTTTACTAAACAGTAAAATCCCATTTAATTCTTAAGCTTCCGTAACTCATCCACAGGTTTATCAAATGCTTAAAATGAGCTGTTAGAGAAAATCCTATGTCTTAGCAAAGTTCCATGCAGCTATTAGCTCTTCTTGTGAAGCTGTAACATAATACTTCTCTCCATTGCACACAATATGTAGTTAAGCATACTTCTAGGAATAACTGCTACAGAGGTTTCTTCCTAGAAGAACCAGTTGTGCAGGGTGAACCCCACCTTTTTAAGTGAAAGCCATCCGATGAAATGTTTACTGTAAAAGTACCACCCCTACTCTATGCCTTGTGATGGCTGGTTGGTGAGTCTGAGATGGGAGATGAGTGGGCAGCTGAATGTGAGGAAGAGATGGAGGGAGAAAAAGGGAATTCAATAGTTTCTTAACTGTAGGCCAGAGTGGGAGAACCCTATAATGGGCTGGGAAGATTCGTAATGTACTGCTAGGTCATTTCAGTGGCACCTCTAAATGGATAAGTTTAAAGAGAAGTTGAACTGTAACCTTCTGACTGTTTTATACATTTACTTACACAGTGGTAGCCTTTGAAGGACAAACTATTATGATTCAGTCAGTGAGCTAGATAAAATAGTAAAGTGCTAAGCACATACTTTTCAACCCCATAACCTCACTAACATCATTGCCTTGGTTTGTATCTAGAGTGATAATAACTGTCTCAGGATGGGCATATCTTCTTTCTCTAAGAGCAGGAATAGACACCATACACTGTCAATCTGTGAGAGAAGTTCTGTCCTCTTTGATGGGAATGGAAAAAAAATATTGTGTTTATCTCAATACCTTAGGTGAAAATGTTCAGAGCGTTCTTTGTTTCTCCGCTTGACACTGTCATTCCTCACTGCAGTGGTATTATTTTCTGGGCTGCAGAAGTTAGCGGTCTTGAGAGTAAAATGTTAGTAAGCTGCAAGAGATAGCTTTCTCCTCATAGAGCTTCTTTCTGGAATTGCTTCAAAATCCAGACAGTCATCCCTGTGCTGGTAATAGTTGGCTTGGATTTCAACTCTTCCTTAAAAAATGTGGGGAGGGAGAAGATGAAATTTCGTTTGAAATGAAAACTGAAATTGAGACATAACCACATGAAGCCAGGAATTTAGACAATAGGTCAGGCATAGAGTACCTATGCTTTAATCAGGCCTATCCCTAAGCCTGTTTTATGGCCATTTCATCCTGGTCCTTTGATGAGACTATTTCAGGGTTTCATTCACTTTAAGTTTTGGTTTATACTTAGAGAAGTTAACGGTTGGCACTGAAAAACAGTAGTGCTGTGACTGAATGAGGATGGGTAGTTGTCATGAATCCTGATTCAGCATCCTGCCAATTATGCCAATTTGTCATGAATGGGCAATTTTGACCACTTAAGCAGCAGTTATCAAAGGCACCAGCAAAATTAGTTTTATTCAAACACAATGTTGGAAAAGTGTGACTTAAGTAGGTTTGATGGCAAGGTTCACTCTATTACTTACTGCACAAAGAATTTAACAAGATTCAAAATTACCAAGGCAGAATCAAAGCTACCATGACAAAAACAAAGTTAATAAGACACAAATCAAAGTTGCCATCATAGAAGGTTGTGTGGAATGTTATTCACTTACCAAAGATCTATCACTGGTGAGAGACCACTCTGCTTTGAGGAGCAATCTTGAGAGGTGTCCCATTGAAGGTGACATCACCACCATGCAGCCAGATGCTTAGCAGGGAAAGCTCAAAGAAGGTTCACTTAGGCTCTCATATTTATCAAATAAAGTGATTGGCTTGTAGTCAAATTACATGTAATGGAAAATGTATGCATGAGACTCCTTCCCTGCAAAGGACCCTTGGAGAAAAGGAAATCCCTGTACGAGTGAAGGGGATCAAGTTAACCAGGAAAGGAATTTGTGTGGGCAATGCAGCTCTGAGACCCAGCATTATGGTAGGGGAAGTGACCCTTCTTTCTTCCCTGGCTGACTCTCCCAGTGGTTTGGAAATTGATGGGCAAGAACTGTCTCATAGTGGAGGTGTTCCAGGTCTTTGATCATTTTTGTGGCCTTCCTTTGGACCCATTCCAACAGGTCCATAATCCTTCTGTGCTTCGGGCTCCAGAGCTGGATGCAGTATTCCAGATGTGGACTCACCAAAGCAGAGGAGAGTGGCAGAATCACCTCCCCTTGCTGTTGGCAACATTTCTTTTGTTGCGGCCCAGGATGCGATTGGCCTTCTGGGCTGCAATGACACATTGCCAGCTCATGTCCAGCTTCTCATCCACCAGGACCTCCGGGTCCTTCTCTGTAGGTGATATGTAGACAAAGATTATACAAAAACCTTAACAAGGTAGCCTCCAGTAGCCACTGACTGGTATCGGCTTTCTCTGCATGCTCTTTCTATTCTTTTTTTAAGCAACAAATTGAAATGTTTTTGGCAAAGAAAAACCAAATACCTTCCACCTTGTAATTTCTCTGATTTGCTAAGAGAGTTGCTTATTGTACTTCTTTTCCTGTGATACTGGTTAGAGGTCTTACCCAGGGATTTCTTATCTGCCAGTGATCCAGTTCACAGGCATGAAACATCTAAGTCTCCATGGCACAGATGATTGCTCTGGGTACTACTGTTGTAGAGGTATATTCTCTCTCAATTAATTCTAATTAAAAAGATTATTTCATTAGTGGAGGATCTGGAACTCTGTTCTACCAAGTCCCAGCTCACAACATAGGTCTTCCTGTATTTTTTTAATATCTCCAAGTGAAATTGTTTCCAACCTTTTCTTATACACTGAGGCATGTTTTTGGATCAGAACCGCTGAGTTGTAAAATAATGATGATAATGATTGTATAGTTTTTATGTTGTCCAAAGAGTGAGTTGTAACTACACAATATTAAAAACACTTCTATAAAAATGTTCTGCATATGCTGTTGGTAGGAAAAAGGGAAAAATAAGTACTTGTTGACGTACAATGTGTTTTATTCTTTGCTTCCAAAAAGACTTGTAAAACTGTCTCTACACATATCCAAAGGTAGACAAAAAGGTATTCTGTGCCTTTCTTTTCTCCACAAAAATGCTTGTCATAAAACAATTTGATGCAAGGTATCTGGGCTGCATACATAATTTTAGGGGATCACATCTGCAAAAGTACTACAGCTTGGGTATTTCTGAGAGTCAGTGGCATTTCTTATTCTTATTAGTACTTCATTCAAGAATAAATTTAATGGAATTAGTAAACATCAAAGTGTTCAGAATATCCTTGCACATATATCAACATACCAACCAACTTTCCAATGTTGTTAACTGCAAAAAAATCATTGCAGAGATTTACCAACTCTACACACTTCAAAACAGCTCACTTAAAATCCCCCATTCCTTTGATCAAATACCTGGAAAATATGCCTTAATGCATTGACAGTCTGGAATAATCTTGCTTTGGTCATTCTAATGCGTAGTTAGTGTTCAAAATCACATACAGATTTTGGAGATAAACCAACTTTCCTCTGTATTTTTTTCTGTTAGCATTGCATTTTGCTAAGGCAAAAGCCTAGTTGCCTTGCAAATTTGTAGGAAATATTTTCATATATAAAATTCAGAAATTATTTTGCTGGTGATATGGTTATTGTTCATCATGTTCAGCATTGCGTCATGGTTTTCTTGAACCTAGATGTACAACTGCATATAAGCACCTTTCATTCAGATATCTATTATTCTCTACATGGTGTGGGGTATCCCATGGTGATTGTGAAGGAAATAGTTATTTAGTAATGGGAAGCAAAGTCCTACAGTTCCTGCACACCTCAAACTGTCTTTATTTCATAGGAATATTACAGTGTGAGCCATTGTTTTCCACTGTGCCCTACTGTCTCTAGTTAATGTAATCTCACTGCACATCTATAATGTCAGCAATTCTTATTATTAGCTCAATTTCTTATGCAGGAAAACAGACATTGAACATCTGTGCAATTTGTTCAAAGACTTACCTCAACTAAATGGGAAAGCAACGAAGAACAGCCAGATCTATGCTTAACCACATGACAATACTGCCAGACCTAAAAAGACATATTGAATTCTACTTAATCACTTTTTGGAGCATGATAAAACACTCACCAAAAACTTTGATGAAATAGTTGCTTTCAAAGTATTAATAATTGGTCACTAGCATTACTTTATAAGTAATTAATTACATTATAAAGGCAGAATTTTCCCTTCCATCTGGTATATGGATTTCTCTATGTATCGTGATTGCATTTCTATACCAAAGCATTTCTGAGTGCATGTCACTTGTAAAGCAGTTGACATACTGAACACTGAACATCTAGTTGCTATCTTTCAGATATTTCATTCATGTTAACTTTTTGAAAAAAATGCATACTAATATATAATGGCTTAATACTTATAGTAAATCACTGAATTGTTCTTGTTATTCCAAGTACATGTATTGACTAAGTAATTTATTCTGAGAATATTAGTCTTCCTGTAAACTTTCCATTGGTCCTTGGTGGAGTCTGTATCTGTATGAATGTAAGTTTTACAAGACAATCATTCTTTTGGGTCTCCCCTCCCATGACTTTTGTGAAAAATCAATAGAAAGTGCACACATCAAACCTCGTTTAGATGTGAAATTAGTTTTCATACCCATGATGAGAAGCCATTTTGGAAAACACTGGGGTTTCTTTTCCTTCTCAAATCAAACTTGGCATCTAATAACACCTTTGCAGAACTATGAATTGGCTGCAAACGTGTCCCATCTCTTTTTACAATGTATGTCTTTATTTATCCAATGCTTTTCAATATGTGCAAATAAGTGTCAGTGCTGTAGCATTTAAAAATGTTCATCGCCTTTCTGAAAACTTTGACTTGTTCTTGTTGTACTACCTATGTTATTTAGGCGTTAAGTACGTCAATGAGTAGACTTTAGTGACTGTAGAGGGTCTGTGCATTTGTAAATACAATCCTCAAGTAGTATTTAATTTCTAATTTGTTTTTGTGGAACATCACACTCAGGTAAGAGATTATTCATGATTTTGCAAATTAAAATTTGTAAAACAAGAATGCTCTTTCTGCTTACTAAATGAACTATACATCAGTGTTTCACTGATGGTGTTTGTTTCTGAAAAGGGAGTGATACTGATACTTAGAAAACCATGCCATAGAAAGAGATTTCCTTGAGTTTTTCATCTTCCTAATTAGAGACATTTAGAAACTCAGTTTAAAACTGTTAAGTGTGCTGAAGTTGGAAAATGGAGAAATTAAAATTGGAAGATCCAAACCAGAATAATGAACAGAATCTCAACAGTAGCCTCTGTACATAAATATCATTTTAAGGACCGTGAGGCTATGAAGTATTAGGTTCTGTTCTGATAGCTGGTTTCATCCAGCTAAAAGATTCAGGGGGAGTTATAAAAAAAATGTGGCAGCTCAAGAGATCTTGTACTTCCTTACTTTGGTGGCTGATTTTGTGCAGAGGACAAAATATGAGAGATTTCTTGAAGGGAGCAATGAAATGTTTAGTCATCCCTCTTCTTCCGGAATTGGAGGGCATGAAACAGAAATCATATGCTCTATGTTATGTAAATAATATCTTTTTCATTTATTTAAACACTGTAGACCTACACTGGAGTTATACCACTCTAAAATGGAAATTATAATCTAAATGAAGGCTGGCTGACAACATTTATGTACAGAGAGAAATGCTACAGCCATGTAAATGTCACTTTTATTTCTGAACCTGTCTGCATGTATCTTTAAAAACCTTACTATTATTTCATTGTGGTTTTTATAAAATTTTGCATAGACAGGCGTACATAGAGGTAACTCGCACTGATATATTTGCAGTGTAAATTGTAAGAGACTAGGAATAAGGAATGAATAAAGATTTTGATGGCACTACAGTATGTTCTGGTTTGCTTCATAGATGTGTCTCTGAGTCCTACAAGAATTTGCACTGGGTAAAGAGCAAGTAACATCTTTGGAATGCATTTACAAAGCAATTTACAGAATAGCATGCATTGACATCCTTCAAAACTGAAAAACAGTATGGCTGATATGACCCTCCGAACTAGACATGATCCTTTTAATTCATAAAAGAGGCTTCTTTGAAAAAACATGATCTGTGAAGAAAATGAGTGGCATAAACAGTGATGCTGGTCACTTAAGATGCTGGTTCAAGATGATAACCAGTGTGATGTTCATTATTCACTCTTGCACATATAATTGTTTTCAGACCAAGTAGTGAATAACATTTAAGGAAAGTTGAAAAAAGAACAAATTATAATTTCATCTTACAGCCAGGTAGCAAGAAGGCTAATCTGTTTTTCTACAGTTGACAGCACATAGTAGTAAATTCAGATCTTGTCCCATATTCATTTTGAAACATTAAAAGAAAATACAGTTCAACTCATGAAAACGCCATTCAGCCTTTTTAATTGAGTTCATCAGTCACTGCCCTTTTATATTTTTATTTACGTATTTGGTTGCTTTAGAAAAGTTTTCTATTGTATTAACCATATTAAAATCCTTTTTCAGAATAAGATCAACATCTGAGGCTAAATTTGAGCCTCAAGAAAGGTAAAAGAATCTTTAATTTATGAAACTGAACAAGTAGACTTATCTAAACATCTCTAGGGCTTTAATGGGGGATATCTATAATTCTCTGAATTGTATTCCTTTCACAGTGATATTTTGTAATTCCATTCTATTACCCTTGCTTAACATTAATGAGATAAAAAGATCACATTATGGCGATTGATGTTCTTCAAATTAAATGCACGTTTCCACGTACAAAGCTGTCTGCTAATTTAAAAAACATAGCATGTAACATAGAATCATGACCATGGTCATCACTCAGCTGGGATCAGATAGTATTTTTTATCTATTCATTGGATTTAACAAGGCATGAGATGGAAGCAGAATACAAAGTGTGGGTAGATTATCCCATATCCCCCTTTTGGCCACTTCTTGGCAATCTCAGCAAGGAAACTGAGGCTTCATGTTGCCATGGAAATAAACCTCAAGGTCAAAGGGGCATATGGAAGGTCAGGCAATGACAAAGGAACATCTGAGAGGCCATCTGGATGAGTGACCTGACATAATTAGTCATTAATCCCACTCTTGGGAACAATAGAGTTAGCTGAGAATGTGTTTGGACTTTGATCGTGGTCAGGGGGATCTCATGGGGAAAAGGGAAGAAAGTTCCACTTGGTAACTAAGCAGATTACCCTGGCATGCTGTTAGCTAAAGAAGAGTAGTCAGAAGAGGCCGGTGGGATATGCATTTTACATATGCTGTGTTTTCCCTTTAGTTACTACAGACCTCTCTAGAGCCATGTGGCTCTAGGATTAGCATTTGGGTAGCGATTTTTTTTTTTTTTTTTACAGTTTTCAATGAAAAGAGAGCAAGTGTCCCAAAATGCTTCACTTAAAATTCCCAGGCAACAGATGGAAAGAGAGCTGAAGAGCCAAAGGCATCAGCCAGCTTGGTTTACAGGTGTCAATATTTACTAAGCAGAGTTGGCCACAATGCCTTTGGGGAAAAAAACAGAGAGAATGACTAATCAGTAAAACAATAGCAATCATCCCTGTAGTCTGTTTTATACTGAGTGGTTAGAATTGTAAGATGACCAAGTGTATGGCAAAAGCTCCCAATCAGCATGTGTCTTTCCATTCTTACTCCTTTTCCTTGCATGTCATGTTTTCATTATTGAGACCAGTGTCTTGACAAGAAGATACCACTTACTTGTATCTGAGATTATTCTAGTTGAAGAGTTGACAATATTTGGTGATTTTCTACAGTGTTGTGGGATATGAATGTGATAATAGACTACACTGAATACATGCAACCCAGGACATGCAGAAACTAATTTTTCATTAGGATTTAAAAAACATGATTTTAGCAGTGCCATCAAAGGAAGTAATAAATGAAATAGACCAAGGACACTGTAGAATAAGAACAGAGGGAGATTTCAGAGATTTGGTTTGGTTTGATTTTTTTTAATAAAGGGGAATGCAACTTGTAATGTCCTTCTTTTCAGTAAGGGTATATTTGTTGAATACTTTCCTCTTAAGAAAAAATAATCATATTATTGTACAACTTCTGCTTAAATGGCTTGTGTTTGCCCATGACAAAAGCATTTTCCTTGGCTAAGAGCAAAAGCTAAGTCACTGACACTTAGCTTAAAATACAAGTAAGCATCCAGCAACCTCCACAGAGAAAGGCAGATGCAGTATCAGTAACCACAAACACTTGCAGTCCCTATAAAATGAAAGTAACTTTTGCAAATAATTTCTGCCACCAACAGGATCTAAATGTGAAATTTAGTTTTTAACAATTGACCAAACCCGGGAGGAATATGTGATGCTTTTCTATAATTAGTACTCAATTTAATGCTGCAAAGAGGGAAATTAGTATTCTCTATTTCACTGTTGACTTTGACACCAAAGACTACTATTTTTTTTCAAATATCATATTATATCTGTTTTATTAATAAGCAGGATTTGTAACCCAGGAAAACATATTATTAGTCAGAAAAAATCAGTAAAATCCTCAGAAACTGTAAGTTTGTCACGCTTTTCATTCCCTTTGTTGCTACCAGCTGAAAGACTAACAGAAATATATTGTTTTTTATTTTCAGAGAGCTGTATATTGGTTATACTATAAATGTCTAAACAACAAAAAATTAATTTTACTTTTATATTTCTGTTTTTCTAACAACTTGTTACAGACTATAAGAAGTTACTGTTGGAGTTCCAGAAAGGAAGGTATATTATCTCTGAGGAGAGTAGTTATTACTTGAGGCACAATCAGTGTCGTAGCTGTTATTAGTGGATAGAAACTTAATGAATAGACTTTGTATGAGTAAACACAAACCAAGTTTTGCCAGGTTCATAAGAAAGTGGAAACAATTTCAGAAAAATTGCAGTATTACTCTGGAAGGAATAATCCAGGCCATTTGATCAGTGGTGTTCATACAATGCCAAAACTCAGAACTACACAGGATGAGCAAAACATTAATTTGGAACTATCTGTGAGTAACAGAAAGACTTTTTTTTCCCTGAAATAATCTTGCTTTCATTTGAGAAAGTCATCTAAGCTCAGTTCAATAGAGAAAAAGATTTCCATGTAGTTCCATTTTCCTTTTTATTTCTTTCAGAATAAGAGTTGGAGAAAAGAGGGATTATGTAACACGTTGGTCATTGTGTGCGACTTCAGTGTGAGATTACATTCTTCCTTCAGCAACATTATCAAAGGAAAGTACTTGACTCCAGTAACGGTCTTTTCACCTTCACAGATGATATGTGCTAGCATAGAACCAGTTGAAAGAAGTAATTGCATTGACAGATAGGACCATGTAAATCTATAACTCTTATTTCATAGAATCATAGAATCATAGAATCATAAAATCACCAGGTTGGAAGAGACCCATCGGATCATCAAGTCCAACCATTCCTATCAAACACTAAACCATGTCCCTCAGGACCTCATCTACCTGTGCCTTAAACCCCTCCAGCGAAGGTGAACACCGGTTTGTTCATAGGACTCTATCCAGACTTCACGTACCATACTGTCCATATGTAAGTCAGAACAGAATGACTGAATGGGAATACAAACAGGCAATTGTTTAATATCATTGCTAGACTGCTTAACATTTGACTTGATGTTGTTAAGATGTTGTATTTCAGAATGGCTCATCACAGTGCCAGTAGTAAGAAGCTGCATTTGGTTTCATTTATCATTATTACTAAATAAAATAAATCTTCTGTGTCCCCACCTCAGCCTAATATCTAGACAATACTCAAAGGCCAAGCCCTTTCCCCTGCTGAGTTTGATTTAACAAATGTTTATCATGCAGGGATGTGTTGTTTTCACACTTTTCAGTTTGTTTATTTCTTATTTGTTCAGAGTTTTGAAGGCAGGTCCTTCTTCTCCTTGTTTTAATTAACATTTGAGGAGATTTGAAAGTGTTTAATTCTTGATCTTTTTGCCATCTACCACACTCAGGATCTCACTGTCCCTGTTTCACCAGCATGAAATTTCTACCCTGGGTGCAAAGAGTAAGAATGATACTATGGTCTATTCCCTCCATTGCATAAGTTTCTTAAGTCCCGCTTTAGAATTATTAATGCTTTTGTATGCAAGAAATCTAGGTCCCAATCTACTAAATAACTGCACACGCCAACACCCAAGCGATGACTGCCAGGCTAGAAAAGGTAGCATTTTAGGTTAGACCCTGAGCCTTGAGTCATTCTTACAGTTGTGCTCAAGCACTTCATCACATGGAGTAAGGAGAAGAAGAGAAACTGCTGAAAATCCCAATAAATTTTTTTCTATGGAATTCCTCAGCTTGCATCTATCCAAGGACTCTTTGTTTCCTGTGGTGCTCCCATTCTCCCCAAGTCAATGAAGCCGTTGAAGAAATTAAAAAAAAAAAAAAAATCTCAGCTTTTAGATGGGGGTTCTACGTGGCTCGATGGTGTTCTGGTTCACCAAAGAAAACCCAGGCCATTGAGCAGTGCTGCCTGCTACCGTGCTTGGGATCACTGGGGATAGCGACCCACAGCTGGGAATTGCACTGCCCTGGCTGTGCTTCAGCTTGGGTACAGGCATGTGTGATTTCATACAGCAAAGCTGCAGGACAGGAGTGTTCATTTCCACTTACATCTCACAATATTCCATAATCCCTGAGCTACTCTATTTATTTTCACAATACTTGATTGAAAAATGGCTTAGAAATACTGAGAAAATGCTGGTGATAATTGAAATATCGATTGAGTACTGCTATTGATATTCTGCCTTGGAAGTTTCATAGCACTCCGAGGTTATTTCCAATCCTGTTATTTGTTTTCACAAAATGGAAGCCAGAGGTTATGAGCTGATTTCTTATGTCCTAGAAATATTCCAAATATAGGCAAAGAAGTTACAATAAGTTTACTGTTTCTTCTGAATTTGTTATTGCATGTAAATGAGAAAGAAACTTTGACCTCAAATTTTACTGTCAGTCTTTGTAGACTGGCAAAATTACGCAAATATTTTTAAAAGAGATCTGAAGTAAATCTTTCTGTCTTAAAATTTTATATAAGAATATAAATAGTGAATAAAAAGTACTCAAATGCTATACATTTATGTTTTATGAAGAAGCCTTGCAGCTTGTCTGTCTTGGGCTCAAATTCATACACTAAAAAAGGAGAGGAAGGATCTATCTTCAGTCCTTTGCTTGAGCATACCCATTACCAGGCTATCTCATCTGAACATGTAGGGAAAATTCCTCATCCTCTGTCGTTCCTTACATTGTCAAACTTGCACCACAAAACTAAAGAGTTTGAAATTATTTGACACTTCTAGTTGTTTGTTTTTAATTGAAATTATTTGTAAGACATGATTTAAATTCCCAAATAAGTTTTAATTTTCTAAGACTATTTTTCCATGTAAGTGTGAAAAATGTTCAATATATATGAATTTGTCCATGCTTAAATTCACTGCGTTTACACATAAGCAGAATTTGGAAAAATTAGATTTACATTTATAAAACCGTGGTATATTTTTGATTATTAGAATATAGTCAGGACAGACACACCAAGAATGAATGAGGTCTTTAATTACTGTTTATACTTTTTGTAACAGCTGCTAGGCAATAACTGCTTGCTTAAATTTAACCTTTACCAAATCATTTAATAACATATATGTGTGTGACCGAAAGAATTCTGTGCAACCAGCCACTAGGAGACATTTCAATATACTACGAAGAAGGTAAATTTCCTGAAGCAGAACACCTGCCTCAAGATGCACTGACAGAAACATTAACAGAAAAATGTAAAATGCCAAGTAAACTTGTGTTGGTTTGGGCTAAAGTAAAACACATTTCTCTGATTTTTTAGCCTGATAATTATCATCAAGGTAATGGGGCATTGGTGTGCACAGATGCCACTGCTCACACTTGCTCCTATGTAAAATGAGGACAAAATTAGGACAAAAGAGACCACTTAGCGACTTGTTCCTGAACCTAGTTCCTGGATCCAGTTCCTGACCCCAGCTCATGCCTGCTGCTGAATCCTGTTTGGGAGCTTCCCTGCATCTAACCTGTAGCATCAGAGGTGACAAATGTTTACCAGGGGAGTTTTAACTGGGTTTTGTGTACTTGTATGTATTTTCTTTATTCGTATTAATATCAGTAACTTCCTTTTATTATTATTGTTGAATTAAAGCTGTTTTAGTGTTAGTTTCTAACCCTTAAGTCCCTCTCTCTTTGCCTTTTCCCCTTTCCTGTGCACGGAGGGATTGGAACTAGAAGCGACTTAGTTTTAGCTACTGACTTAGCCGGGGTGAGCCAGGGCGCTCGCGTGCGCGCGCGTGTGTGTGTGTGTACACGCACATACACTAAATTAGGACAAAACTTAAAGCCTGTTGAGCTTAGTATAATGCTTTTTGAAATTAACAATAATTCAGGTTTATACAAGAACACATGCACATAGTTCCTAAGAAATCATAGCAAACAAAAATGCTATAGCTGATTTTTCTTTCAGGAATTTCAAAATTCTCAACATTTCTTCCTTGTAATAGAGGAACTTAAACTTAAGTCTTGAAGAGGATCTTTTAGATCACAGGCCTGTTTAGAATAAGTTTTGCTGTATAGAATTTTTTAGTAGCTTACACTCAAAAAACCACAAATTGTGAAGAAAACAATTGTGTTAAGTTAAATTTGTTAAGCTTCCAAATATTTCAGTGTCGAGATTCATGTAACAAGCCTTGAATTTGCTAGTGAAGTAGATAAATCTTCTGCTTATGTTATCATCCTGTTATGAGAGAATTCAGAAACCAGATTGAAAATGTTGTTGTTGACTCTCTAAACCAACAACTTAAACACTAATATGCAAACTTGATGCTCATCTGCAATGTTCTACACATGCAAGTGTTGCTATAAAAGAAAAAAATAACAGTTTTAAAAATATTACCGTTTATATGAAACTATACCTATGCTATCACTGAAATTTCCTGTGACTGACGAACCGGCCTAAAACATAGTCTAAAATAAATAGAACTTTTATGTCTTATGATTTGAGAACATTCAATCAAATTATTCTATATATTTATGTAGTAAAAGTGAACATAATGGAAATAGCTCCAATCAAGTGACTAGAGAAGCAGTTTTCTAACATGTTCAAATTTAAAAAGGAGCATAACAGATTAAAACTGCCCTAAGAACATATCTGTCAAAAAGACCAATACAGAGCCTAAAAAGACCTTAATATTTCTTAGTTGTATTCATTAATATGTTCACTGATCCAAATTCAGTGTTTGATTTACAGCACTCTTAGAAAAAATAAAAAGCATTGAAATGGTCTATGAGTTGAGGTCGTAGGCTTATCAGGTATGATTCAAACAAAAAAAAAAGTATGCAGAAGCCACCTGAATGATTACTGCCCAGTTCTCAAAAGCTTTTGCTATTAGCAGTGGGTACAGTAAGAACTTTCTATCCCTGCACGGCAAATAAAACAAAGCTAGGGCTGAAAGATGACCACCACAACAGGGAGCATGCTCATAAACGAAAACACCTACACCAAGAATCTCCAGAAAAAAATGTTGAAGGACAATTGTCTGGCAGTCTTTTCTAAGTAATTGACCGTATCAGTATATCACTATGCTTATTTTTTTAGTTTGTGATCTTCATAATCCAAACTGAAAATGCACTTAGGGGACAGAGTGCACAAGAGAGTCTGGAGGAAACATACAAATGCTAACGCTCTGAAACTGGGCTTAATAATTTTCACTGTAAAGTGCAGATGGAAGGAACTTCTGTGCATTTTTTGAGACTAACATCTAATAGGTTGGTCTTTATTATTTCTCCTCTTTACATTACTGGTTTCTGAGAAAGCTATTCTGTTCTGCTTTGGGGTAAAATTAATGGTACAAGTTTAAATAACTAATAGTTGTGGCTTTCAATCTCTACCTGTTTGATTTTGCTTTCAAAGGGCCTGCATGCATCCTTACAGTTAGTTACGAGGTCTTAGCTGTGAGCCAGGATCAAACAGCTGAGAGATGATGGGAAACAGGTCCATAAACTACTTATCACTTATTCCATACACACGAACACTTCCAACCTGCTTGTTTGATTTTGGCATGAGGCAAGTTCAATTTGAGTTTTAGTCTTATGTTATCAGCTTGACTCTGCCTTGAAAAGGAAATGCTCACAGAGGTATTGCTGGGAAGCAGTTTAGAAAGCTGCTCCTTGCTGCCTCTCAGCTGTACGCTAATGGCTTCCAGCTGAACTAACTGCATTCATACTTCTCCCCGAGCCTGTTCCCCTGCAAACTGCTGCTGGTGATGGACACAAGCCGAATCAGACGTCTTAGGTATCAGAGCTGGGAGCCACTGTTTCTTAACAGTAACTTTACTGCTTTCCTGAGTATCCGATCTCTGAGTGAGTTCCTGTCTTCAGCTTTGCTGCTTCAGTGGGGTTAGCACTGGCATAGACAGCGTTTGTGCTTCAGCTGTGAGCCATTAACTGACAGCTTGTGAAATGGCAAGGAACGATTTCCTAATTGCCTGTCAGTTGTAGCTGCCTGAGGAACTCTTCCAGCATGTGTCACGGCAAAATCAAGCAGGTTATTTGAGTTACTTCAAATAACCTCCAACATAGATTTTGGGTACTCTTTCCTTTTTTCTTTTTTTTTTTCTTTTTTTTTTTTTTGTGTTGGGTTGTCTAGGAGCACTCACAAAGTCCAGTGATGGAGGAAGCCTTACATCCTGAGGAGGTCTGTACTTTAGTTACCTACTCTTAACCCAGACACAGCAATATGTGATTATACATCACACTCTGGGCATGTGAGACAGAGATAGAAAACCTCCTGTGATGATTAGTCTGGAGGTGGAAAAGTGTGATTTCTCTCAAAAGATCTGCATCCAAGAAATGTGCATAGTATCTGCACTTTAGAAATGCAAAGCAACCTTTCTAATGGCTGTCAGTCTGTGAAAGCCTGATTTTTATTTCAGAAACCTCCTTGTTTCAGAACTTGCTTATGCTGAATCGGAGGAGATTAAACAAATTGGTAGGTAGTATAAAATCAGACCCTTGATTAATAGTCCAAAAGGTCTCTAGGTTGGAACCCAAGTAGACCAGAAGTGGTCAGGCAGGTAACTGTTCAGTTTCATACATGAGATTAGCAGAAAGCTTAAAAACTGTTAGTTCCATAGACATGTAGGTCTCCAAACCCACCTCACTAACAGATACCTCTCAACAGCAGTCTTAAAATAGAATCTGAAGACTGAACCTCACAATCCAGTGTATATGTGTTACACTGCCAGTTATAAATTCAAACCCCCGATGGATTTCGAATCATAGAATAAGCAGGTTGAAAGTGACCCACTGGATCATCGAATCCAACCATTCCTAACAAACACTAAACCATGCCCCTTAGCACCTCATCCACCTGTGCCTTAAAGTCCTCCAGGGAAGGTGACTCAACCACCTCCCTGGGCAGACCGTTCCAGTGCCCAATGACCCTTTCTGTGAAAAACTTCCTCCTAATCTCTAGCTTAAATCTCCCCTGGCAGAGCTTGAGGCCATTTCCTCTTGTCCTGTCCCCTGGCACCTGGGAGAAGAGGCCAGCTCCCTCCTCTCCACAACCTCCCTTCAGGTAGTTGTAGAGAGTAACGAGGTCTCCTCTCAACCTCCTCTTCTCCAGGCTAAACAACCCCAGCTCTCTCAGCCATTCCTCATAAGGCCTGTTCTCCAGCCCCTTCACCGACTTCGTTGCTCTTCTCTAGACTCACTCCAGAGCCTCAACATCCTTCTTGTGGTGAGGGGCCCAGAACTGAACACAGTATTCAAGATTTGTGCTTCATACCGCAAAAAGACCTCTCTGATATATTAGCATATGTTGGACTTAAGTGACCAAATCAGCGAATGATCCAGCTGTATTAAATACTGAAAATGTACCTCTTTCAGAGAGCAAACCATGTGGAAAATTCTCAAGTCCCAGAGGTGTTGTGATCTGCCATGAAAAATCTTGACTGGGAAGATACAGCATTCTTAAAACTCTTATCTCAGACAAAAGGGTTTATGTATTTTTTGACAGTGTTTGAGCAACACCTAGTCTTGCTGGAAAAGAAGCTGAGGCTGCTCACATAGCTACTCTAATTGTCACAAACTAATTAAGTGTTTTCAGCTGTGTCTATATTGTGCCATTGTTTACTTGGCTTGTTCCCACTCAGCTGTAGGTGGCTCTTCTAAACATTCCTGCATTTCTGACTTCTGTCTTGTTTTAATGTGTTTTTTGAGGAGATAGAATATTGATAAACATGTCAAACTTAACTTTCTCACCTTCTCTTGTAAATAAGCGTGGATGGTCACTATAAGGGAGTGTGTAGAATGCAAGGTAAGTACTTGGAAAAGTACAGCCACCCTTGAAACACCACATTTGCAGCTGTTTTCAAAACAGTTCGTGTGACCAGCTTCTTTCTGGACTGGGATGTAATTCCAAACATCAAATGGCAATTACTTTTTAGATTATGGTTACAATATACATAATACCCTTGTGGCAACCAAACCAAATCACAAAAGATTATTACATTATGCCTATACATAAAGCAAATATGCTTTGAAAAATTATGAAGTAATTTAAGTAGTGAATACTGGCAGCTAATTTTGATTTATCAACTAAAACTGACTAACTAGACACCGTAAATTAGGAATTATGAACAAATTCTCATAAAACTTGGCATATGTTATTTGAAATTTGTTTCATTTTATCTAAGAAAAATATGTAAGACATATTTTATATGTCTTATATGTCATAAGACTTTCTTGCCCTTCCTTTTTAAATAGAACTTCCCAATCATGTAATAGCTGAAAGAAACACAGATACAAAATCTGTCTGTTCAGCACTGTCATATATACTGACTCATTTTTTTCATGCTGCTTGATGTTTGGTATGTAATCTACAGAAAATGTAACGAGGTACACCTGTGCAGGAGGTTGGACTAGATGACATCCAGGGGTCCCTTCCAACTTGAATTAGTTTGTTTCAGAAGGTAATAGCTAATTACAGAAGATACAAACTCAGAATAATAGGCTTTCTACACCTACTTTCCTCAGTGCTTTGTAAGTAACTACATAGTTGTTATTATAAGTTTCATTTAAGTTATCCTATTTTGAGACTGAGCAAGTCTCAGTCATGTTATTGGAACTGTTTTCATTTTTGGCAGAAGTGGCTCCTCGGCGTAAATCTGATAGATGTTAGCAGGGTCTGACTCCTTCCTTTGGAGTAGAGGGAGGTCTTATCACTCTTTTTTTTTTTGGTTATAGGGATAACATTAGATAGAAGAGACCACAGGTCAGTCAGTGTTTGAAAAAGTCTGTGTTCTGACTGCAAATTTGGGTGAAGAGAATAAAGGTAGCAGAAAACAGATTGTTCCTGGCACCTGCACTGGGAATATTCTGGGAGTAAGCACATAAGAACAGAAGAATTTTGTACAAAATCTTTATGTTAAGGACAAGCCGTGACAAGGAACATGAAATAATGCTGCAGTTCAGACTTGGAGGCTACAGGCACACCCAAGTCAGATCTACATTAGCTAACCGAAGCACTGCTGGCAGCACAATCCAAGGATTTGCACAAGCTCATTTGCCCTGTTTCCTATTTAATGGTAGTCTTCATGTTACTACTGCGGCCTGTTAAGCTAAGATATATCCTCAGTGTCTTGGTGAGAAGCAGGGAGTGGGGGGGGAATAAAAGCTTAGTGGGTTGACAGTTCCCCTTGTTCTCAAATTGCACCCAGATACAGTGGAAACATTCCACTGCTGCAGCATGTATTCAGTGGCTACAGTCAAGAGGAACAGCAGAAAAACCTATGACAAATAGATGTTGACGATTTTGAAGATCTTGCCCTTGTTTTTTGCTGAAAACTTCTATAAGGAGGCTACTTTATGCCCTGAAGTGCTGTATTTAGTGCAGGAATCTAATAGGAATGCAATATGTGTAACAATTATATATCATTATCATCATAATCATTATCATGATGTGTTATCTGTCTGGAAATCTGCTTGCAATATGAATGACAATTCTTCATATTGGTCATATTTTTCCTTGAAGCAGATAATTATTGCTGACAGAGAAAGGCAGCTTGGATTTAAGAAGACACCAGATGTTGCTAAAACTGCTTTTAAATTCTTCTTTGTTGCTTCCTGGAGCTTGCAGCATAAAGAAAAATCACAGCAAAGTATTGTTTCGCCAGCATTGGTAGCCTAATCCCTTCAGCTGTTTCTCTTATGCTTTCATACCAATATCTGTGTTGTGGACACCCAAGGAAACCAGTAAATCCAGTTCAGGTCATCACTGTGGTCCTCTGGCATCAATTAAAGATATGCATGGTAGCCACTGTCTACCTTTTTGAGACAATCATGACTGGGACCAATACAAAGGGATAGCTCAGCTTGAAGGAAAGAATCACCAGATTTCCCTTGAAAGCAAAATATTTTGCCTTCAGTTTCGGTAGCAGAGGGCCAATGTTTGACACCAAGTACCAGTTTCAATTTCAGCTTTTTCATAATATACAAATTTGAAACTGGATACCAGTTTCAGAGTTTCCTACTTTAGAGACTGCTTCCACTTGTCCAAGACCTGTATTTTCTATGGGTTTATCCTGAGGTCCACGTTACGTAGCTGCAATTAATTACGTGTGTGCTCCTGAACAGTGATACCATCAAATATAATTTCATTATAGATTAACATAAAGGAGTTGGGAGCGGAGTTAAGGAAGGAAAACAACTGAACTGAACCTTTTACATGAGTGTATTATCTATGCTAGAACTATTACCCACACTCAGGATTATATACACAATTACTTACAGATAACTTGCAGGTCTCAAGAAGTATGTTTTCAATTACTTTTTCTAGTTTCACAATGCTTGATTTCTTTTTTTTTTTTTGCCTTTTTTTAAATCAGATTTTTAGCATTAAAAAAAAATAATTACAACCTTTACCTTCTCTGGAAGAAGGTAGGCTTCATTTAGCTAAAGGACTTTTTGTTAAGTTTTAAAGAAAATTACAAATGATTTAGAGTCACAGTAAGTTTCTTACAAAGATCTCTTGCGCACAATTCTCTCAGTACAGACACTAAATTACAGAAGTGTGATTCCTTTTGTGATCTATCACTGCAGGTACTCCCAATCCTACAGCCATAAAGAAACAAAGGATCAAATATCTTGTGTAAATTTCAAATTCTCCAGATTATGCTGGGGTATAATGCAAAAAAGGCAAGCAGAGAATCGTCCTAACAACAAACATCAAAAACAAAGTTCTTCAAAGAAATCATATCCTCAAGCATTCATTTGCATTCATAAAATATGTAGCTATCCAATTGAAATTATTTTGATTATCTTTATAAACAGTAATTTGTTCTGAGATACATTTATAAGCCAAATAATCAGCTAAGACAGGTCAAGCTACCTTCATTTCTTTTATGATTAGGTATCAACAAAACATCTTACCATCTGTAAGAGGAGAAAAGTTCAATGTAAAGAATAGTTGGAATGTTAAAAGTATTAGTATTTCATTATTTTTCTTAATTAAAATGTCACATAAAATATCTCCTATCTAGATGTCATGATCTCGTTTTCTAAAATTCTATGCCTAAAAGACAAAGCTAAAGGTTAAAATTAAATGCAATTATATTCCCCAAGAATAAAATGGATATACGTTAAAAGTATAGTTAGGCTGTAAATTCATTTAAGCTTTTAACAATTACAAAGGAATATATAAAATGCAAATTAAAGGAGAAAATCTTATTTATTTCCCCTGTTTGTATGGTAATTGGTTCCTTTTAATGAATTAATCTCATGCACAGACTCCTGCTAAATTAGACTACCTATAATGTACTGTCTTCAAGTAACTTCACATTCTCATTATGGCATCCCTAATTTCTAAAGTAAAATTAATATAATTAGGGAGCAAATCAATACATATTGATCTTGAGTTACTTCAATGGAAGAAAAGAATAACAGATTAAAAGGAGGTGATTTTTGTTAGCATTGATTTTGTTAGCATGCTGAAACAACAGTGCTGAAGAATTAAGTCTTTTATGTTTTCCTTCCCTGAATTATATCCCCTGGTCATTTTATTTTCTCTGTGAAGCAAACATTTTTGTAGAGCTGTGTTTGAAAGAAATGGAAAAAAAATAGTCTTTTCACCCTCTGTATTTGGGTGACTGCTTTCTTATGGCATAGTTTTCTTACGGCAAAACCCATTGAGTGTATTTTCTTTTCATGGAGATTTATTTCAGGCTGCAAATTATTTCATCAGCCTGTGTTTCTTTTACTAAGTGTAAATTAAAGGTGGATGCATCCTAACAAATAATACCTTGATAAGTAACTGTCAGTATACTGGGATATAATCAAGCATATGCAGTGGAGAACTTGGGGGTCATAATGAGAAATAATGGAAGCATTCACTTAAACCAAAACAGCAATGCTTTTCTACATACCCACCATGTTATTTCATGTGGAAGAGAATGACGCTTCCTAGCAGAAGAGAGTAAGGGGTTTTTTTATTGTATTCAGGAAGACATATTGTTATATAATGGCTTTAAACTGACATTTATTAGTAAGTTGTGGAGGAAAAATAATAATGTGGTACCTTGGAAGCTGAAGTTCATATTCTAAAAGTTGCCGCTGGGGTTGGAAATGTCTCAGGTGGTTCTAGACAAAGGCCTGTGCCACTCTGCATTTCTCCGGAGCCTGCACAGGGCACCAGGCTGCTGCTGCAGGTAGACTTTACCCAAACTCATAAGAACAGGCTGATTGAAGTCAGGGGCAGTTAATTTTCTTTTCACATCTCAAAGTCTCTATAGACTGTAAACCCTTTTCCTAACTCATATTTCATTTCTGTATTTCACAGAAGTTTTATAATATGTGCACAAATTCCCTTGCGTCATGTGATAAATCTAAATTGCTTTGTTTTAAAAGGTAATTAATTTAGAGCTTTTCTTTCAATTTTCCTACCATATAAACATGAATAAAGCTTTTGGTGGTGTATAAATTTATGTACAATGATTGCCCAAGTGAATGGCAGAAACAGCTGCACCTTAAATCTTTATACTGAATATTCTGGCTTACTTGAAGCTAAATTGCAGATTCTGGTTGCATTTCAGACATTCATTTAAAAATAATTTTAGGGAAACAGTAGTAGTACATAGACGAGATGATATAAATATTAGATGTGGAAGAGCTTTTATGGGTTTTTTTGGAAATACATAAAAGGTTTTGCACTATGTAATTTTGTTCTAGAAATGAGTATTTGATGGAGGTAAAGTTATTTAGCAGTACTCCACATTAAGTTATATGTCGATACAATTCTAATTCAATGAATTATGTAACAATCCAAAAGTAAAACATACCCAGCCTTCTACATTACGTGTGAAAAGACTATTGCTTGATATTAACATTGAAAACACAAGAATACTTTTAACACAAAATTTTAGCAAAAACAATGTATATGTAATGTTGAGGCAGGCACCACTAAAACATAATAGTGGGGGGTTTTAATTAATACAGCACAAGTCTAAATTTGCAAAGATGAAGATAATGACATTTCAAATAATTTTTAATTGATATTTAGGAAAAAACCTCTGCTATTATAAATTACGTACTCCAGATGTGCAACAATATAACATTACCAAGAAAACCACATATTAAGAAATATTAGCATATCTTATTAAATAATATTTTTTAAATTTTCTTGATTGACCACATTTGAACAAATGAAGGTGGTAGAAAATTTTTCACTTGAGGAAAAGGCCGAACATCCATGCTGGAACTGAAATAATCTCATCCAGCTATGCAGGATTACAATGCATTTGATTTTGGTTTCACAGGGAACCTCAACAAAAATTATCAGGGGAAAAGGAACCATAATCAGGAACAGACTGGCACTGGAGTTCAAGAAATAAATGGCACCTCTTGTTGTTGTCCATGAAAAAGAAACTGAATTTGGGGGATGTCCCCCTGAATATTCCAGGTCAAGGACACCATATCATTATCTTTGATTCTATTTTGATCTCAGGTCCATATTCTCTCCAGCTGAAAGGGAAGATGTGGAAAAAACATTTTTCAATGACTTCACCAACTGGTAAACAGGATTAGAGGGAAGTGAGGATTTTCACATTTGAATCCTTTTAAAAGAAGCTTTTTAAGGATTTTAACAGCAATTTTTTTCTCTTATTTTCCTTCTTTCTTTTTCATCAAAAGATGAACTCCAAGTTCAAAATACACCAGTCTTAACTGGAAGAGACTAGACATATTCACATTTCATAGAATCATCGAATCTTAGAATCATAGAATACTCTGGGTTGGAAGGGACCCTAAAGATCATCTAGTTCTAACCCACCTCCCACTAGATCAAGCTGCTGAAGGCCCCATCCAGCCTGGCCCTGAACACTTTTGGGGAGGCAGCTTCGACAACTTCCCTGGGCAGTCTGAGCCAGTGTCTCACCACCCTCATGAAGAATTTCCATTTGGCAAAGGCAATTAGAACAGTACCATGGAAATTAGGGGAAAAAAGTGTCTTTTCATGGTCTTTTCTGCTTTTATTTTCTTAAGTTATAGCAAATATATTTCTTGGCCAGGGAAACAGGCAAAATAACCAATAGCTAAGACTGAGAAAATAGATTTTAAGTCTCTCACAGATCACATATAGCCTGAGGAAGGCATAACATAAGAAAGCTGCTAATTAAAGGAAGAGGTGTTTTTTTAAAAAAAGGTTTCCAAGCGCTGAAAAATAATTATTTTAAACTCACAAAATGTATCTTTTTCAATGGAACCTTTACAAAAAAAAAATCACATGAGTGTAAAAAAAGAACCAAGGAATTACAAAATGTACATGAAAGAGTCAAGGTAGAGCTCAGGAGAAATAAGTTTGAAGGACGATCATGTAACATACACATAGTCACAGAGAAGTTTAAATGGAGGAGCAACGTTGAGGTAAAGGGACAAAAAATGGAAGAGACAAGTAAATGGGGTCCTCGTGGTGTCTACTGCCTGGGACAAAAAAGTCTGTGTTTCAAGTACACAGGCACATGTGTATCCATGCTGTGACTGCAAGTCTAGAAAACCGCCAGAAAGACTGCACTAGGAAGATTTGCGGGGAGTAACTTATTTGTACCTGAATATCCACACAAATAGGATAGAAAGCACCAGAACACCGCGAGATCTCTCTTGGAAACATTTCTGTGGATAATTCTTCCCTTAGGAGGAGGGAAACTGTTTTATATAAGGTTTCTTGAAACAGTATGATTTATGGAATGGAAGTAACATTTTGCATAAAGAGAGGTGGTTATCCTCAATTCCATATCCACACCTGGATATATTTTCATTCCAGAGAACGGTCGAGAAGAAGATATTGATCACTAAGTTAATTATAGTTTAACACTGGACTGGACTTGTGTTTACTTTCGGACTTCAATAGTTTTTTAGCTTGCTTATATCTCACTGCATCCTGTGAGAGATGTTATATTTTTAGTCATTGTTGTGAGCCTTGGTAGCGCATTGAAAAAAAAACCTTGTAACCATCACCTCATGGGCCTATAGAGAAAATACACCCTTTAAAAATATTAAATAAGAAAAGGGGAAAGATAATATGCCAGCGTATGGTGAGAATTGACTTAAGGAATAAAAAATGAATCTCAGACGTGGAGAATTGTGAAAGGTAGATTGAACTCAGTGGGTTTAGAGAAACTCATTACTACCATTTATGCAGAATTTCAGTAAACAGGGGTTTGGATTTTACTGCTCCTTCATGTGAGAAATTAATCAGATCCCCAAAACTTGATCTTTCATGAAGAACACCAAACATCTTTTAAACAGAAAAACCTCATTTATTGCCAAAAAACATATACAGAAGTGTAACAGCAAAGGGTGGTTGGAGACAAAGACCTTCTGAGCTATAACAACAAGATCTGTCATGGATATTTCAGGTTTAAATGCTGGTGGAATTCTCAGACTGTACATTCTTGGATGTGTCCTGGCATTGCCTGGTAAAATAATGAGTGATTAGCTTACTTGTATCATACCTTTTGAGTAGCACTAGCCATGTTTTTCTATGGTCAATCTTACCAGCATCACCTCAATATCCAATTAATATGAGGGTATTGAATAATTTCACAGGGCCTGAGATGACAGAGAGAAGGTAGGAGTACACCATAAAATAAGTTCACAATTAACTTCAGAAAGGATAGCTGCTTCTTAAAGTTAATTTATTCTGTAAACAAGTTACCCCTGTAAAAGCCAAGATTTCATAAGAGCAGTCCTTTATGCCTCATTAGCAGATTTCTTCATACAAGCCTACTACAGCCTGTACAGCAATCCTCATTATTTCCCAGGAGGCAATGGGGAACCATGGATAATTATTGGCTCAAGTTGTTTATCACCTTGATTGTACAATGGGTGCCATAATAGCTTTTGAGTACGGCCCTAATTTATTTGGTAAAGGAATTAATTATTATTTCTTCTGCAATGTCTGGATGCCCAAATTACAAGGACTGGTATATGTCACATGTTGAGTATAAAGATGAGTGAAATTTGAAATTGCTGTTTGAAATTGTGATTCTGCAGAAATTTAAAACTGAAATTAAAAATTAAAGCTTAAGGAAAAATTGGAATATCCCTGAGGAAAATGTTTTCCTTGCCAAAGGTATGATTTTTATTGGAAAAGTATTCTTCATTTTATCAATTCTGGTCTATGACTTTGAAAATGTAACCTATCATTGCATTCCCAACCATTTTGCAGAGGCTATCCGATGTTTCATCTAGATTCTGTGGCAGTGAAAAAAGAAAAAAAAAAAATTATAATTTAAAATTCCTGTACCAAAATAAGCTGCAGCCACTGCAGACTAAATACAAATGAGCTATTTTTACTTTGATTTCTAGCCCGCATAAGCTGTTCTGGTAGACAAAAGGAGGTGAGCATGAAGCTTTCTTTCGCTTTCCTATGGCTATTTCTTTAATGGCAGAGATAGCTAAAAAATGTCTTTGATAAAAACAAAAACCAAAACCCAAAAGAACTAAATAAAACCCAAACAAAACCCAAACAAAGCAAAGAGTGGGAGCCCAAAACTAAACTGAATTTAAACACACAACATCTACTTTATATAGCCAAAGTAAAGAAAAGTCAAGAAATCCACAGTTTTCAAAAATTACTGATCGTATTCTATAAATACTCTATTTGTAATTCTGTTTCCTTGTTAAATGTGAAGCTTAATAGATTATTGATTATGCTGTAAATTCTATACCATAAAATATACAAGATATGCGCAGTGGTATCATTGAGGTTACTCTTGTGACATTAACTTTTATGTTTCATGACTCTCTGGATTTTAACTACAACCTTAAACATAACATTTTTATACTAACAGTTCATGTAGCTCTTACTAAAATAAATTATACCTACCTTTAGGATTTAACCACAGACCTGAAAAGTAAGACAATGTTCTTTTTGTTCAAAATATGTTGTGACAGTCAAGGCAAACATATGGATAGTAACAGCCTTATAAGCAGGATGCTTATCTGTTTTACTTGTTCAGAAAGGTCTGATTGATGTGAAAGACCAAGGTCTCTCTAAAGATAATTTAGCCATTTCCATACAGTTTACGCTTGTGTTAGCTGTATCCTGCAAGGAGACTCCCAGGGGGACTTTCTCTGACCTTCCCTCTAAAAGGTAACACATAAGAGATTCCTAAAGGAACCATCATCTAACAAGACTAATGATAGCTTCCATGCCTATTATCATTCAGTGAGAGAGAAAGAGACTTTAAAAATGCAGTACCACATTCCTCCCTTGATGTTTCTCATGATCTATTAAGGTATTAGATGCCAGATAAATTAATCATTAAAAACTTACAGTTAAGTCTTTACAAATAATAACCAGGTGTACTTTGATTACTTTTTATCTCACTATATATATTTAGAGATTTCTGTCACGAAGCACAAGTGTTTATTAATGACTAATGGCTAGCTAAAGATCACAAAAAGACCTATATTGTTCAGCCTTCCAGTGCATTAGAAAGTTAGAAGGGTTGCAAAAATCATCAGTTCCTCATTTCTGAAATAACTCATGATTTGTCACTCAGCTCTCCTTTAACACTGTTTTAGGGAATGTGAGCTGTTGTGATCACTATTTATTAGTGCATATAATCTACCACTCGATTTATTTCTTTTCTTATCAGTAGTACTTTGCTTAAAAGTTCCCCCAGTACAGAATCACTACTTGAAAATTAATTTTTATTGAAGCAGACTTTCTTAGTTATCTTAGCTTTTTTAGAGCTTGAAAGAGATTATCTACATTTCTATTTAAACCCTCATCACCAAAATAAGATTATTGACATATATTTCACTGTTATCTAATGTATATTTTAAATAAAGAAAAATAAAGTTCTTACAGAGTAGTGATGACTTGATGAATTTCACTGTTGTTTTAAAGATCTATTTATTTTCTTCAAGGGTTTGTTTTTAGTTATTCCTCTGGGGACCACGTGTCTACATTTCTCTAGTAACCTTGTTGCTTTCTACAGATCTTAAGCTTTCACTTTAAAACAGAAAATTATTGACTTGTATGGCCAGAGCTTAACTTTCCTGATATGAATGAGTTCAGTTCTATTTCTAGATCCCTAGGTAAGCATACAATTGCACTGAATATGTATAATTCTTGGTACTTCTCTACTGGAATATAACAGATATATATTAATCCAACAGAGTACTTATATATATGTGGGATTTTTTACTTTTACAAAGCTGGAAACCAGCTTCATCCTATCTCTCTGGACATTTAACTGATTAGGGTTCTGGTCTATGGGCACCAAGGAAGACCATCAACGACAGATCAGATCTTAGTCAAGCTGAATTGTTTTTGAGGATTCCTTTCCCACTTTCCAGTAGGGAAATGTGATAAAAATAGAAACCTTGTTTTTAGTAGCATTTTTCTGACCAAGAAAGGAATAAATAGAAAAGAATACTTGTCAATCTGTTTATCGGATGCTTTAGGATGGCTTGCTCCTTATTCTGTTATGTGAAAGAAAAATTTTGGCTTTTTTTCCTTTATTGGGAAGGATGTGATATAATTCCAAATGTGTCAAGAGATTATCACTTAAATTATTACATATTGTTCAGGCTGGATGCAGCAGTGGTGATCCAAGAGGCAGTTGTCCAGTGAGGTGATGAAGGCAAGCAGAGACAAACTGTTGAGCATTCAGCATATGTAATTGCTGAACATTATTCTCTAAACAGAAGGAGTTCAGTGTTAAGGGCAACACTGCACGTCTGACATGTTTCCTATTATATCTATGCAAGTATTCTGTGATTTGATTGATCAATTAGGTTTTGATAACCATGCCGTTCTTTCTAATATTTCTCACTTGATTTCCTAAGTACCCTGTTGGAGCCTTAGGTTCAAATACTATAAATGTAGTAAAGAATGATTGTATATTGTGTTAATAAGCAATAATAACTCCAACAAAATATTTGTATAATTCCTCTACAGGCTAGTGTTTTGTAATGGGAATTAAAAAGGTGTAGTCTGGAGGAGATGTGGAATCTGGAATGTAGAAATAGTAGAGATACTGAATCTTTACTGATTATGAACACTGCCATAGGAGAAGAATGCTACACAAACAAAGGGTAGCAAGGAAGTGATGGAAATGCACATCAGAGAAATATATTTTTGCTCTATAGCCTGGCTGTTTCTAAGCTTGATAAAAAAGAGAGATAGGAGGTTAATAAAATTCATGCTAGACACAGCTCTAAAATGAGAACTGACCAAAAAATAAAAAAATGCTTTTGTCCCATATATTTTACATTTTCCAGAGTGTATTCACCTCCAGCAGCAAAGTACAAATGTACCAATGGCTCTTGGCTAACTTAAGATACAGGCAGCTCTGATGAAGGGCAATGTACACACGGAGCAAAAACTTTAGAGCTATTCTAAGGGACGCTCTTTGCTCCTTTGTTTGTTTTACAAGCATCTGTATTGTTGTGATGTACTGTGAACAGTTTAGGAAAGGATTAATTTGGAATGTCTGTGGAATCATATGTTTCAGGACTTGCAGGTATCATTCATAACTTTATCAAAATCTTTATATCAGATGATTCTGCCATGAGTTCTTCAACGTGTAATAAAGCCTAGACTCATGTGACTGCTAATGAAGCATTATGATTTAACTTCAGCTTCAACATTACAGAAAAACACTGAGTATCAATTGTTCATTTCACTATTTAATAAGAAATAGAACTTTCTCCCTCCTCCTTCCACAATGTCTGCTCTGTATCATATTGTCTTGAAACTTTAAACTTGTTGACAATGAAAAATACATCTGTGGATAAACTGGTTTTCACAGTGTCCTTTTTGAAGGGCTCACGCACTTGTGCATAAGCACAAGTGTATGGGAAAGCATTCTGCTGCATCTCTGCCTCAGGTCTCAGTCATGCCTTGACCTCTTGCCTCTGCCTTAGTTCCAAGAAGTGCAGAAAGCATATGGAGAAAGCAAGAGAGTTATCATGGAAATTTAAAAAGAAGGGATAGAACACTTCAATCATCTTAATTAAATCGTCACTGGAACTAGCAAAATGACAATGTAGTGGTTTTAGAAAGGTCTTGTTGCAGATAATATCCATAATGCAGTCTTCTTTATGGAATGGAGACTCAGGTCAAAGCTGAGGAGATTCATGTGTTAGGCTGCAGTTTTACAATACCTTGGCAGGAAAAGGGTCTGAAAGTTTAACTCCTCCCTCAGTCAGGTTGCTTGTTCCCAGATCTGTGTAGCAGCTTGACACCAACTATGCTAACAGACTTGCTTTTTACCCCCCCCCCCCTTTTTTTTTTTTTGCACACCCACTAGGACAATTACAAAGGAATGGATGAGGGTTAGGAAATGATAGCATAGAAAGAACTGTAACTTCAACCTTAGTTACAATACAAAAGGATTATTTATTAAAAGTTCAGTCTTAAGAACAGTTTGGGTGCATTTACACATCTCAACTTCTTTAGATGATAAGGACCTGAACGAAAATTTTCTCCAAGGCTTTGAGAGTGGTGGTTGCATAGCTGCAATTAACTTTCAAAGACAAAATGTTAAAAGGGGAATTCCAAGAGGTCAACAGGGAATAGTGTAGTCCCTCTTGGCCAGCACTTCCCAGAAGAAATACAACTTTTTGGTATACCTTCAAAAGTAGATTTCTTTTACCTGACATTTGAAAATATCTGTGGTATTCCTTTGGTTTAATCTAGAAAAGTCCACATTAGATTCAGAAATATTGAATAATTCCTTGGAAACTGCACTGCAACTACTCTGTGCATAGGTTTTCCTATATCACTTTGTTGACCATCATGCATTATGAAATCCATAAGTCATCAGATATGTTTTAAAAATACTTGCCACGGTAATATCAGAGTGTAGAATCCTGTCTACAAAAGAGAAGAGAGTCACACAGTACCAAACAGTAAATCCCATGAAAGATGGAGAAGGTTTTGTAAAAACACTTTCCAGAAAGAACATGCATTTCAGGAAAAAAAAAAATCCATTAAAACCTATTTTACCCTAATAACAAGTTTGATTGAAATTTTTGGTCACTAATAGCAGTATCTTATGAAGCTTTTTGCTATTGCTTAGAGAAAATTGTTCTTTAAACCTCTTATTGTTCAAAAAATTTTCATTGTCCTTTCCAAGGCACTGCCAGCTATTTTCTGAATAGGTAAATTCATGTTGTATAACAATTAAAGCCAAAACTAGTGATCCCTTCAGAAAACTGCAGAGCAATGTTTGTTACTGATCTGCTATTGCAAGTAGGGCTGTATTTACACAAGCTCCCTTGACTCTTCACACCAAGAGTAGCTGAAAGGAAATAAAACAGACATGTACACTCAGATGCACACACACGCCACTCTGTTGGGGGTATGAGGGTTTTATTCAAGGTGAACATTTTCACAGAATCACAGAACAACCAGGTTGGAAGGGACCCATCGGATCTTCTAGTCCAACCATTCCTATCTAACACTAAACCAAGTCCCTCAAGACCTCATCCACCCGTGCCTTAAACACCTCCAGGGAAGGTGACTCAACCACCTCCCTGGGCAGCCTATTCCAATGCCCAATGACCCTCTGCGTGAAAAACCTCCTCCTAATCTCCAGCCTAAATCTACCCTGGCGGAGCTTGAGGCCATTCCCTCTCGTCCTGTCCCCTGTCACTTGGGAGAAGAGGCCAGCTCCCTCCTCTCCACAACCACCTTTCAGGTACTTGTAGAGAGTAATGAGGTCTCCTCTCAGCCTCCTCTTCTCCAGGCTAAACAACCCCAGCTCTCTCAGACGCTCCTCATAGGGTCTGTTCTCCAACCCCTTCACCAGCCTCGTCGCTCTTCTCTGGACTTACTCCAGAGCCTCAACATCCTTCTTGTGGTAAAGGGCCCAGAACTGGACACAATATTCAAGGAGCGGCCTCACCAGTGCTGAGTACAGAGGGAGAATCACCTCCCTGGACCTGCTGGTCACACCATTTCTGATACAAGCCAGATTGCCACTGGCCTTCTTGACCACCTGGGCACACTGCTGGCTCATGTTCAGTCGGCTGTCGACCAACACCCCCAGGTCCTTCTCCTCCTGGCAGTTTTCCAGCCAGGCTTCTCCCAGTCTGTAGCTTTGCTTAGGGTTGTTGAGCCCCAAGTGCAGGACCCGGCGTTTGGCTGTGTTAAACCTCATGCCGTTGGACACTGCCCAGTGGTCCAGCCTGTTTAGGTCCCTTTGCAAAGCCTCCCTACCCTCCAGCAGATCGACACTTGCACACAGCTTTGTGTCATCTGCAAACTTGCTAAGGGTACCCTCAATGCCCTCATCCAGGTCATTGATGAAGACATTGAACAGGACTGGACCTAGCACTGAGCCCTGGGGAACACCACTTGTCACTGGCCTCCAGCTGGACTTAACACCATTTCCCACCACTCTCTGGGCCCGGCCATCCAGCCAGTTTCCTACCCAGGAGAGTGTGTGTCTGTCCAGGCCAGAGGCTGACAGTTTCCGTAGCAGAATGCTGTGAGAGACTGTGTCAAAGGCTTTACTGAAGTCCAGAAAGACCACATCCACAGCCTTTATATTTTAAGGATACAGCTCCAGAAAAGCAGGGGAATGTATATTTTTGTCCTGTATTGCACACTACTGATATGAACTTAGCAGGTATGAAGTTGAAAAGAGAACTTGTAAGACTGTACGCAGTTAAAATAATGTATTTGCAAAGGAGTCATGTATCTGAATACTTTTGAGAATTTGGCTGAAGGACTGCCATCTCTTCTATGGCATCTTACTGTTGAACTGAAAGGTGCTTAAGGGGAAGATTACCAACACAATAACTTCAAACCATATATTCTGACACCTATCATTTGTGTTGGTTCAATGAGAAACTGAGTGATTTCATGTGAGAGAGTTCCTTATTCCCCCCTTCTCTCCTTCCCTCTTTGCTGACTTTTTCTTTCTTTTCATTTTCTTACTTGTTCTTTTACTTGCTTACTTGTTTACTTCCTTTCGTCCTTCCTCTGTCTATCTGCCTTTTTTTTTTCCTCAGAGTCACAAGTAGTTTACAGGAGACAAGTCTTTTTCACACTGAGGTCGGTGGCAAAAAAATCTATTTAGATGCCAGCAAAATTACAAGTTGATTTGGAATTATTTGTAGAAATGCAATTAATAAAAATATATTTTAGAAAGCCTTTCCCCAAATAAAAAAAATATCAAGGGCATTTTACTATACGGAGGCTTGAGGTAACACATGGTTCTTAAAACAGAACTAGGCAGAGGTTACAAGTTTCTATAGAGACTGGCAACTCAAACCCATTTCCAGCTTGGGAAAACAGATTTTTTTCCTTGTTTTTGGTGTAAATCCATCAGTTTTGAAAACAACTACAAATACTTTAGAAATCAGGAACTGATTTTTGTGCTGGAGTTCCTGCATAGTCAACATGAAACTTGCTAATATCTGATGAGGACATGATATTTATGAAATAATACACACCAATCGTGTCATAGCTTCATTAGAAAAAATTGATAAAAGAGGATATTGAGTCAATGTTAACAGAATTGTCAGTAAATGTAGTAAATGTATCAACATCTTAAATCAGATGGAAGAATCCATTGAGTTCCTTTACTGAATGCAGAGCTTAAAAGCAGGGACTAGTACCCACAGCACCTCCTCCAGTGATGCCCTGTGTTATTGCACCCATAAACTGGGAGGTGATTGCACTGAAGCAGGTGTCTGTGCACATGAGAAAATCTGGGGAAATGGTGTGGAAGTACTTCTTTTAAGAGCAGTGGAGATACAGTTACCAAAGCACAGCCGACATGGCACTAAGTGCTAAGTACTGGCTTGAAAGGACCACATAACTGCAAATTTAGAAACTGTCTTCTAAATGGTGGTTGGTTCTTGCTGTCTTGAGGGAATAGGACTGGGTTCCTTTGGAAACAAACAGGGTGACATCCAATACTCTGCTGACTCAGTTTTTCCTCCCAACTAACAACCCACAGAATCCTGAGTTTTGGCTAAATGCCTAGCTAAAGCTATTGAAACTAATTAATATTAACATTGTCTGATAATAATGTGTCCCATTCAGCTTCCTATTCACATGCATGAGACTTGTCCTCCAATGCACAATTAAAGATTTATGAATAAAATAATTATTTCTTTTTTTTCCTGCTGTTTTTTCTTATGTGTAAATACATTCCATTTAGGATGCTCTGTTACTTGTGCATGGATAGAGATGAAAAAGGATGAAATATCAGCCTATACATCTTAAGATACCATGTTTTTGTCACATTTATTGCAGTAGATAGCAGTGGTGTGATAGCATGTGTTAACAATTAGAAGATGATTCATTTTAGTAGCAGCTTCCCTGTAAAGGCTTCAATATTTCTGAGTACAAGGACTGTGTCATTTGGATAATCTGCTTATTTTACTGTACAAACCAATGCTTATCTGTTCTTTGAATTTCATGTTTGCATTTAGACTCCTTTTGACTGTAGGATTGGGAAGTACCAAATGCTTCCCCATCTGGGAAGGTCATTTTAATCCCCCAAATGGGCTTGTTGACATGAAAACAACATATTTGGAATCAATACCAACTCTGGGCTGGTCCTTCACAAATGGCACTTCAGGCATGGGGCATGGGAAATAGACTTTTATTACCCATGTGTCCTATTTATAGAATGAAAGTAGTTAGTAAAACATTTTATTCACATGTCTTGTCTATTTATTAGTGTTATTTTCCTTTTGGTTTTTATCTATAACTTTCTACTGGCCACCAGGATCCTTAAGTAGCTGCCTGCCACCACAGCTGCTGATGCTAAGTTACATACTGCAATGCTGAGTCGAGCCTCTCCTGAAGGGAGTGATATATAGGCCCATATCTGACAACAACGGAAAATAAAAACAGGGCTGTATAACCACACAGAGCAGGAGGTTGCCTTGGGCAGCAAAATATAATGGGTTGCAAAATGTTAAGAGACTGTTTACACACTGGCAACCTATTGTGCTGCCCCGACACAAATCATTTCATCCCGATAAAATTGCACTGAAGTATGTAACTATATATATGTAGGGAGTACATGAGGTACTCTTCAGCTGTGTGCCCTGCCTTCCTTATCGCAATTAACTCTGTGTGTTCAAATTTATCTAAGAGTCAATTCCAGATTGCCATGGGTAGAGGTATGCACATATTTTTTCCAGCTGCGGACTACGCTGGTTATTTGCTACAAGCAGAAAGACCACATATATACTGTTTAGGGTGGAGCAAATTACAGCTACTCCCAACTAATACGAGAACTCATGTTTTAAAGCCACAGCTCCCACCTCATCTTGAGTCAAGCAACTCTGCTAGAGTCAATACATCATATAGAATGCTTGGATCTTATTGCAGTGGTGTTATGCCCCACTCTGTCCTTGGCTATAACTGGCACTTGTGGCAAGGACAACTGTAGGACCTAGAGGATGTGCAATGTTTGATAGGGTTATTGATATGAATGAATAGAGTTAAGTCTGAGATCAAATAATTGATTTATGCTGCCCAAGCAGAAGTAGCTACTGTTAGAACAAAAGTTGTCTTAAGCTAAAATTCTTAATAAAGTTGTGTCCTTTTGATTTGGAGATCTATGCCTCCATCTTCAATGTCTATACACACTCTGCTATCTATAGATTTGCATCAGTACTTTGAAAACGTATCACATAAAGTCACAGGGGTTTCCTTTTTTTGCTATTGCAGTCAAAACTTACATTATAGAGCAGTAACTTTCCAGAACTCTAATGGAAGACATAGCACAGGAAGGACATAGATCTGCTAAAGCGAGTTTAGAGGAGGGCCACAAAGATGATCAGAGAACTGGAAAACCCCACATACAAGGACAGGCTGAGAGACTTGGGCTTATTTAGCCTAGGGAAGGTTCCAGGGAGACCTTATAGCAGTCTTTCAGCACTTCAAAGGAAGCACAAAGGAAAGATGGGGAGGGGCATAGTGATATGAGGAGAGGTAATCATTTTAAGTTGAAAGAGGGTAGATTTAGATTAGACATTAGGAAGAAAGTTTTTACTATGAGAGTGGTGAGGCACTGGAACATGTTGCCCAGAGAGCTGTGAAAAAACAGGTTGGATGAGGGTTTGAGCAATGTGATTTAGTGGGATGGGCAGGTGGTTGGAACTAGATGATCTTTAACGTCCACTCCAATCCAAAACCAAACCATTCTATGATGCTAATTACCTATAGCCTCTTGGTTCACCGTCTTCATTTTGTGGTAAAAAAATCCACAATAGTCTACAACTATCTGACGGGGTAAGACTTTTAAACTCTTTCTTTTTCTTAACAATGCTTTTCCAGTAGAAGGATCCTTGGTTTGAAATCAGAAATGCTTTACCTCAAAACGTGAAAAGGTGAAAGGGAAATTTTACTTTGTAAAGGACTATTTATTGACTACATAATCAAGGTTTCAATTTGACTACATAATAAAGGTTTCCTTTCCAGTACAGAGTAACCTGAATAAAATGAAAAGGCATTTCTATAAGAATAAACCTCAGGGGAGCTTAGTGAACAAGACTGAAGTTTTCCATTAGTATTTGGCTAAAAGTTTACATTATTTTATTCAGTTATGACCATACTTTGTGTATACGCTGATTTTCTAAAATATTGGATGAATTGAATCAGGATATCACAAATATAAAACCAATTTCAAAAAGATATGTATAAATGTATATGTATAATGTATAAATATTTAAATTCACATAACGTAGTAGTTGGTGCTGGAAACTCTAGGGACTCATCCAATCAGACCAAAAAACTGTACTGTTCTAACTTAGCAAGTTTTGACTGCTTGTATGCATATGTATTGACATAGGAAGAACCCATGAGTGTAAATTTCCCTATGTAAATATACTATTTTGATGTAAAACACAACAGATCCTTAATGCTTATTCTGTGGCTGGGAAAACAATTTATCACTTATTTAAAAGCCTGTATCTTTCAGCATCAAATTGACACGGGAAAGGTAAGAAGTGAAAGAGAAAGCACCCTCCAAAGCAGCTTTAACACAGAAGACATGAGCACTGAGAACAAATAGACATTAAGAAAACTTCTCATATCTTCAAATCTACAGCTTGCTGCAGTGTTTAGTTCCCAATACAGTTTCTTTCTCCTCAGTTTTCAAGGTTTAGGTCTATGCAACATCTTTTACTTGGAACATAAATGTTATACATATTGCAATATGATATCATATAAAAGATCTAATTTATCTTCAAACATACTTAAGAGTACAGTTTAACAAAGTAAAATTTAATAATCTGTGGCTTATTAAAAATGTTTTCTTTCTTGGAAACATTTTAAAATGCTTACAAGAGTTGAGACAGATGGGCATTTTAAAAAATTAGGGATAACAATTTAAATTAGAAAATATTAATCAGTATATATTTCTTTGATACAATAAAATTATATATGTTAGATTTCCACGTTGTTTTTTTAAAAATTTTGTGCAAGTACACTGAACCTTTCAATAAAGGACATGAGAAAAATAAATACTGGGCAGATTCAAAAGATAACTGAGAAGACAAGTGATGACAAGACAAGTATGTTGAAATGAGTCTTGAATCAAGTACTTCAACTGAGCAACAACAGATAGAAGAATGAGCAGCAAGATAGAGACTTATTTTAGTAAAGGTAATAAAAATTGAAAATTTTAAGTTTTTACACCTTTAAGTTCTTACAGCTCTGGTAACATGATGTAATATCTATATTCCTGGTATAAGCAAACGCTTCTTATCAGCATTCAGTCTTTGACTCATAATCTTAATGTTTTTTTAAAAAAAGTAAAATACCTATTGGCAGACTGTTTTCAAAACTTCTGTGTCACTATCAGAAAAGTAACTGAGTGCACCATCCTGTTCTAAGTCGGCCCAGACTTTGGTAAGTCCTCTCCCCACTGACAGCAGCAAATGATTCTAGCTGTCTTCATTATTGCATTAATAGCAACAAATGCTACTGGGGCAAATCAGCATTCATTGACATAATTGATCTGACATGCTGAATTATAACTTCAGATACAGTTAAAGTCCCTGCACACAGTTCAATGGAATCCCATCACAGTGATTAACATCTCAGCACTAGTGAGAAGAATAAAAACGATAGGCAACAGATACATATAAACTCCCCCAAAATTTCTCAGTTCTTAAACCAGAAGAGATTAACAACAAAATGATACCTCAGCTTCTACCCAGCTTCTTCTGACTTAGCTAGGCTATTCTCCCTATTCTTCACTGTTATGAGACCATGCTGATAACTCTATGTGCAGTTTTTTTCTTGAGTTTTGAACAAACTGTGTGAAGGCTTTTTTTTATTCCCTTCCTAACAGACTTCTCCTCTGGGATTTGAAGAACAATTTCATTCATTTTCTGCTGTCATATTTCATTAAAAGTTACAGCTCAGTTAAGGAAAGTCTTTTCAGTGTTGTTTCATGAGACAAGAAAACCATGTTTTTTCATAATCTTTTGTATATATTAAGAAATTAAACCCATGTTGGATAACATTTTACTTATCCCTAAGAAGTAGAAATGCTTAACATTGTGTGTTGGCTTCTCAGAGTGAGAGTGAGGTAACTTCTGTCTGAAGTGAGTGGGCCTGAGTCAGAAATGGATCTGAGCACAACTGTTAAAAAATCACTGTACTGTCTCCAAATGCTGTGAATTCAGATGACTCCTGAGTAAATGCTCAAGCCCTGATGGAGCCTCTGCTTTGTTTATTACTCTTTTTCTAAGTTCAAAATGAAAACTTTTAATGAGCAAAACCGAATAGCTAAGAGGAGAATGAAAATGTCCAAGGAAAATATAGTTTTACTTTTACTTTTGCTTTATTTCATAATATATGTTCCCCTTGAGCTCTTTAGAGTTTAATATTTAGCTACTAGATTTCCATTTCATGTGTCTTCCTGAATTCCACTCAGTTTAGAGACTGACATAACAAAACCGATGTCCACTTAAATGTAAGCAGAGATGCGTACAAGGAGTGCTTTTATATTTGCTTTTAGATGACCACGGCCCTTTGTTTTCTTAGAGAATTTCCCCTCAGACTTAACTTTGAGGTAAATAAACAGTGTTCAAGATGCTCATCTTACTCATTCCAATATAGTAAAAAGAATAACACCTCACTATTTTCTTTGGGGGTTGATAACTGAATCCAGACCACAGGCTCTGTAAGTCTTTCCCTTTGTTGACTTATTACATTTTTTTTACTTATGTAAGCTTTTGTTATTAGTCACTTCATTTGTTTTACATTTTCTTTCTCTTCTTTTCTTCCTCTACCTCCTGTTGACCATTTGCAATGAGTAAAGAGCACACATCAGCAGAGGCTTTCCAGTAATAAGCTTTTTCAAATCCTTTTCACCAAAGCCTGTCAATTTTTTGCTTGGGGTATGTATTAGAGTTTAAAATATGAGTTCTTTCTGGACATCAAATTCTAAAATGTAAATTGAAGTAATGTAATTTTCCATTTATGGTGGAAAACTTTCTCTCAAATTTAAATTTGATGTTCATTAGGTGTAGAGACCTGTATATGGTTTAGTGGCAGGTAGGAATGGTTGGACTGAATGACCCAATGGGTCTTTTCAAACCTGGTTATTCTATGATTCTATGATAAAATCTGTACTGTGCCAAAATATGCATATGTGATGCTCACTTTAACACAGTAAGATGGGTTTAAACTCAAAAATTTTTTTTTTAAATCCGCCATTTACTTTGATACAGGAAAGAGAAGGAGAGAGGTTTAAAAAAATACAGTAAAAAAAGTAGATTAGAGTAAATCAGCAGGGATAAGAAGCCTAGAAACCATATGGAGCAATACAACAACATGAAAAACAATTAAACTTGCCTTCTACAGAAAACTATATCAAGATGCAGTGAATTGGCATCTCCACAGACCAACTATAAAAGGAGCATGGTTGACAAAATTTTATTATGTCCATTGCCTAAATTTTAACTAGTTAAAAGCAAAGGAAACCATCCCAATCTTACAGTTCTTGAAAAAGAAGCAAGTATGTTCCCTCTAATATAAAAAGTATAGATTATACTTAAATTATGCAAATATAGCTGGCTTCTATTATTTTTTAGCACTTTCAGCTTCTGTAAAATCAGTGAAAGAACTTAAATCTTGCGCATGCACAAATATATGCCTACCTTTTGGAATGTTTGTAGCTTTTGCATAAGTCAAAAAGCCACTTGTATAGGAGGGAGAGTGGGGACAAGCCACTGGTGTATCAAAAATCTTGAAAACTGCAATAAATGATCCAGCCAATGTTATAGTGGGAGGCAATGGAAAATTATAACAAACTCAATGTTTAAAAATACATCAGTGTAACAATCTAACTTTATAGTGGAAAAGGGAATTTAAAAATAAACCTTAGAACTAGCATAGTAAAAATGCATTTCAGGCAAACAAATTCAGAAGTAGAGGATAATAGTATTTCATTGGAATAAAATGAAATCAAAATAAGCAGCAGCATTACTAAACTTCAAAACAACACTTACATAAAATATAAAGCTATTTCTATTTTAACTGCTGAATAAAAGAAAAATCAACTCGGCTCAAAACCAAGAAAATAGTTCTCATTCCTCTGTACCTTACTAACAATTTCAATTTAAAGGCATTTAGCTGGAAGAAACAAAAACTCATCCTTGTAGGTTCAAGCAGTGAAAGAACACAAGAGGAAATGCTGGTTAACTTCCATATAACACTTGTATACAAATGAAAAAGTATACTATTAAGACAGAAAGAGTCAATCAAAGGCCAAATGTAAATTGAGAAGTTAAGGACTGCAATTTAAACCCCTGGAGAGATCCCCACAACAGATTCACATGGAAGATGAAGGGATAGCCCCAAACTATATCAACATATTGTTTGTTAATTGGCTGCCATGTGTGGCAAAATCTTTTTATATTAATCCCATAGCAGATGCTGGTGAATATTCAGTGTAAAACAGAGAAAAATACACGTTAGCATTTGTAGAGCTGTGATTATAAGCCATAGAATCATGGCTGTAAATGGCCTCTTGGGATAATCTGTGTATAAAAGAAGGACTCCAGATTGAGAAAATAAATCATGGTCAAATATTATATCATTTACACCATTTGCTAACTAAGACAGAACATTAGGCCATTAGTCCGTGTAAATAGAAGAACAAATGAACAAAAATTATAGTCAAGGGCATTTGAGCATTCAGCTTACATTTGTATTTGATGCAATCAATAGTATGCAAAAATCTAGCTTGACTTTTGTCTTTGGGTCCTTTTATCTAGTAATGGTAGTATGAAGGCAAAAGGTTGGGCTGCATTACTAACAGCAATTTGTGTGCTGTGTTAGCTATCCTAGATGAGCTACAAAGCCATGACCTTACCTCTGCTCTGGCAAACTGAGCAGCTGCCGTTCTCACAGCCAACAAAAATAACTGCTGACACAAGAGGCAACAAAAGCAATGCCGTGGCACCTGCTGCCTTGGCCAGCCAAGGCGATGGTGGGATATCATTCAAGACAGGGGCAATAGGGCCATATAAAGCCAAATGCCCTTGCTAGCTCAGCTGCTGCCCTGTCTGGGCACAGACATGACCCTGCCAGGCAGCTTCCCTCTTCCAATTGTGACCCTTGGGAAACATCATTCAAATATCTTCCTCCTAAAAAGTAGAAAGAACAAGCAAGCAAGCAAGCAGGGTGGTCTTCACACATGACAGAGAGTAACTGCTGGGGCTTCAGTGGGACTTGGTCTGCCAGAGCATTTTCTTCAGGTTGTACCTTGCGGTCATGAAGTAAAGATACTGACAGGCTCCTCAGATCCTGCTGTAAGGATGTAATATGTAGACCTTTAGAGTTCATTGTTTCTTACCCAGTTCAATGTCTCTCATAATTATGGAAACAGGAGTATGACTACAGGCTCTTTGTCCTAGATTATGTCCTTGGTTTCTCAGCATTGGAGGGATGTTTAGCAAAACCCTCTGGAGAATTACAGCCTCTGTCCTGCATCCAAGATTTAGGCTTACTAACTTTATAAAGCTATGAAGCAGATGTAATTAAATTCTTACTGCTCTTACAGTTATGTGGAAATAACACAAAGAGAATTTTATGAAGTAAGGTTTGACTCTCCTTTATGTTACCAAAAGAATGACAACATTTAGGAGAAAGCTCAGGATTTAAACTTCCCACTTAGAATCTTCAGATGGGTTTACTACTTTACTATTCGCAAGGACCTTGGACGGGTCCTTGGGTAGTCCAATCTAGTGGGATGTCCCTACCCATCGCAGCAGGGTTGGAACTAGATGACCTTTAAGGTCCCTTCCGACTCTAACTATTCTATGATTCTGTGATTATATGATTTGTGGCTTTTGACCAGGCCCTCTAAGAGCTAGTTTTAAAGCACCAAGGAATAGAATCTAAGGTGTTGAGATGGTTCTTACACTCTGAGGGATGGGTTCTGAAGATGAAAAATGGTTCTCTTTCCAGTCCTTAAATTTAAATTAGTCTTTATGCTAGAGCTGACTGTCTTCATGATATATTTTCTACCAGCTCAGAGCCTCACCTAAGCCTACTTATAGTCTGAACGTCTTCTGCAGCATCCTGCCTTGCTTAACAAAGCAAGTCTCTGTGCTACCTTCCACCCTTGTTCACAGTGCTATTCACATAGCACCATGCTATTTTTGCAGCTAAATCCACTTTTTTTTTCTCAATGTATAGATTGATTTTCTCTTCATATTTCCACTTCTCCTTATATATTTATCCAATCTTTTTATAAATACATAGTGAACATATGATATTAAAAAGTAAACATTTACCATGACTTGGTGTAAATACAGCCCTGTGGTACACATACTTTCTAAATTTAGGAAATAACGTGGTAAAGGCAATGTCACAGGAGAGTATTTGTTTACCTTTTAAAGGCGCCCTAGTTCTTTAAGTATAATTAAGTTAGACTCTTTTTTCTAGGTTTTTGACCATCACTGGAAAGTATTATTGACAGTAACAAAATTAATAACAAAACCCACACATTTTTCACTGTGTTTTAGAAGAAGTTTTCACCCACATTAACAAAAAACATGAAACATTCTTCATATCAGGTTTCAGTTTGGATGGATTGCTTTTACGGCTATAAAAGGGGAAATTGTAAGAAATATGGGTAATAAGTCTATGGTAGACCAAAAAAAATTAGATGCATGATCAATTTATTACTAATATTTATTCTTGTGGAAAAATATCGTTCTGACTTTTAATTCAATATACACTTTTCAAACACTATTTGACTGTCAAAATTTTCAAAGGATGTCATTAACTGAAGAACTGAGTCTGGCTGAATTATTTGCTTAGCAACATTTGGCTAGCAAATAATTTCCATGCCAACCATGCTCTATGGAAATATTTTTTTTCTTGCAACTATTTGCCAAAAATAATTTCTGTCAATAATTTCTCGGGTTTTTGCAATTTATTTCCACAATGCTAAATTCCTTACAAGTTTTATGTGACTGATCACTTCAGACACATAAATGTGTTACTGGCATATATATGCAGTTGTATTTTTCTCTAATAACTACTTGTTTAATCAGAATCTTTAAAAAATATTAAATATTCTAATATATTTCTATTATGAGATTTTAGTTGAGTGCAATAGTTGCATTAAAAAAAGAGCATTATGATTTCGAACATTTCAGCCTGGCAATGAAGAGACACAAAAGAACCACACACCTTTAGCTTAAATGGAAGGAGATAAAGATAACACAATTCATTCAGATCAGAAGCATAATACCAAACATTTATATTTTTTTCATGAGTTTATAATCACATCTAAACTTTGCAAAGAAGTTTTTTGTCATGGTTTAGCCCCATAAGGCCAAATTCAGCAGCCGAAACCATGGCATTAAGCCTCCAAAATCCCTTCCCCCACACAACCCACAGAGAAAGGGGAGAGGGAAATGAGAAGAACGAACACTTACAGGTTGGAAACTACAACTACAGCTTTAATTAAATGATGATGATGATGATGATGATGATGATGATAATAGAAAGTAATAAAATATATGTAAATATATGGGATTGTGGCTCCACTCCACTCCTCAATGACTATATGTCACCAGAAATACTACAGAGCAGACACACGGCTAGAAGGGAGCTGGACTCAGGAAGTGGGATCAGGAGCAACCAGACAAACGAGGTCCTCACTGGACATCAGCCATTGCAGAAGAGAGACCGAGATCCCATGATCTCTCAGTTTAAACAAGTATGATCTATATGGGATGGAATACTCTGTTGGTCAGTTTAGGGTCACCTGCCCTACTCACCGCTTTTCTCCATCAGCTTGAAGATGGCCTTGGTTAAGTACAAGCACTGGCTTTTTTGCATACCAATGCCCTGTGTTATCATTTTAAAGAAGAACATTGTCTCAAAAACATGCAGCTAGTTTTCAGAAAGTGAAGCTGACTCTGATTTACTTCAAACTTTAACACTTATCAAGTGAATAAGAGTCTTAGTTCTGTGATTTCTTTCCTGTTTTAACTTGAAAATACCAATTCTTTTTGTGTCCAAGGAGTAACTAATTAATTGAAAAGTTACTAATATTTTAATTCAAAATGCATACAAATATCACCTGGCTTTTATATTTTACCGAATTTTATTAGCTTTTAAATAACCTCAAAAATAACTTAGATATTTTCCCAACACACTTTAAAATTCAAAATATAGCATTTTAAATGAAACATATTTTCTTTGTTTCCAGAAAAATGAGTAATGGAACTTGTTAAAATTTTCCTTAATTATGTAACTGATATGACTGTAACATATTTCTGTTTAAACCAGCCTGTAGAAGACACTACAACACCCAAAGTATATCTGCCTTGTTTAGGAGATATCCATACTTGAATTCTTCCTCTACCTGACACAGTTTGAAGAAGGTTTCTGGAATCACAGGAGACCAAGTTGTTGGTAATTGTTTCTTTAAGTGCCCTGGCAGGGTGGAGCACAAAAGTGGTGAATGGCTTTGTTGTGTTATGTTAATGAAGTAACTTGGGGATGGGGGCAGGAGTTTGCGGGCTAACAACAAAGTTATGTGGTTTAGGCGATTGCCAAAAAAGTTGCTAAGGCAGAAGTGACCAATCAATGTTTACCTCATGTTTTGGCCTGCTTGGTCTATTTAAACAGCGGGTTAACCCTTAATAAAGCACTTCATCTGAAATCATATTGATTTGTCAAGAGGTTCACTTGCCCTTGCCGCGATACCAAGTCAGGCATTGGATTTGTAAATACTTCACTGTCTCTCCAGCTGTAGAATCTGCTATGTTTTGGGTTTTTTTAAATCAAGTATTTCTTACAATAAATTAGTATACAAGAATAAACATTATGGTTAAGGGCAGCAGTCGTCCCAGCTTTGTGAAGGCAACCAGCAAGGGACAGAGTACAAAAGTAGGGTCAGAAGTACAAAATTATCTTTCCCTTATAATACCTCATAGTTCCTAATCTGTAGGATATCTGGAACCACAAGTGGTATCAGGATCACAACATTTAATAACACTTGATGGATTTTTATTCTTTGATTTTTTTGTCTTTTTGATCTTATTTATACTTTTTTACTTAGGAAAAAGAACTTCGTTTAGTTTCCTTTAAATGTTCTATCTGGTCATTTCATTTGATGATTTCCACATCCTGAGCTATGTGAAATACTGAATTATTGTTTCCCATTCATCTTCTTTCTGGCATTCAGGATATTGTATTATTCTCATAACTATTGCCTACTCAGTTGAGTCATTTCCAGACTGAATTTTTCTGGTCTATTTAATTCCTTCTTATCTTCTCATCATCCCTTTCATCCTTCTCTGTACTGTGTTTACTATATACCGTTTGATATGTTGCAACTATAACTACAAGAAGTGTTAAAGAATTTTTTTTTATTAGTTGTCTATTCCTTATTCATAATGTCTTAGCACCCTGCTTGTTTTTTGAACAGTGAGTACTGAGCTGATAAAGTCAGAAAAACTATCTATAGTGAATCTAAAATCCCTTTCATGAGAGGAAATATGTAATTTATAGTCCATTGTCTGATCTCTGGCTGAAGGCCTACAGTTATTTTTCCTTTAGTGCATTATTTGTCATACACTGACGTTGAATTTAATCTGCAGTTTCATCGCCTACTCAGTCAGTAGTTTCCATCGATTCACTTAGCTCTTACTGATGCACACTGATGTTACTGCAATGCTCACCTTCTTTTCTTGGTCCATGTATGAACATACTAAGCAGGACATACTGAAGAAAAGATCCTTGGGAGAAGCCAATGGTAAATCCTGTGTTATCAATGCTGGCCATTTATTAAATGGTCTTCACCAAAGAAGAAAAAATAAATGTTTACTACTGAAAGTTGGTAGATAGTATGCTGATCTAAGAGACACAGGCTCTGAATGCTGGGTAATGGGTGTTTACTTATAAATAATAATTTAAATTGCATCATTTGCATGCATCTTTTGCATGTACCCCTATACAACCAATAGTCTGGTGATGAAAGCACTCTCCTGAGATATGAGTGGTCTTGTTTGAAATTGAGTAGGCATGCATTTGAAGACAAGTCGGCAGTCCTTGAACTGAGTGCTCTAATCACTAAACTACAGGAAATTCCCTAAGGGTATGCCTTAGGGTTTCTTTCTCATTTGTTTCCTGAGATTTGTGAAGGATAGGGTCACATATTTTCTCCAGTTATTGAGTGGGAGATTTGGCTGAGGACTGTAAATTACACCTGTGGCCAGGACAATGATGATGAGTTAAAAGTTCACAGATCTTACTTTGAATATAGACAAGGAGACTTTATTACAAAATGCCTTGAAAGGAGCTATGACATCATAGAATGCTTTGGATTGGAAGGGACCGTAAAGATTGTCTAGATCCAACCCTGCTGCCATGGCTAGGGACTTCTTTTACTAGAATATTTGGCTGCAGTTCCCAACTATTGTGTCCAGTTTGATTCTGGTTTAATCATGAGTTAGCAACTGATCTACCACAATGTTAACCACCAACAAGGTAATAGTAAGTGTAGTTTTAGCTTTTAAATTAGTGTAGCTTTATTTTTAATTTTTTTTTTTTTAGGTGGAAATACAGGTTTTACACTAGAGGATGGGAGTGGGAGTGAGGATGGAGGGGTGGACTGGTGAGTGAATTCCAGTATTCTTGAAATACAGGACAGCTCATGTGGGAAAAAGCTAACTAGTCCAGGCAGGGAAATGCTTAACTTGGTGTTTACATTACTTGGGTACTAAAGTCAGTGACAAGACCAAAATGCACAGGATAGCAGGCTTCACTAATTGTGGTTGTCATCAAGCTAGTTGTCAAGCAGTGATATTGTTGAATTACTTTGTGTTTGCCTAATGCATTGAAACATAGAAGTTATACATGAAGCTTACAGGCATTGCTATAAATGTCATAAGTTGTTGGATATTCTAATTACAAGCAAAACTTAATTGGTTGTTTTTGTAGTTACTTAACCCTGAGGATTTTAATAACTGAGATAGCTTAGTTTTTCACCTCTTTCTTCAGAGGAAAAATGAATTATCTGTTGAAACCAACAACAAAAGTGCCTTCATCTTATCTGAACTCACCATGAAAGGATTTATAAGAAATTGTTGTCAGAGCATTGTGACCAGCATTGAAATAAGTATGCCTGCTTGATATTTGTGTGTGTGTCTGCAATTCTGATGCTAAGATTGAACAGCTGCTGAGTACCTGTCGGTAGTGTGTGTTTGCCAGGGTAAAGCAATCTTTCTTTTCTTGTGCTTTCCTCTGCTAGAATGAAGCACACCAAGTTCTGTAGAAAGAAATGGGAAGGAATGAAAATATGTGAATCATCATCTAGTAAAGAGTTATATTACGTGAGCAAGGTACTGACATCCTTTTTCATCATTGTCCTCTCTCTCTGTATTGCTAAAAAAATTAACATGTGCTTATTGAACTTTTTATTTTTGCAGTAGGAACTCTGCATTGTCCTGTTCAAGCCTGAGGTGGCAGACAATGGATCAGTCTTTGGAAAGCAGTCCAAAGACTTTGAGACACAGGCCCTAAGTCCTGTAAAAATATTTCAGTTGCTTATGGGGAACAAGAATCTAATAATGAGAGATTCATGGGACCAAGGAATGAGAAAAAATCAAACAACTTCACCACAGGTGGAAAGGCAACATATAGTAGCATTTCTGAAATGGATTGTCTATTCATTAATAAGGCACAAGCAGCACATGTCTGAAAGAGGGCAAAATACTGCATATTCCATCCTGTAAGATGTGTTTCCTGTGTGTAAAATTTTTGGAAATACGGAATAAGCTATTGCGTCTTTTCTCCTTGGAAGTGACAACTTCAAGCAAACAAAATATACAGAATGGAAAACCACTAGTAAAGAAGACCTGGGCATAGTCTAACTGAAGCAGTTCATAAATCCAGTGTATTTAGAAATATTTTATAAAAAGAAACTAAGAGGTCCCACAAGCTTGCGTGACAGGAATCCAACCTGTAATTCTCTCCAGTTGGAGCACAGAGCTGGGAAGTCACTGTCATACCAGATGCTTGTGAGGGAGATCTGAACTGCTGTTTTCTGCACCCAGCTGAGTGCCGTAACCACTGCAGGCTGTACAGTATTCTGAGGTTGCCTTTTTGTCGGAGCCTTTATGCAAAACACTAAACAGCACAATGATGCCTGGCATCATGATGTGAATTTCCCATCAGGAAGAAGGGAAGTTAAATGCTTACATAGCTTATAATCAGGGCAGAGAACAATGAGATTAATTAAGTCTCTCCTTTCCTGCACTTTTGGCACTCTTCTCACTTACATTATATTTTTAATTTTCACTAAATTATTCAATAACTTTGACTTTAATTTGTAGACAATTTTGGGATAACCTAAAATATTTTTAACATACTAAATTCTTCCACAATTTGTTTTCTTTGGCTCTAGTTATCAGCATAGTAGAGTAGGCCAAGAAATCAACAGTGCAAATTAGGGTAAGCAGAGAGCACGTCATCTAATGGAATGTAAATATGAACAACAACTGCAAGACTGGAAGGGGTTATGAAGTTATCTGTCAATCAGTAGAGATGACAATACACACTGATACCAAAAGGAACTGCAAGGCTAAAAGATGACTGTGGGAATTATGGAAGAGTTATGAGCAAGAAATAGTGATACTACTGATTTGCATGAGTACCATGCACAAGACAGGAAAAAACACACAAACATGAACACTGAATATGATGGCAGTTAAGGAGCACCAGACCACCGTCCAGGGGAAGAGTACATGGCAGGTATCATTGCATCTGATTACAGCGATGTTCAGCAAATGATCAGAAGCAGACACAAGAACATCAAACTAAACATTAAAAAAAAAGACAAATGCAGTCATGAGTCTAACTCAGCATGTGATATTGAGCACAAGATGGAAAACAACATAAAATAAAGAAGCTTTGTAATGACAGGCATTACTCCTAGAGGTGTGAGAAATGAGAAAAAAGGGGGGGGGTTTGAAGAAAGGAAATTTTATATAATTAGCGTTTTTAGAAACCTAATTCCAGAGTTCACATACCTGGAGAGTTAAAAGTCCTGGTCATAATCTGTGCAGGAAGTATAACATTCATAAAAGGAGATGCTCAGATGGCCTTTTATTTTTTTTTTTTTTTTGGAATGCCATCACCTATTACATGGGTGCAAATAGCTTCATAAACTAACATACACCAAGTCGGGGCTTGGTGCAGGACACTGAATCAAGTCAGGAAGAAGGACCTTTTATTCCTTCAGTACCCCTGTAATACTTGGAAATACCTTTTAAGGATGTCAGCTTGAGCTGATAATTTTCTAATGCAATGAGATAGTTAACCATATCCAAGGTAATTCTACTCTGGATTTCATTATATAGATATTACAGATTTGTCTATTAGATTTTTGGTTGTTTGTGGTTTCCTTGAGGATCAGTGATCTCAAAATCATTACACTTAAGAGGCAAAAAGAAAATGACCTTATAGAAACTATAGATTAAGATACAAGAGGGCATGAAAAATCATTTCAAGATATGCAAAAGATGCCTTTCCATTGGAAGGTGAATGAAAGAGAAGAAATAATCTCAAAGAGGTAGGTCTTTGGTCTATCAGAGGCGAAAAATTATGTATCGTTAAACAAAGGTTTGGAAAGCTAACAGGCCAGGCAGATAACTGCCTCTAACAGGCTAATAGGTAACACTTGAGAATAGAAGGAGGGTCTGAACTCCCCTTGTTTCTTTGAATGCCCAAAATCTTTTCTTTGTTAGTTCTTAGGCACTTCTATCCATTCAAAAGTTAACATAATGTCTTTATATAAACAATGAAGAGGAACCCATTCCTCTGGAGTCTTTAACAAATATAGCTGGGACACTAGACTAGCAAGTAGATAACTTGATCTAGGCAGGTCTCCTTCAGGTTAACAGGCTCAGAAAACTCCTTTCTGTAGGATGTTACCATAACTTCTCAGTGAAGGAGAAAAGATCCTCTTCCATTGGAGCATGTTAGCATGCAAAAACGAATGCCAGATTTAGGGAAGAGTAGGTAGTATATGTGTTTACTCTGTGGCATATTGATGATGCTTATGTTGGATAAGATAAAAATAGTCTTCTAAATACTGATCCCTAGATTATTCTCTACTGTTGTTGAGATTTTTTTTTATTTTAAATTAAGCAGTTATAGGATTGGTAGTCTGAACAATGTCCACCAGAACTCAGGTCTCCTCCCCTTTCTAAGGAGCTTAACATTGCAGGTAAGTGTTTAAGGTCACTATCTGGAGGTAGGACCAGTACAAACCCTCTTCCCTCTCTGGCCATCTCTTAAAAAAAAAACAAAACCAGAGAGGAGTTTGATTTAAATGGTCACATGTTGGTGCCATGTTTGACATTCTATAGAAAGCTGGTGTAGAATTCTGGTTTTAAGGGGTATTGAAAAACTTGCATAGAAAAATGACAACAATATAAAAATATTATATGAGTATTTGTGGTAGCACAACTTCTGCAGCCCCACAAAGCTTCGGGGTAAATGTAGGACATTGAGATTCCAGGTAAAATTTGTGGCAATACTTTCTGTGATTTCATGCATTTGCATTCTCCCCATGTTGTGTTTAAAGTGCCAAAGCGATATTTCAAAACCCTCTGTAAAAATAAAGCACCACCTGAAGAAGTATTTTTAATATAGAATTTTGAAGATGTGAGGATCCAGACCATGCAAACAGAAATAGCCACTCCACTTTATTTTCACCATCACTGATTTCTAGTTTTTGACAACTTGAGCTAATTCCACTGGTATGAAGCTGTACATCATACTGCAAAAACTGGACCCATATCCAATGTGGAGCCAGGCTCTATGAGCTTTAAGAAGATGGGTAGCTGGTAAATCTCCTGCTGTAAAATGTAGGCCTTATCACTCCATATCTTCCCTGCCAAGCAATTTGTGCACCGGCATGTAACAGCAGTTAAATGAAAAAGACTTTGGGCAGCCTTCCAGAGTTGAAGGTGAAGCGCTTGCTGCATAGGAGGCAAAATTGAGAAATGAAAAATAAAAATGTCACTGCAGAACAAGCAGAAGAAATACATTATTATTTCTACTTTAAAAAGCGTTAAAGGAAAATCCTGCTGAGAATAAGCAAGAGGAAATTTCAGCAGAAGCTCAGAAATGTCCCTCCTCTTGCTGAATAAAAGTTATCCCTATCGTTAGATAAATTGATCATTTATTTTTAAAAACATCGTACATTGATTTACTGAACATTATTAACATGATTCTGAAAGCCCTTTATGTGTGTCATGCATGGATTATTTTGTCCCTTCTCATGTGATGGCATGTTTGGGGAAAAGCATAGAAGACATGCCCAGGGAAGGCTTATAAATTAACTCAGCAGGACAGGAGAGGAGAGTGCAATGGAACAAGGAGCCTCAGTCAGTTGTAGGAAGAACAGGACTTGCAGTATCATTTTAATGCACATCACAGCAGGATTTGGGAAATATCAGCCATATGTTATGAGGTCAACAAGTGTTGCCATTTTCCAGGCAAAAAAAATATGTCATGAAAATTTCCCAATATTTGGATTCTTTTCCCAATTGAAACTATAAAAGAAAATCTGAGAAATTAAAAAGAAAAAAGTGGTAGTTCACTTGTGTGAGATATGAGAAATGTATCCAAGTGTGTCATATAGGGTGTTTCTGTTTCTCAGATATGAGTCCCTCAGGATTACAGTTTGAATGAATTAGTGTTTCCAGACTGGCAAATGCTTTCCCAAACATTTTTTTATCAATTATGACTGTGTTATGAAAGGTGGGCAGGCTATGTTTTATGAAGGGACTTTTCAGGCAAAGATGTCTTTCTGAGATATGTCTATGCCATGGTCACCCTTGATAGCTAAAATAGTCAACAAAAACTTACAACAGCTCTGAGGCAACTCAACTTTGGACCTCCCTGAGTGCTCAAAACCAGGGTGGCACATAACTACATCTGCTTCCATTTTGGTCCTTGCCTCACCTAGATCTGAAATTCTGCACTTATGAATGTTCTTTCTCTTCCCACAGTGTGAAATCTTGTACTCCTGGCTCCAGTAAATCCACTTATACCAAATCAAAGTTTGGGACTGCTTACAGACGCATTGTATAAAGTCAGCAAGGAGCACTAGGTTAAAATGGATTTGACAGCCTGTTTTTTGTTAATTTCATCTGTTTGTACTAGTATCAAAACTTCAGCTGTTGCCTGGTAGTCTTATTTCTTTACTAGTCTTCAACTGCTTTTGTCCCCCAAGTACAAGCTTCTCTTGCACCCCAGAAGCTGTAATAATACTGTGTGGTGCTAAAATTAATAGGCTGTGCTCCACATCTCTTCAAAATGAAATAGCTAATGTTAGGAAAAATTGTAATTGCTTTAGCATTACCTATACCCAACATCAGTACAGGAATAATGATGCAGAAATACAGAAAACTTTTATTGTGCTTTTCAGAGCACCCCTCAGTGAGTTGGGAACAAGAAAGGAATTTTAAAAACCCACCCATAAAAATTACCAAAAGAAGAATTTTCTTTAGCATAAACAATTTTAGACGTATGCAAAACAAAGAGTTTTCAGAACCCCTACCCTTGTTTGGACAAAATAAGCCATCATTAGACAATAAAATCTTGCAGACGCCTGGAACTTCTCCAACAGAGTATCATATTATTTTGAGAGTAATAAGTGGGAAAGAAACGTCCCATATCTTTTCCTTAGTGCAAAGTAAAGCAAGTCATGAGTTTCTTTTTAAAAATATCTGCAGAGTACAGGTTTCTTTTGAAAATTAATTCATCTCTTTGGCCCAGCCTGCAGGAGATTTGGGTAAATAGACCTTATAGACCTCTGCAAAACAGAACTCGTGTCTTAATGACCTCCCAGAGCAATGGTGTAGCTACCATTTGCACCTTTCCATATCACCTCATTGCCTCAAAGCTGTTCTTATTCATCAGTAGAACAGTAAGGAATGAAGTACAAGCATGTTGCAGTATTAAGACACTATAACATGCCTATGTCTTCTTCAAAGAAAAATAAATATACGTTGGTATTCTGATATTCAGAATGTGATATGTGTTTCTGTGGTTGTTTCACCTCTAGCATTTGAGGACCCCAAGGGTTTGACTTATAAAATATAGCTAAGAACTTGGATCTTGGAGAGCCTGGTGACTCTCATGTAATTCATTGTCTTTACAAAGGCAAAGATACAGCAGAGAAACTGGTAGATCACAGAAATGAGGAATGATATTTCTCAAGAGGTGGTTTGTAGCTGAGGATTGCCATAGTTTATATCCCTTCTTTTTTCTTTTTTTTTTTATTTCTGTGATAGTAAAACATGTTGCTCATCATGTTTAAACATTTAATTTCCTATATATTGCAATGTGTTAAAAGCTTCTGTGGGAAAAAATATGCATACATATATATATAAAAATAACCAAGTTGTTGTCCAAGCAAGTTGTCCAAATGAGTCTTTCGTATTATTCCTTTTTAAAATGCTTTTCTATTTAGCACCCATCTTTTTAGCCTTTTTTTTTTAAACTGGTCTTTATTTTAGTCATGTGAGAGGTTGCCAAGTGTGTCTCAGAAACCAAACTGTATATTAACATCTACTGATTTCTTCTTATCTACCATGTTAGTAATGTCTTCAAACATGAGATCTCTTGCCTGATTTTATGTTTCCCATCTTTAATCAAGCTGTGTCTTCCCAGCTGTTGTCCATCTTTAAGACAGCTTCTAGAAATGAGTTCTGTTAAAGCACTCACAACTTTTAAGGTAGGGAAGGAGCGTGGCTCCAAATTTGCATCAATACCTACTTTGCCCAAGATAATCCTCACAAATGTCAAGACTGGAAAATGTAAAAATTTGATTACTTTCATACCAAATTGATGGGTTTCCAACTGAACCCTTAGTAGTAAATGTTATCCGTTGCTTCCAAGGTGTTTTGAAATTGAATCATCTTATAAAAAGATAATTTTAAAAGTCAGTGTATGAATTTCAGTCCTCATTTTCTTAAAAGCACATGGAGACAAGAAGTACGGATGATGTTTTCCTAAAAACAGTTGGGACAAATTCTCAGACTGGCCTATTCACATGTAGTACTGATAAACTGAATATCTTTTACATTTTATGCTAGTTCAATGTTTTAAACCAGCCAATTTGCTTAACAATGATCTTTGACACTAGCATAAAGGTAACCAAATCTGCAAGTTGTGCATGAAAGCAGAGTAATTGGCAGAATAGAAATCATAACATTATTTTTAGAATATGTGTCACTTCTAAATTTGTGATTTGTCAGATTAACTTGAAAAATATTTCAGTAGAACTTTGGATGATATAAGCATCAAAAGATTTATTGTTAAAAGTATAACAATGGAAAGTTCCAGCTGTTTTCATCATTGTTGGTGTCTGCAGATATTACAAGAAGTTTTTCTTTTTTATAAATAATGTCATATTAGTGTTAATAAAAAAGTTATTGGATAATGCTCCCCTACAACACTCAAAACAGTTTGTGAGTTTAGTTCTATATGGCAGTGTGCAGAATATTGCACATTTTCAGTCTCTGTACTCATTATGGCTAAAACTGAATTAGCTAGGATTATATCTAAACAATATTAACTGTAGCAGACAGATTAGTGAAGAGCTAATGCGTAAGACTGCTTTATAAAATTACATGGAGTGTGGTGAACTTTTGTGTCTAATGCAATAGTGTTTCTTTTGCACATTTCTAACCAGACCAATAATGTGAGGTATAAGAAGCAGCAGTAATTGTGAACGTAACTGTAAGAGTGCAGGATGAAGTAATGAGAGCAATTTTTAGGAAGACTTGAAAGGTAAGCTTAGGTGCATGTGCCCAGCTATTAGCCCAACTATTATACAAAGTCCATAAAACTCTTTTTTCTCATGTCTGGGTAGAAGAGCAGGCATCAGTGGTACTTTGGTTACATTATTCTGGGTTTTTTGGTGTTTGTTTAAAGATGCCTGAAGACACCTATGCTTTCAAGCTGGCATTTTTTCAGACTCAAAGGAAACACCTGAAAATAGTTTAAGAAAATGTTCACATCTCAGATACTTTTTTCCGCCCCATCTTGAGCGAGGATGTGAGCTTAAAAACTGAGACAGTGCTGCCACCTTGAGGATTTTCTTGAAGCGTGTCCTTCGATAGAAGTGAAATTAATTGCTCACACTAATTGTACATAGCTGGCAAACTTGCTTGTATATGCATAAGACAAATTAAATTACAATATCATGTTAAACATATCTATATTCCATAGAGAATGGAAAGATAATAATACTGTCACAAGTGTCTATAAACAGAAACTAAGAAAATTTAGAGAAAAGCGGGTTTATAGGCAGATTTTAAAATAACTTTACTCCTCATTATTAAGCAATCAAAATGGTATACTATTCTTTGCAATGCTAGGTGCCATGCAGGCATTAAATCTGTATGTGAAATCCAGATGGATTTATGAGTTACAAGGCATCTTGGCATGGTTATAAGACCAAGTTCATTTCCATGACCTGGAACTTAAGGTTTACTGTAGTTATAGATTATCATCTGTGACCTAGGATATTTAGTCTTTTGTTTGTGCTTAGCTGAGATGGGAATTATATCCTGCAAAGGGATTCCCTCAGTCTGCAGATCTGCATCAGAAACTAACACCAATGACTGCTGTAGATCCACATTTGTGTGGGATTCTTCGGGGTACATCCACCTCAATGATAGCTCGGATTTAGGGTACTTTTTCCAGGACTTTGGCACTAGAATGCTGATTTTCACCACATCCAATGTTTATCACTCTGTTAATCAGTAAAAATCTGTAGTCTAACCTTGAGTGTCTATGAAGAGGGAAATTTTTTAATAGAATCCAAAATGCAAAGTACTAATGGGTGAGACAAATACACATCATTACACGTAAGAGGAGGGCATCGGTAATACTGTTGTTCTCTAAAGCTGGATCTGCTCAAGGAGACTTAAATTCACAGTATGGAACCTCCTTTTATATTAGGCTTCTGCCATTTGGAAAACAGAAGATTGAATTGACCTCTTTGGATACAGAGGTGGATGATGATGATGTGATCCTCTTTATACTGTTGTCCAGTGACTACAGCATTAACTTAGGAAACAGAAAGTAAGAGTTTTAGTCCCTGCTCATCCTGAGTTCGTGAAAAGCAATTTTTTCCTACTACTTCTCTGGCTATTCTGTAATTTGCTACTAGGACTATTCCCCAAGTGAGTGCTAAAGAATGGTTCCTCTTGTACTTCTTTTTTCTGGCATTATGAATTTATCTAGCAGTTTCAAAAGCAGAGACAAAAGAGTGGCCCTTCCTGACCTGTAATTAAGGTTCATTATGTTACTGGAAGACAAAGGTCTGAATGTGAATAGAGAATAGAGAATAGAAATGAGGTGTCTTATAATGGTGGGAATGTTTTTTTGCACAGCCTCCATACGACCTGTTCCAGGCATGAGTGAAAGTGAAGAGAGTTGCCATGTTTTGTGTTGATATGGTTTAAGAATATTTGATCACACCACTTTGAGAAGGTGAAGAGGGAAGAAGGTGAAGGGATGCATTAGTCTGGAGTTAGCTGATTTAGGTATATGCAGGCAGGAAGCTCCTCAGTCCCCAAATGACAGTAGTTTGAAACATGTGCAGAAGAAAATTTCTTGAGATGTGGAAACTTCATTGATGGAAAGTTAGTTGCTACATTCTCCCTGGAGTTGAAGAGAGTTAGTGAAGCTGGAGCATCACAACCTTCAGCTTCAATGCCCAAACTGTCACGAATATGCATTTTAGTGACTAAAGCTCTTAACAGGCTTAACCATCTATACTGAATTCATATTTTCATGTTGTCAAGGGTAATGAAGTTCAACAGCCAAGGTAGACATTTCATTAACAGGTGCTACAATTAACTTATGTTTGCTTCTACCTTGGCTCAAAAAACGTTCATCTTTAGTTAACTGCAAAGGATCTACAGGATATTTATCAGATGTGAGTCATTACTAATAGGTGGTTGAGCAGGTAAACACCCCTCTACCAGGTTATAAGTGCTGTGAGGTATTCTGAGTAATTTACTGCTAGGTAAAGACATTAAATACCTGCTAATATTGCATATAGAGGATTGTATGTCAGAAGAAGAGACTAGAGCTTTAAAGAAACCTGGCATCAAAATCCTATATTTGTCTGAGGAGATCAGTGACACAGAAAAAGATTTGGTGGACACAAATCCTTAAACTCCTTAAACTTCAGTTGAACTTCATTTCTCCATGCATCTGAAGGCGTAATTATGTTCCAATCAAATTTTAAAAGCTTTCAGTTGCAATCAGCAGATGAAGTTACATCTGCTTTGCATCCATCCAGTTTACATCATTGCAGAATTTGGCACTACTACTCTACCCAGTCCTTACAGGAAAAACATTTCATTACTGCCATGCTTTTATTTATTTGTTTTTGCTTAAGATAACACAATGATGAAACAAATGGATTTTATTCAGTTACTTAAGTGCATTTCTTGGGTCACTCATTAAACAATAACTTTAAAATAACACAGAGAACCATCTGGTTTTTTGAAGTTTTTTTTCAATACATTACCAAACCACATAGAGTATTTTACCAGGAAATAATGTCTTCCTGGACAGTCTGGATTCTTTTCCACATGTATGGAGGGAAATTGTGTTTCTATCTATTTCTCACTTCAAAATAACTGTTTATCATGAGGTGAGGAATGTAGAATTATATCAGAGCATTTTGTATACATGCATCTATAGGGGAAAGGACTGGTCTCTGTAGGCATGTACAGTTATATTACATACATATTTTAAGATGACTCTTGCCTTCCATTGACTGTTCACTTTATTTATCAAAAATAAAAGTAGAAGGATGAGCAGAACTGCTGGATTGAATGAGGTATGAAGAGCTCTCATATGAAGTCCAGCACAACTTCACAGAATCAAAGATCTGTCTGTCTGAAAACCTCATAAACCAGGAACAGTACCATTTTAGTAGCTCTGCACAAAAATCTAGCAAATAGTTTCTGATTTTTTTTTTTTTGTTCTTAAAGTAGAAGACACAAATATTGAACTCAGTGCTTTAAGCATTTAGGTAATAATACATTCACATAATATTTTAAGTTGTTTGAAAAGGCTATCATCTGACAGAAAGCAGAAGTCTCAACTGAGAACTGTCTCAATTTCAGATTGCCAATTCTCACATAGGTTGTATGGAAAGGAAGAGAAGAATCCAATAAAATCTGGCACACTAGTCCAAAAAGGGCTTAGGAATACACACTAGATTTACAGCAAAATGAAAGAGGTTAACAAAATCTTCTGTTTCAAACTCCAAGACCATCATGATATCAATTTGATTTAGTTAAAATAGTATCGCATGGATAAACTCACCACCACCTACATCTTCACCATCCTCACCACACTTTCACTCTCCTAACAGCTCATTTCTCCTCAGTGATTCCATGTGAGCAGTATTTGGAAACATGGACTGCACTGCAGATTCTTTGAGTGGATGTAAAAATGGTGTTAGAAGTTCATTTGTCAATGTTTTACTATCAGACTGGAAGGAAGTTTTAGAGGTCTATTGGCCAATGCTGTGGATGATAAAATAAAAACATGCTTGTTACAATTGCATATGGGGTGAGTTACACAGAAAGACAGGGTTAAAATTAAAAATGAACTAACTGAGGAAATGGCTTGGAAAAAAAAAACCCAGATGCAACTCAAATGCAAACTTTTTCACTTATGTTGGAATAATCAGATACATGAACAGACTGAGGAGTAGCAGGCTATGCAACAGTTCTACCGAAAAGAACCTTGAAGTCGTAGTAGACAAGCAGCTAAGCCCAAGTCACCAACGTTGTGATGAAAAGAAAAAAAAAAGCATCATGTCAATATCTCATCCACCTTAAAGGTCTTCATTGAAAGGAAAATATGGACTAGCTGATGAAAATGTAAAGAGGGACAGGAAGGGTGAGATATTTGAAAAGAACTCTCTGTGAGGAACTGCTTGTGGTGGAGGCAGAGTAGTTTAATTCAGAAAACAGAGAAGACTAAGAGAAATTGGAAGAAGTCTCATGATGAACATGCTAGACACACAGAAACATAAAAACTAGGTGCAAAGAGGAAAGATCCTAACTGTTTCTTGTTCCTGTGTGAATCACATAAACAGTAAAACCCTGAAGGAGCTGAAACATTTATTTCAATGGGGTTTTTAAGAACAATTTGAACAAATGTCTGTCAGGCTACATAGTTGACTTTGCATTCAAGGCATGAGGATGGAGTAGGTTATCCTCTGATATATCTTCTTTGTCTGTTTTCCTATTACATTAATTGAAAAGGCATCAACAGCCAAAATCCTTAGCAAGTTTTCAGATGACACTAAGCTGGGTGGAAGTGTCGATCTGATGGAGGATAGGGAGGCTCTACAAAGGGATCTGAGCAGGCTGGACTGCTGGGCAGATACCAATGGGATGAGGTTTAACATGGCCAAATGCCGGGTCCTGCACTTGGGGCACAACAACCCTATGCAGGGCTGCAGACTAGAAGTCTGTCTAGAGAGCTGCCTGGAGGAGAAGGACCTGGGGGTGTTGGTCTACAGCCGACTGAACATGAGCCAGCAGTGTGCCCAGGTGGCCAAGAAGGCCAATGGCATCTTAGCTTGTGTCAGAAATGGTGTGACCAGCAGGTCCAGGGAGGTTATTCTCTCTCTGTACTCAGCACTGGTGAGACTGCTCCTCAAATCCTGTGTTCAGTTCTGGGCCCCTCACCACAAGAAGGATGTTGAGGCTCTGGAGTGAGTCCAGAGAAGAGCAGTGAAGCTGGTGAAGGGGCTGGAGAACAGGCCTTATGAGGAACGGCTGAGTGAGCTGGGTTGTTTAGCCTGGAGAAGAGGAGGCTGAGAGGAGACCTCATTGCTCTCTATAACTACCTGAAAGAAGGTTGTAGAGAGGAGGGGTTGGTCTCTTCTCTGAAGTGACAGGGGACAGGACAAGAAGGAATGGTCTAAAGCTCCACCAGGGGAGATTTAGGCTGGACATTAGGAGGAAGTTTTTCACAGAAAGGGTCATTGGGCATTGGAACAGTCTGCCCAGGGAGGTGGTTGACTTGCCTTCCCTGGAGGTGTTTAAGGTGTCGGTGGACGGGGTACTGGGGGACATGGTTTAGAGATTGGTGGGAATAGTTGGATTCAATGATCCAGTGGGTCTCTTCCCACCTAGTGATTCTATGATTCTATTTCATTTTCCTCCTTATTTTCCCCTATAAAGCTGTGGATATTTTAGCAATATAGTATGCCGCATCCTTTGAAAATTGCAATCTAACATCTGGAGGGAAATAGTTAGGTAAATATTGAAAGAACAGGATAAAATGAAAGTTCAAAATTAATTAAAAATATAAATGTGTAGTTGTCTATTCTTTTTAAAGAACTTTTGAACCAGAAAATAATTTTAATTTTAAAATTATATATGCACAAATAAAGGTACTTTTTCTCACATGCATGCAGATCTGTTTATCTATGAAAGCTGCTGAAATGATTCTATAATATGTGATTCAGATATGCGTATTATGTACATGTGAATATATACATGTATATTATGCATCTCATTTCACTTCAATGCTGGCTATCTAATTTGAAATAAACACAACTCTTTTTAATCTTCTTTTATGTCTATAAATAGGATATAAGTGGGTTTTGCTCTCATAAATTTTTTGGAAGGCAAAGAATAAGGTAAACACAGATTTTTTTTTTCTCCTATATTTTGAGTTAATGATTTTTTTAAAAAGAACATCTTTGTCCTAAATCAAAACCATGCAGCCTGTCAATGGCTTTTGGTGATTTAGAAAACAACTGTGGATCATATGGCACACAAAGGAAGAACGAGTTCACTGAGACTACCACCAAACAGAATTTTAGAAGCAGAAATAGAACTGAGTAGGAAGTGGTTTTCCTGTCCCGCGAAAGTTTTCGAGATCTCATTTTTCCCATTATGCCTCAGGATGCAACCAAGGCCCACAAAAGATGAGGGAGGGAGAAAGATAACAAAGCCCATGTCTCTCAAAACAGGAGAAAGAGAGAAGGAGGGTGAATGGGTAAGCTCACAGCATCCATTTTTAAGTAGTCAGTTAGGTAGGTCACTTCCCTAGGACAAGAAGCATCAAGGTGTAGGCTCCTGTTGTGACCCCACCCTGGGTCTTGAGCCTCCCTAATGGGCCAGCTGCACATTAGATTGGCACTATAATAGATTACTAGGCTATCAACTATTTTAGTGCAGATATCTTGTTTGTTTATCTTCATTAAAATTTTGTTGATGACAAACTGCTGTTTCCAACAAAAAGTTTTCCAGTCCTGGAAAATCTCTGCCCTTGTTTAGTTCTTACAGAAGTAATTTTCACTCACAATGTCCAACCTGGAGGGTGTAAAACATCCTGTCAGTGTTCTAGTGGCTGCATGTGAACTAGAGATAAAATTTTGATCCCAAACCCTCAAAGGCATTTAGGCACTTAACTTCCACAGAGAGACAAAGACCAGACTGAAAAAAATACTTTTAAAAGAGTGATTTGGGCATTGCCACTGCGAGCTCGCAGACATCTGGGGCTCACAATAGAATCCAGATGGACTATTTCTGCCTCAGTTCCTGAAGCATAGGTGCACATTGGACCGACATTGATAACTAAGTCTCAGCAATACAACATGCCTTCAGAGAGTGGTCATACCCTGCATATGATGAAGAATCATGCTGGCCTGAAGAAACATTTTAGAGCTTCTTACAATTTCAGAAAGTGTGTCTATGCTGTACAACAGCAATTGACTACAATATTCGGCCCAAGACTGTCCTCACCATCATATCTGCACTACTATTAATATTTCAAATGACTGAAGCCAATACATTTATTTCTACCCAAGGCCAATTCAGACTTTTTGCTGTAACATAAGCATACGCAGTGCAGAGAGGAGCACACACAACTCTTTTGCTAACCCTATCGGATTGAAAATAGGATATACAGAACAACAAAAGCCTTCTGACTCCAAATCTGTTATAAGTGCATAATGAAGATGTGGACTTAATCTCCAGTTATGGTACTGTCATATTACAATCCAAATGTCATTCTGGATCTGTGTTAAGATGTGTTAGCTGTACTTCCTCTGTCCTCCTCTCCAGCATTCATTTCAGTTGCAGAGGTGAGGAAGTCAGCTGATCCATTAACGGCAAGCCTGTCTCCAGTTAGTGAGCTAGAATCCTGATGCTTCTTTTCCGATGACATCACTGGTTTTGTTTCTATAGATTTCTCCTGATATGAAATGCTCACGATATCACTACAGCAGGGAGTGCTGGCATCAGGCGGTAGTTCAGAGCAATGCTAATGCTCCAGGTAAATGGGGTGACTTCTGGAGTAGTGAAGCAAAATCTGTCTGCCCTCCTTTGTTGCTTGTTGATACAATTTCATTCCCAAATTACTTGATGGCAAAAGATGACTGGATACTTTAAACAACATCATTCTTACAGAGTAGAAAGAGAACAAGTGGTCTGCTGCACAGCTGTGTTCAAGCCACCCACTGTACACAGAGTGTAGTTCAGCCTTACTTTCTTATGAGGGTAATAAGTGTGCACATAGAATGAAATTAAGAAACCTTCCAAGTTCCGGGCCAGGTGCTGGGCAGATGTACAGCAAGGGATTGAAGGGACTGTAAAGAAGCACTGAGAAGAAATGTTCTCTTTGTAGGCCACCAGGCAGCTACAGAGCCCCACAAGGAAATCTTGTCCTGGTCCATGGCTTACCTGAGTACTTGCAACAGAAAAGAATGGCAGAGGTTTGCTCAGCAGAAGGTTTAGACATTTCATGCCTGTCTCCATTCAGTAGTGATTCTGTTGCTCTTTTGCTTTCATGCACAGATGTAACCTCTACAGCTGCATATCTTCCTCTAAGTCAGACTGACACTTGCAGAATGACTCTCAGAAGTAAGCAAGGGGCTGGATTTGTCTTCTGGTAGCTGTTACTGACATTTATTAGTATTTCATTTTGAGACAACTCTATGAAAAGAGCTATGTGAAATCTGTATTCTGGTGCTGGTGTTCAATAAACAAGCTTTCACAAGTGAGATATAGTATGACTAATGTAAAAACGATGAAGATTACACCTAATAAAATTAACTGTTTGTGCACGTTCACTATATAATCCAGTTAATTGCTTTCTGTTAACTAGCTATATTGAAATTTACAGTGACTGATGAAGTACCAAAAAGAACAGCAGTAAGCCTGCTGTTATGAAATGTTCATATAGCTCATTCATTTTTATGGAATTCAGTAGTATTAACACAGGATGTATGTATTTATGTAAATATGTTTTTAACAGTATTTAAAATAAAAAATGTGGAAACAGCCAAAAGATGTTTACTCACAAGTCCCTATCTTTGAAAAGGCTTCTATTTATTTTTTTTTAAGTATTTTAAAGAACGACAATGACATCCAGTGGTTGTAAAATTCACCAACATTTTTTTCGACCATAGTTGGCACCATATCTGGTGTAGAAAATGGATTTATTCTTAATAAAATTGTAAACTAAAATAGAAACTCTAGTAACTTTGCTTTTAATAAACACTTCAGGCAAAGCCTTAGCATGTCATTCTGAGGCATTTTACAGTAGATTATTTTTTAGAATATAGGAATTTTCAGACATTTTTTTCATGACATTGATATAAGCATAACAAATTTTCCCTAAAAATCTGAATGCAGTGAAAATCAGAGTAAAATTAGCACATGCTTTTAGCAACTACTTTACATCCATAAGTCATAGTGGTATTAGTCCTTTCTTTCCTTGTCTTCTATGCCTGTTTGATAGATTTAGGTCAGGAGTAACTTATTGCTTTTCTATAGTGATATATGCTGCACCACTCCTAAAGACAGATGTGTTAAAAGTGAAGAATATTCCTTATCATTACTTCACCTTTCCTTAAGAAAAACAAAACACAGATTCCCATAAATGCTGAAAAAAAAGAAGGTGTGAAGTCTACATTATTTCCCAAGGTTCTCTGAACCAGGCTGGAAACAAGGAGAAACTTCTCAGTCTGAAGGCCAATCCACTAAGGTAATTTAATTTTCACTGATGGCAAAGGTTCAGAATATATTAACTAAAATTATACAAAAGTTTATTTGAACAAATACTCTTTAAAACCCATAAATCGCCAGAGGACTCCAGGAAACATGCCGCTCACTTTTTTCTTTTGAAAGCACCTTTTTCTTTTCACTTCTCTGAGTACTTGCACTGTCCCTGCGCTGTTCTACACCTTGCAGAACCCACCAGAATAGGTGGCTTCCACACCTCCAGTCCTTGAGTCATTGGGGTAACCCAGTCCTACTCATTGTCACAGGGCTGAGGAAGCCCTTTACAATGTTATCTGCTGATGGCATTCTCTGTCTACTCTCTGTCTCATACAGTGTTCACTACCTGAAATCTCTCTCCTGGTCTCAGACATCTTCAGAGCTCCAGGGCTTCCATTCTGCAGTAGGTAAATCACTTGCCTTCAGGAGCTGGAAATAATCTAGGGACTTCACAGGGAGTCAGGCAAATCTGGATCTGTGAAAGGGAATGCATGGATTTAAGTTAACTCTCAACATTTTAAGCCAAGATGGATTTATGTGGAGGGAAAAAGATTCAGCAGTCTCTCCTGTGGCTAGTTGGATTTAATGAGACAGCTCTTGCTGTGGATATTTCTTTTCCAATCTAGCAGCCCAGCAGGGATAAGTTAATAGGTGGGCTGCTATTTTTTGTGCATAGTCATTCTCCTTTCCTTCAGTTTAGCTTGAGGTGATGCATGTCAGTACATTTGAGAACACTAGAACCAGTTTGAGAAAACCCATCTGTTGTTTAAAACAAAATAATAAAACTTTTGGAAAAGTAGTGCTATGTTTCTTTTCTCATGGGTATAAGTCTGCATTTTGTGCTGTGTGAGATTTACTGTATCAACAGTATGTTTTGTTTTCATTCATCTGTCTGTATTTGGCAGAGGTACAAACAGACTTCTTTTACAGCTTGAGAACTGTATCTGGATTGATGTGTCATCTACACTAGAGAACGAATTAAAATAATCTCAGTCTTTGCTCCCCACTAGTGGTACTTGCCAGTTTCTTTCACCCTAGAATTACTTGGAATTATTTACTAACTTTCATGAACAAATTTCACTCTGTGACGTTCTGAATGCCTTGGAACCATGACAGCTAGAGATATACACTATACATTTCTGTCCCCTAAATGGATTGGCATTATACTGTCTCAAGCAAGTAAATGCATTTATAATCTTACCACTTACTGCAGAGATTGGAGAGGAATCAATGCTGCTCTTGGTATGTATCTTGGCAAAATACACTTGCAACTGAAAGAAGAGAAATTTAGTCCTTGGTTTCTTCCTAACATGGTATGCATGGTTGGTGAAGTCTCCTCCCAATCACATCTGGGCTTCAAGTCTCCGTAGGAAATAGGCACAGCCCTGCCAGGAATTGTATATGACTTTGTGAGTTTGCAAGTATCATTACTGAACAAAAATACAAGGCAAGAGTAGAAAAAGGCTATTAATAAGCAATGTGTTCTTTTTCCCTGTGCTACATATATTGATCAACATTGAAAAGCAAAGGCAAATATGGAATAAAGGTGTTCTAATTATGACTGCATGTATAACAAAACCTTAATTTTGTATTTCTGCAAATACGCTTATGCTAATGTAAGTATAGTATATATATATAATATTAATTTATTTATACTAAAGTGTAAAGAAATTAAGGACTTAATAGAAAGGCAGTGCGAAATCTCTGACACTGCATAGATCTTGAAGGGGGAGAAAAATCTTCCGTAGGTGTATGCAGCATAATACTATTATTGTTCTACATTGTCCTTTATTTGAGGCCAGAATCCAGCCAAAAAGAAGAGAACTCCCCTTGGATATCAACTAGTCTAAGTTTATTCACTTTACTTAGGTGAATTAAATTAGCATCTATCATCTTTGGATCCTCTGTGCCTACTGTCACCTCCACTTTCCATGCTAGAGCTCACCTCCTTTCTCTTCCATCTCTTCTGCTCTCTGACTGGTCCCCGGGGTTCCAGAGGATGAGGTACCACTCCTGAGGGGAGAACCTCTCCCAGCAGACAGCCCACCTTTGCTGTGGTGCACACATTGGAGAATAAGTCAAAATTCATGTTTTCAATCAAGAACAAAGTTGTCCAGCAACACACCTCGCTGGAGAATTAGTTAAGCAGTTCCCCTCATCAGTGGGAGTTATGGGCTAGTTTCCAGGTGCATCAAAAGAAGAATAACTGTACTGTGAAAACAGATTAGTTCACTTCACTTGCAGAAATATACGCTTTTCCTTTAGGAAGGAAAAAAAAGAATCCATGAATACTTGCAGACACACAGCAGCAGCATTTCACTTTTTATTATTGTCATTAATATTACCTTTGTGCTTAGCAGTCCCAGGCAAGTCAGAAGAACAGAAATGTGCAAGCACAGAATAAAGCCAAGCTGCAATTCAGAGGCAGCAGATGGACTCAAACAGATGGCAGAGTACAAGGGCACTATGAGACAACATTGATCTCAGAGCTGTCTCCTGCCTAATGTTGCTGACCTTGTGTAAGCCTAATGGGCAGGTTTGGCATGACATTTGAAGAAAAGGGAAGCAGGTTCAAAACCTGATGCTTACAGCACCTTGTAATGAAGTTATGTGATAATTTTGGAGCAGAAGTACATGTATATAAATGTGCATATGTCAATCACTGTTCTCAGATTTTAGTGTCATGTGAAACTAACCTGATCTCCTTCTATGACCAAGTGACTAGACTGTTGGGTGAGGGAAAGGCTGTGGATGTAGCAAAGCCTTTGATATAGTTTCTCACAGAATTCTGCTTTGGAAACTGTCAGCCTCTGGCCTAGGCACGCACACACTCTCCTGGGTGGAAAACTGGTTGAATGACCAGGCCCAAAGAGTGGTGGTAGATGGAGTTTACTGCAGCTGGAGGCCAGTCACAAGTAGGATTCCCCAGGGCTCAGTGCTGGGTCCAACACTGTTCAATGTCTTCATCAATGACGTGGATGAAGGCATTGAGGGTACCCTTAGCAAGTTTGCAGATGACACTAAGCTGGGTGGAAGTGTCGATCTGCTGGAGGGTAGGGAGGCTCTACAAAGGGATCTAAACAGGTTGGACCACTGGGCAGAGACCAATGGCATGAAATTTAACACGGTCAAATGCCAGGTCCTGCACTTGGGGCACAATAACCCCAAACGGTGCTACAGACTGGGAGAAGTCTGGCTGGAAAACTGCCTGGAGGAGAGGGACCTGGGGGTGTTGGTCGACAGTCGACTGAACATGAGCCAGCAGCGTGCCCAGGTGACCAAGAAGGCCAATGGCATCCTGGCTTGTATCAGGAATGGTGTGACCAGCAGGTCCAGGGAGGTTATTCTCTCTCTGTACTCAGCACTGGTGAGACTGCTCCTTGAATCCTGTGTTCAGTTCTGGGTCTCTCACCACAAGAAGGATGTTGAGGCTCTGGAGTGAGTCCAGAGAAGAGCAGTGAAGCTGGTGAAGGGGCTGGAGAACAGGCCTTATGAGGAGCGTCTGAGAGAGCTGGGGTTGTTTAGCCTAGAGAAGAGGAGGCTGAGAGGAGACCTCATTGCTCTCTATAACTACCTGAAAGGAGGTTGTAGAGAGGAGAGAGTTGGCCTCTTCTCCCAAGTGACAGGACAAGAAGGAATGGCCTCAAGCTCCACCAGGGCAGGTTCAGGCTTGACATAAGGAAAAAAATTCTTCACTGGAAGGACCATTAGGCAATGGAATGGTCTGCCCAGGGAGGTGGTTGACTGGCCTTCCCCGGAGGTCTTTAAGGTGCGGGTGGATGAGGTACTGCGGGGCATGGTTTAGAGATTGGTGGGAACGGTTGGACTTGATGATCCGGTGGGTCTCTTCCAACCTGGTGATTCTATGATTCTATGATTCTATATTCTATTGACTCTCTGATAACAGATGAGCATGTATCTTACTACTTCAAACACAACCATAAAACCTACCTTTGGCCAATCTGTTACCTTTACCGAGTACTGTTCTTGGTTTTAACACTGCCTGTTCAGTTATACAACACTGACTTTCTGATTCAGTGTGTTGGCAAAAGGGACCTTGTAGTTGGCTACTGCCTGGCAGCTGATTTTTCCTAACTAATAGCAAACTCATTGTCTCTTAGTGAGACCTGTGGCTGTGGGATAATTTCCCAAAGCAGAAGTTACATCCATAGTAAGCGAATGTGCATTGACCACTTTATCCTTCACTAACTGGTTCTGTGGCTGGCAGCAAGGGTATTGCTGAGCCAGAAATCTAGGCATGCAGCAGTCCTGTATGCCCCATCCCTAAAGGCTTCAACCACTTGCCATTTTCCACTTACAGTTCAGCAAGTGCTTTTTCTTTTATAATCCTTGTCCCCTCTGTTGCATTAGTTGAAAGTAAAGCCACTTGAGTGCAACTGTTTTTAAAATGATGCATTAGTTTCCCTATATCGGTGACCAGAGGGTGGGGGATCAGCAGAGAAACCTCAATGGACTTAATATTTTGCTTCCTCCATACCAGATTCATTCAGTCAACTGAACAAAATTCCTCTGAACCCAGTAAAGGACAGGACAGAAGTTAAAGTGAAACAGGCATAAGCTGAGATAGTGGACTAAATGCCTGCTGTGTAACACGCCAGCAGCCAAGAACAATTCATGTATATATTACAGCAGTTTGACAGGTGTAATGTTATATCCATGTGGTGTTCAATGGACCATGGCCTTTACATGAAGACGAGAAACTTTTCTTCACTAAGTATTCCCACATACAGAAGGGGTATTGCCTGGCAATTTACAGGTGAATGTGTCTGGGTCTTGAAAATAGCCTTCTTCTGTTATATTTCTGTTGCAAAGAATGCCATATTTTATTTCTTCACCCTCAGCAAAGTAAATAATAATGTACCAACAGACTGGAAATGCAAATATTTTGAATCATCCGCATATATTTTAATTTGCATGAAGCTGATGCAGATGTAGATAAATGCTAATGCGAATGCTTACGATGGATGCAAAGCTATTATTAAAAAAAAAAAAAAAGAAAGAAAAATATCTTAAGGAAGATAATCCATTCTAGATAAGGAATAATAAATAAAAAATAAATAAAAAGCATTGTCAATTGTGGTAAATCATTCAGTGTCCATGTGGTAGCTGGTCATGAGTGGCATTATCGTAGAATCGTAGAATCATAGAACAACCAGGTTAGAAGAGACCCATCGGATCTTCTAGTCCAACCATTCCTATCAAACACTAAACCAAGTCCCTCAAGACCTCATCCACCCATGCCTTAAACACCTCCAGGGAAGGTGACTCAACCACCTCCCTGGGCGGCCTATTCCAATGCCCAATGACCCTTTCTGTGAAAAACCTCCTCCTAATCTCTAGCCTAAATCTCCCCTGGCAGAGCTTGAGGCCATTCCCTCTTGTTCTGTCCCCTGTCACTTGGGAGAAGAGACCAGCTTCCTCCTCTCTACATGGGGGGCACTACTGGGACCAGTGTTGTTTAACATCTTTGTCACAGACTTGGGCAGTGGGATTGAGGGCACCCTCAGTAAGTTTGCCAATAACACCAAGCTGTGTGGTGCAGTCAACACATTAGAGGGAAGGGATACCATCCAGAGGGACCTTGACAGGATTGAGAGTTGAGCCTGTGCTAACCTCATGAATTTCAACAAGGTCAAGTGCAAGGTCCTACACCTTGTGCAATCCCAAGCACAAATAAAGACTGGGTGGAGAATAGCCCTGAGGAGAAAGAATTGCTCTGTGGAGGAATTTTAAAATAACAACAGTCACATATATTGCATTAAAAATACAAGCTCCTTAGTCATCAGCTTTTCCTGTGCAAGCCATGTAGGTTATATTTTGTGAACTGAATAATATTCAGTTCAAAATATTTAATTTGATTAAACTCATCTCCTTGTTTAGGTATATTCCTAAAGCAGAAACCTTAAGGTGAATATGTTAACAGCCTCCTACTTTGTAACACAGTGTTACATTTTAGTGTAGAAAAACCCAACTGAAATGCACGATTATTATCCCTTTGATTTCTGTATCAGCTGCTGTGGGATTTATCTTTTTTTTTAATGAGAAAACACAATTCTACCCATCCTAAAACTACAATTGTGATCTCACTTGTTACAAAAAAAATAAATGTGTGGTTTTATTTCACAATAGATGATTGGTCTTATTTCTTTAAATGTAAAACCCAACAATGGATGATGTACGGTTATCCTCCTGCAAAACTATTTAAGTCTAGCCTTATTCCCCCTCTCTGAGATTTACATTTGTTATCTATATAGATATAAAAACTGAGCATCTGCACTAGAATTTTACATGGGGATAACTACTTAAAACCTTTAGTTTAAAGTAACCACATAATGCTGCTCTTTTCAGCCAAGAGAGTCTATGATCCTTAGAGTGTGTTAACACCTCATTTGTAATGAACTGCAGAATGCATCTGAATCTAGTTTCTAACAAGAAAGGTGTGCACAGTGCAATTTGATATTTCAGTCATGTGGGTTTTTTAATGGATCTAGAGATCTTGAGCCACCCAGGTGGGGAAAGAGAAGGTGAGAGAGGGTCACCGGTCATACATGAAAGGAGAAAGTCTTGGAAAACAAGAACATCAAGAAAAAGAGGCCAGTTGCTGGTCCTGCAGCCATTATTCTGCCTCTGGGAGCCGCAGTGGTTTAACATGCACAGACTGGAGGTCTTGAGGGCCTTAGGAGAGCAGGAAAGACAGGGCAGTACCAAGGCCTGATTGCAGGCATCTTCAATTCTTTTTACTCAGAGGAATATTAATTTTTGTTTTTAAACCCTGGGGCATTATTGTAACCCCCACAGCCTCTCTACTTTCAGTCTTGCTCCTGCTGCAGGCTGAGAACTGTTGTGATCTATTGTTAATGTTTGAATGGATTTCTGTTTGGGGTGGGATGCCAAATGTAGTCTTGGTGAGCCACAGAAAATAAATAATGGACAGGAAGTCTTCTTTTCCAGACTGAAGTGGAGTGGGATGGGGAGTTGGGGTTAGCGAGGGAGGGGCTGGAAAGGTAGTTGGTCAAGATTTATTTGACAGACATGTACAACTATTCTGTTTGAATTGTATTTGAATTAATTAACTTCATCTGTGTAAACTGGGTCAGTATCCTGTAATTTCCTAAGGGTATGGCTGTATCAGGAAACTGAGTAGTCAGCAGAACTGGTTGAATAGTTAAAATAACTGATTTACAAATATTTCCAGGAAAAAAAACACTGAGTTTCATTTCTTATGATTTATAGGGCAATATAGGAAAATTTATCTTACCTGAAAAAAGTCCTTTCTGTAAGAGGGGAAGTCCACAGCTCCTTGGATTTTGCTCTCATACTTTCCACTCTCTGGAGGGAGAGCCAGGCTGGTCAAATGAGGCCATACATCAGCAAGTCTTACAAAGTTTCCAGTTCAATTTCATATAAAGGGGTCCTTTACAGCTTAATTCACAGATAAGCTGATAGGAAAAAGTAAGAGATCCACACAATTTCTGTTGCAAAGCAATTTAAACTTCCATGGCAACTACTTTAATGTTCCATACCAACTCTCATAAAGATATGTATAGTCGGGAGGCAGAGAGAGCAATCACAATGAAAACATAATGAAGTTTGCTACTTTTTGCTTGAATTGAATGGCTATTCAATGGATATAGGATGGATGTGGATGTAGGTATATGAGGTCTAGTTTTCTTGCTAGGATATATTAAACTTGTGCAAACACAAGTTTACTACTATACAGTACCTATTAAGTGACAGGAGATGTAAGAAAACAGTGAGTGCAGAAGTGTGTCCCGCTGCCCTTCCTTTACACAGGAAAATCAACTTAGAAAAAGTAAGCCAAATTTGCTGCTTCATCCAGATAATGGCAAGATCTGAGGATATTTGCCTGTATAGTTCTGAGAACTTCAAGAAAGAATGAAAAAAATTCATGCATTCCTGTGTGTGTTAGAAAAGAACTGCTTAGCCTGAAGGCTCCCATGGCTAATAAGAAAAAGCACAACTGTTAAAATGAGAAAAAGAGATACCTGGCTTTTAAAGCTTTGGTAAAGCATTCATTTAGCCATCTAATAACTGGAACCTTATATAAAGTGTTATTTTAATTTTTATTTAATAAATAGGATTACAGATTATCATGATGAGAGATTTCTGAATAAGTTATATCATTTACCTGCTTTCTAGAGATTTCCTGACATCAGAGTTTCTCAGGAATTTGTTATGTACTTATTTTTCAGTTTTTGAAGAGTTTTTTTTTATGTTTCATATGTGACTAAATAAAACATGAAAACATGAATAATAAAACATGAAAGACGTTAATTTCTTTTAACCAATACAGCTTCTCGCACGTAAGACTGTGACCTTAAGCACATTTCTTAATTAAATGATTATAAATCGTTTCAGTGATGAAAATTCATCAGTATTTCTGAAGGAAAAAAGGAAGTCAGGTAAAATTTGCATTTGTAGTGAGTTAGTTTCCACGTAGGAATAATTTTCATTAATAGAGGTTTGAGAAATCCCATATCTGGCTGTGAGAACTGCCCTAAAGCTTTGCACACTCCATAGAGATCTAGAAAGCTACTTAATTTAATGTCTATTGTAAATAAAAATGTTGTCTTTTTATTTCTAACTCTATCTGTATTGCTAGATAAATCAGAGAGAGATAAGATCTTTGAACATGTCCTGTTTGCCAAGTATTTTCTCAAGGCTGGAAAATGTGTGGTGAGTCCATCCGGATAGCCTGTTTTATTTCTTCCTCTCATATATTAACTTTTTCTGTCTAAAAGTAAAATTGTGAGGATTACAAAAGCGAGATGAAAATTTGAGTGAATCTCAAAGGAATTACAATATGTAATCAATATTTTCCTTCATCTTATGCCATCTTTCTTGCTTCATGGACTCCAGACATAGGGACAAAATGAAAGGCCTTGAAAATTAATTTTGATGACGGATGTCCAGAAGTTTTCCTGGTTTTTTTCCTAGCAAATCAAAGCTATATCAGCAACAAGCTATATGGTCTTGCAGATGCTGACACAGATATAGAGGTCTCCGAACGACTTCTGAAATTGGAAGCAGCACAATCAGATCAACATGACTGCCTATCATAATTAATGAACCGCTATATGGTTGTCACAACCATCTCTAATATATTGCACTGCTCTGTGCACCATAGACAGATTGTATTTTGCCAAGCCTTTTGGCTATCTCCACATGCCACTGCAGTGCATAATACTAATGACAATAAAGTTGCACAGAGATTTGTGAGAAGAATGTATAAATACTTGGGAGAAAAAGTCAATGCAGAATCGATAAGAACATGTTGTTGCCACATTACATTCCCCTAAGTTATCCACAGTTCATGGTAGGCTCTTGGGACTAGTAATAATGAAAGAAGTAACATGAGTAGTGACATTTAATTGAGTAAGTATCGTAAATTTTCAGACTTAAATCTTAACTAATTTCCATCTCTCTTTCCTACAATTCTATGATAGTTAGTGGTTTGTGAACAGTACAATAATACATCTCAACAGCAACCTGAATGTATTTCAATTGATTTCAGTAGGATTGCTGTCAGGTTCAAAACTGTGTTCCTGCTTTGATCATGTTAACACATAACAGGGTATTTTAAACGAGAGTACTTATAAAGTTATTAATTAATTAAGAAAACTGGCTGAGATATTTGTGGTTGGCAATGGGAGTAGAAAAGTATCCTAGGAAACTTCCTAATAGGATATTATAAAGCTTTCTTTTAACAGAATAATTTTTATATTCTGGATAATATAAGAGAAAATATTTTTAATATGCTAGCTTGTTGGACTAAAGTTTATTTGAGTTATTAGGCTTGCATTTTGATAAGATATTTGTGAGATGCAAGCTGTGCTGCTATCAAAGATACTGCTGCAATTTTTGTACGGTCGCTGTGACCTTAATGATGCTGAACAAATAGATGCAATGTATGTGCATGTTAATTGATATTAAACAATAGAATAAGAGGTGCCAAATGTATTATAAATGCATTTTGCTAATATTTATAACATATAGATATATAAACTTATTTATACATGTATATATCTCAAAAAAACTAGGGCATAAGTGGCAAATTAAAGAAAGATGTTTATTTGGAGCACTTTTGGTAAACGCTCAACTCTGTATTCCACCATACGAAGCAGGAATGGGCATGAAAGGGTTAAAAATTATTCTTAGCTTGTACATTAAAAAATTTATTAATTTTTGTTGTGAAAAATGCTAATGCTGCCTTCTGCTTACTTAACATCATAATATTTGAAAAAACGTATGGATTAGTAATTGTTTCTTTTATTTTCATTTGTTGTCTGGTATCCAATTGTAGATTTTTCCACAGAAATCTTTCTACATGTCATTGATAAATTAAGAGCTTTATATTACAGAAAACTTTTATGATTTTGAGTCACTGTAGTTTAATACCTGGTAATCTCTTTTCTTCAGCAGTCCGGATTGTTTTGGACCAATGCACTTCTGGAGAGTAAACATCAGGTTGCTTATGTGAATGTCCATCTTATATTTGTCAGTGACTGTGTGTAACTCTGTTTCTTTATAACTGCTTCTAAAACAGTGACTAATGATGAAGCAAACTGCATCTGTGGTAACCTGATGAGCTAGTCAATCACTTTGTAAACTGGCACACAGCAGCAGAATAAATAGCAGAAAATTGGAGGCATGGAATAACAATTTACTTACCACTTTTGAATTCTTCAATATTTTAATTTTCTATTGGAAGCTTTTTAAGACTCCATTCTTCCATAAATTCCTTTGTAAATCAGATGTTTTCATTCTCCTAAAATTAATTTTATAGAAATCATGCATCTACAAAGTTTTTCCTATGATAACAGCAACTGTATAATTAATAATTCAATTATAGTTGAACAGTCATGTTGAATAAACACCAATTAATTTTTAGGTTTAGTTTGGTCTTAAAATCTGCAACTTATTTTCTACCATCCCCTTCCAATTGGGCAGAGATGACTTCAGTTATTGACACTAGCCTGTAGTTCACGTAGATTTTTTTCAGATTCAACAACTAGTAGGATGTATTTTTCCTAGTAGATGCCTTTGACTTCTGATGTGCAAGCCCAGTTTCCAAGTGGCTTTGCAAAGGAGAGATATTTAGTATGTGACCAAATGGGCAACCCTGTTATTGCTGTTTGGTGAGGAAATCTCCAGGATCTCAGCCTTCTCAATTTGAAGGTAAACTTTGCAGATCTTAAAACAGAATATCCTGAAGGAACTAAAATAAGCAAGAAACAGTTTAATTGCATTGGTTCTTCACAGTAATCATCAGATATCATCACAGGATCTTTTTAGGATATGCTATTGAAGATAATTTTAGAATTGAACTAAACTAAACTAAACTGAGTTTCTGAAGTTTCTTTTGCACTTACCTTGTTGAAAAGGGCTATAATGACTATCCACTAAGCAGTACATATGCGTTTACTGAGACTTCTAGTTTTGTTGAAAAAAAGAAACAGCAGTAAAGGAGAAACTTTTAAACCATAATATTAGTTATCATAGCCAAAATGATCTGCAGAGTAAATCCAGCATTACACAATGTCATTCAAATATTTGAAAACTACAAATAGGTGAAAAAAAATATTGACCTGAGAGTCAAAATATTTAAAGGAGATAAGGCAATAAGTTAGTACAGAACATACTGTACTAACTGAGTACATTTTTTGTTCATTTTTTTTTTTACTATAAGTAGATGAATGTAAAATTGATTGAATGAACAGGTTGGAGAAAATTACGTCTGTTCACTCTTAAAGCAGAAGAGTATACCAAAATGTATATGAGAGCCTGATAGCATTCATTTTGTTTGTTATTCTGGAGGATGGTATCAAAATGCCTACTAATTTGCAGATGTTTCAGGAATTATGGCAAGTACAGTAGAGATCAGGTTAAAACTGAATATTATCTTTTCAAACTGGAGACATGATCTGAAAACATAAGATGTAATTGAATAAGAACAAACAGAAGATACCATGGCTAGACAGATATAATCTGCACCACTAATGGGGGTGAGTTAAAAATGCCTACCAGTTATACAGAACACAATCAAGATATGAGGGACTGTGAGTTGAAAGTGACTTTTGATTTAGAAAAATTAAAAGAAGAGTTAGTGGAACAAATGCAAGGATAACTGCCAAGAAATTTGAGGCAAACTTTCCTCTCTGCTTTGTTGGATTACTACATCTACTTTGAGACAGTACTCCTCACAGAGGCTGTGAGCAAAGTAAGATACACTGCAATACAGCAGTGATAAGCACCAGGGGCTTACTAATATAGATGTTGAGGAAATACTAAAGTAGGCTTGGAGAGGAATCTGAGAAAAAGAAAACAATAACCTGATCCTGGTTGCATGTGTGTATAGAAGGCAGAAACACTTAAATTAATATAAAAAAAGGAAGAGGACACATTGAAACACTTTCTAGTGGAAGGATAATAACTAACCCCTGGACTATTCAGAGCTCGTGTCTTTGCTTTTTGACTTTGGAAGTCTTCAAGAACAGGCTGAACATGAGATTCAGGAGTGGCAGCTAGTGTTTCATATAGAGATTTTTCCAACACTGTTTCTTTTCTGTGGCATATTTGCTGTAAAAAGAAGCTCTTTATTAACCTTTAAATTAACAAGAAAGAAGAACAGGTTAAATTTCATTGAATGTTGTCAGATTTGCAAATTTATGTAATATTATTTCCTGTATTAGTAAGATTATCTTCCAATATTAATATTTGGAAAGTAGCACAAGAAAAAGTGAAGAGCAACAGAAAAAGAGTTTGCATTTTACCATAAAATCATAGAAGAGTTTGGGTTGGAAGTGACCTTAAAGATCATTTAATTTCAACCTCCCTGCCATGGGCAGTGACACGTCCCACAAGATCAGGCTGCCCAAGGCCCCATCCGACCTGGCCTGTACTTAGATTATTATTTAAAATAATGATAGTAATTAAGAGTTAACAGTCTTTGTAAAACTAATTTTCTTTGCAGCTATTTTGGTTTTGATATATGATATCTATGCTGAGCCTTTCTAGAGAGCTAATACAGCTAACTTACAACTTTTTAAGTAAATCTCATTTTGTTTTGCTTTTAGATTGTGCCACTCAGATGACACTGAGTTGTAATTCATCCAATATATCTTGCAGACAGAACTTCATAACCTTTCAGCGTATGTTTGAGTACAGAAAAAATTTCTATTAATTTAAAATTCTCTTTCCTTCAACTTTTATGGGAAAACTTCTAAAGAATATAAAAGATCATGGAAATGTATTCTGGATTCTCGTTGAGAACAACAGGATCCTGAGAAAAAGAAGAGTTCTTGCATTCAACAACTGAACCTGTCCATAAAATTATATTTACCTGCGATAGCTATGGGTTTCAGCAATTCTTGTGCTCATCAAATAAGTTCTAAGCCAAGGGGTTTCCTGAAATAAAAGAATATGATTAGAATAATGATAGCCAAGGAAAAGTCTGAATATTGCTACAGAGGGAGGAACTTGAATAAATCAGGAACTTCTGCTCTATATGCATAGGTGTATACCATCAAGACTACTCAAACACAGCGCTCTCTCCATTTACACTAACCTTTCTTTTGACAACTGTGTATCTGTGTTATACTTTAAGCCTCCCTTAGAGCTGTGTATGTCTTTAGCAATGTTTATTGTTACTGAAACTACAGAGGAAAGAAGGAGAACGAGGAACTGTAAAACTGGTATTCACAGCTGGACATTATGTGGGAATTGTAGTATTTGGGAACATACATTTGCTTTTCTGAATCCTTCATTGCCTGTCTATGAAAAGTAACCAACCTACTTTTCTTTCTGCTCATCCTCCTGCCCTACGTTTACAAAATAAAAATCTAGTGTTTGGGAGAGTTCATTGCATAGATAGAAATTCATGCCTGAGCCTCAGTTCACTAGGGAATGATGCAAAGATGACTGGAAGGGAAATTAACCAATGAATCAGGTAAGGAAAGTATTCTCAGTTCAAGGAACAGATGTGTTTCTCCTATTTGCTGTTATGGTTTAAATGGGGAGTTTTGGTTTGACACCTAGCTTCCAATTATACAGTGAAAACTGTTCTAATTCATTTTGATATCACCCACATACTTTAAAAAATTCATGCATCCATGTGATTGTACCCACTCTCTGACTGTAGATTTTGCCTTCGAAAGGTATGAATCCTTTCACAATCTCTGCGTTATTTAAATTCATCTTGAAATCAGGGCTAGTGTAAAATCTGGCTGCCTAGTACCTGGATGCTCTTCTAAGAAAGTATTGTGCCCTTATGGAGTTCAGTGCACTTTTGCCATCATCTCCACTGGCTACCAGCAGGCATTTGGGTGTTTTGACCTTTCAGGTTCTAAATGACTGTGTACCCAAGAGACTAGCCTCCACTTGTGTTATTTCTCAACCAGCTGTGGGCAGCAGGCCTGCAGGATTTGTTTTCATCTACCAAAGAGGAAAATCTTGGCAAAGTATGGGCTGTGACAGGTAATTCATACTGCAAATGTAGTCATCTAGTTAGTTCTAACTCCTCAGCATCCTGAAACCTTTACTGGCTTGGTCTTAATCTTCAAAAGATTGTGGTACTAAGCAAAAGAAAAAAGCAAGATCATTAATGATAAGAAAGCAAGCTCTATCTTAGTCATTTCTTTGATGGTGTTCTAATTGGGAACTAGGTGGAATGGTGTATCTGTTCTTAAGTAGAAAGATATGTTGTGAAAGTGCAGCTCCCTTCAGGTTCAGGCTGCTTCTGTTTATGTTGCTTACAATTCACAGGTTATTGTGTGTTTTTTCTCCAAATCTTTCTCCATCCCCCCTTTCCATGTCTATATTGGGCACCAATTGAATAAATGTAACTTGAAGAAACATGATGCATTCTAAAGTTGGAACAACTCTTCAACAGCCAATATCAGCATAAGAAGGCTTGAGATGAGCCACAAATTTCCTCCAGCTGCTATGCACACAGTCTGTCAAGAATCAGCAAGGGTAGAGTAAAGTTTGGAGAAGTCAATTACTGCAGTGAGGTTTCCAAGCTGCAGACCAATCATGTCCTTCTCTTTTCTAGAGACCTACTGCGAGCAAGACCAAGATGAACAAGAATGTTGACTGCTCTGATTGGTCCTTAAACAAGATCAGGAAAACACAACCAATTTCCCAACAAAATAGTCTTTCTTTTGTCTTTTTCTATTTTTAACTTCCGTTCTGTTCCCAGAGTAAGAAATGTGAAGTAAAGGCTCTGATTCAATAGTATAATTTTTTTTAAAAAAAAAAAGATATAATGTGACCCAAAAGTATTTGGTAGATATCATGAACAACATGCTAAATGACTAATACTAGCTAGAAAACTGTTTGTAGCACAACAAGGAAGAATTGCTCAGGAACATGAAAAACAGTCAAAAGGAAGACTTAAAGAGAGGTAACATCCTAGCTGGTCTTGAAATCATAGAGAGAAATTAGTTATTTGGCACATAAGCTGTAAAAAAGATAACTCTAACATCCCAGTAGGTGTATTAAATGCTAAAGCTGTAATTTCTGTTCTCAACTACAACATAGTATTGCCTCAGAAAGTATTAATTTCACTTGCTTAGGAAAAGGATTTATTTTTTCATGAAATATTAATCAGAGGTAGGCTCAGCTCTACGTTTGCTCTATAAAATGTCGTCATTCCCACTTGTTTTGACTTCACATTTTCATAGCAACAGGAGACCATTTTCCTGTAACACTGCTGTGGAGTCTTCAAGGCATATGGCAGATAAGGCTGCAGCAACTAATATTTTAGTTACTTCAGCTGCAGCTATGCAGTACTAATTCACACAAATCTTATTTATGAAAGGAAAAGACTTAATGTCTTCAGATAGCATCAAAGAGAATGCTATTTGACCTCTTTAACCTTGAATCACATAAGTGAATGAAAGTAGGGGAAACAAGCAAAATATCAGAGCAGAGAGCTATGCAACCATAGGATATTTTCTTGTGCCAGAGACCACATTTTGCTACGATGAAAGTCAAAATATTGAGGTTTTCAACAACTGAATATAAAAGCTACTGGAGCTGAAGTATTTGCCAATAGAATTTTGCAAATAACATTGCTAAACTATTCTAAATTCTCTTATGAATTGGAGGTTAATAAAGGAGAAAAACACAGGAACTGAGTGTGCACATAGTGAGGCTCTGAGCCACTTTTTCCTTCCTGCTGTGTTTAATGACAAGCCAGCACTGGAAGATGAAGTCAGGAAGAATTGCAGTAGGCGCATGCTGCCTCATCTCAGATTAATATCCCTGATTCAAGTCTCACCAAACTCACTGGAAGATTTCTAACTATCTGCAATGCACGTAGGGTGATCCCTTAGTATCTTCCACCTCTTGTCAGGTAAAGGCAAGGATAACACCCAAGCAGGGTACTCATCATGAAACAGACACTTTCCAAAATTCTGTGTATTTTTCTATTAATTTATCAGTGCTTCTGATAGGTGAAAATAGGTAATGTATTAACATAAAAGCAGAGCTTTGAGCCCAAAGAAATAGCTGCGCTTGGGACTACGTGCTTTAGACAGATAAAACAGTGGCTGAGAGGGAAAATGAGACGTGAAGGGTCTTACCAAGGCCCTCTAACCTGTGTAATTTTTCTTCTCTTGTCTAACCTATTTCTTCTTGCATTCTGTGGTTCCCTACAGACACAAGAAGTGTCCCCAGACAGCATTGTGCTGCAGCTGTCCTATATGCCATGCTGTCAAGTTGTGAAATGACACACTCTTATTTAGGGAAGGAGGCTATGTCCAACATGCTTTGAGTACATACAACCATAAACAAAATATCCAAGTTAAATGGAATTAGTATAAGTAGAACATTGAGAATATCCACAAAGCAGATGAAATCCAACTTCCCAGTTCTGAAATCTGTGGCACGCTGGAGAAGGAAGAATGGAAAAAATGAGGGGTAGAATCACTGAAGTATCCTGCCTTCAGTAATAACATACAGTCTTCATAATGGCATAGTAAATGTTAGCAAAGTTGTGCAGCATGAGTGTTGGGGAGGGGTAGAAAGACTAGAGAAAATAGGTAAGAGAAAGAGGATGGAGAAAATGGGTAAGAGAAGAAAAATAATACTAGGAAGGAAAAATTGTTCAGAAAAAATGCTTTGATCAACAATGTGAAGGTATCATTAAACACAAGTCATGTTTTTCCTCTTAGAATATTTGTGGGATTCTATTACCAGATGGAAACTTGCACCTCTTGATACTGAGCCTCTGAAATAAATAAAGGTTAGAAAACACTGCTAGTCTTCATGCTGAAGCCATCTGTTGCTCTTTTGGTTGATGCCATTTAATATTGTGCATATTTTAAAGTTTCCTGCAAGTGTACTTCTCTTTGCACTGTTCTGTTTTCTCTTTCTGTTTTCAGAGATTTGGGGTTTTATGGTAATTTTCCTTATAAGTCACTAATTCCAACATTAACAAACAGTGAAGTATTTTAACAGAGAATCGAGACTAGGTTTGGATCTGGTCTCACGATAAAAGCTAAGCCTTCAGATGGCTAAAAACTGGAAGGGTTCACAGTCTTATCCCAGTGTAATTTAGAACAGCTGCAGAGTAGTTCTAAGCCAGTCTGTCGTGCCATTTCACAGCAAGGAAATTCCTGGGTATGACTAATGGTAGCATACATGGGAATAATCAATGCAACATAGAAATAAAACTGATTTTTTTTTTCCATGTACCTATCTGTCTGGCTATAATCTACTTTGTTCAAAGACAAAAATACAAGAATTATTGCAAGCAAGAAGATGGAGTGCACTAAACGAAAAATTTCTCTTGCAAATCCTACAACAAGGCCCTCATGCTACAGAAAATCTCCTGATAAGCAGCGTTCCAGCACCTCAAAGACATTTAAGATAAAAACAAACAAATGAACAAAAATGCTAAACCCATAAGAGAAAATGTTAGCTTCTCCTAGACATAGAGGGGGAAATAACAAATTTGCACGCCAGGATAACTACCAGACTTAAGTACTGGGAGCAAGAAAGAACATGTGCTTGCCTGACACACCAGTGTATAGTGGTGGAGGACATGAAAGTGGAAAGTCAGTGAAAGTATCACATGAGTACTGTTATCCCTGCTCTCTAAAACCCTTTAAAGCAACCTGGGAAGTATTAGAAAGCTCAACCTGGTTGCCAGTCAGTGAAAACTCATGAAGCAGAATTTTTAATCTGAAAATCTGGAATACAATGATAACAACTTACAAGCATGACCTGTAACTCGGTGCCACAGGAAACTGCAACTATTTAGAACCCACCACAATTGTGGTAATTCATGATTATTCACGTGTCATTTTCAAATTAAAAGCTTTGTTATTAAAATACTCTATAATTGTCACAGTATATAAAAAATATATTGTCCCAAAGTATATCTTCTTAATCAGCCTCTTAATCTTAGCTACATGAGGTAGCACATGGCTATTCATGCTGTGGTTACACGATGTAGTTTCAATTACGGGGACCACAGGCGTCTCTGAGGAGGCAGCTGGAATCTCCTGTGTTGGTCACAGCCAGTGATGATGTAGCCCATCACCTGCCAGGATTCCAGCCCACCAGAGGAGCATGTGGCACCTCTGTTCAAACTGATTGAAGAAAAAGAGCAATAGATGCTGCAGGCAGGAGGATGCACAAATGGAGAAGTGGAGATGCCATGAGGATGCACATGGAGGAAAATACAGGAGGAGGCATATAGAAGAAGATATTGTTGAGGGCATGGCAGGAAACAGTCTTGGAAAGAGGACATCCATGCTGGTGGAAGTACATCTCCAAGGGACTGTGACGGCAGACAACACACATGAGCACAGGCACACCCTGAGGAACTATGGCTGTGGGTGACCCACACTAGGACAGGGACATCCTGAGGGACTGCAACCCAATGGAGAAAAGTCATGCCAGAGCAGACAAAACAAGCAACAATGGAGGCACAAGATGGAAGAAGGAAGGAGTGGCAGGAAGAAGCCACAAGCCTCCTACACCGTCCTCACCTCACCCAGGGGTCTTACCATAACTTCTCATAGAAATGGAGATGATTAAGTAGGGAGGAGACACACCTGGACCGAAGCTGAGCCTGGGTAAAGGGGAAGAAAGTGCTGTCACCCAAGTGTTCATTCAATTTACTCTCTTCTTTATTTCTCAGTACCCAAATCAGTAGTTGACCACTTCTGTTAATTGGCAATAAATGAAATTAAGTGGAATTTCCTTATTTGACACTATTTTGTGTCCAACGTTGCTATGGTGAAAAAAAAAGTTTCTATACTTGTTTCTGTTACTTCATCATTTCAGATGCAACAACAGGAGCTAAAAATAGTATTTCCACTTTGTATATAGAAACCTTGAACTGCATTGGCAGAAATACATGAAAAACATGACCGGTGTCCCATGAACTGTGAACTGAGAGACAATGGACTTATTCTAATCTTCATTACCATTTCAGTCTGAATGCAAGCAATTTCATTTACACCTCTTCACCTATGCTTTCTTACTCAGTTTCTTGATTTCCCAATTAAGAATGATTTCTTGGGTGATTTAACTGTCTCACTAAATCTGCATATTGTATTTCCTATGTTAGAACCTTGACACGACTTTGGTCTGATAGATACTACGGTAATGTAAAATTCAAAATAAAATAGCCAATGAAATTAACACCTAAGTGGGTTAATTAATAAAAAGAAACCATAAGCATGTGAGATTTTTCCCTTAGGTCATGACAAAAGACAATAAATCTCTTTCTGTCATAACATGAGCGTACAAAGGGGAAAAGCACGTGAATATTGATCACAGCTTGTCTGTTTCTTCTGAAGAAATTGAGATGTATTGATCCAGGATTATTCTACAACTTCCCATTCAGTCAAGCAGACAAAAAAAAAGGCAATTCAAGAGATGAAAATGCATTTTCTTTAGAATTCCAATCGCATAAATTCAGCCCAGGTTCTTCTTTCTCACATACACACTGCATCATGTAAAAGTACTCAAACGTTAAGACCATTTAAAAAAATCCTCTAGGAAGGCAAAGTAAAACCTAGGCAGACAGTAGTGCCTCAGGCTAGATTAGTATCTTAAAATCTCTACAGTCTCATCCTAAAGCCAGAGAAACTCTGCAGTTTTTTAAAGTTGCAATATTTCATCTTGATAGCATAGTTCTCTTCTTCCAGGAGACTATTAGCCATAAATGCAACTCACGTTCTTTGTTTCTCCTTGAAAGATCTTAGTTTTCACTATCAAAAAGACAAAAAGAGAGCTAAACATTTTCTTCCATTTGCTTTTAAGGTATGCAGACAGCCCTATCCCTCACTGGAAGTTGCAACATTGCTATTATAGCTCCAGTATAATATGATAATTTGGTTGTCAGATGAACATAGATGCAGGGAGAATTTTTCCATATAATCTTTGGTTCTGATGGAACTCTTTTGTTTTGAATGGGATCTAATACAGGGTACCATTGAAGTGTTATCTTTATATTAAATCTGCGACATTTCAGAAAATGTTTACATGTACTGAAAAATAAAGAAAGAATTGTAGATACTGGAATGCTAGGCTCAAGTCAATAATTAAAAGCAAATTTATCCTCCTGAGTAAAACAGTTGGTCCATTTCTAAAACTATTGTAAGTCTGTTTCTTAATTTAAGCACAGAAATTATGATTAGCATCCTTCAAGCAAATGGCAAGACAAAAGCAATTTTTTGCAGGTGATATAAGTTGACCACTTTCTCAAGAACTAAGCATGAAGTTGTATGTCTTAAATCAGGAAGGGCTCTGGTGATTTTTCTACTCATTGCTTTCTGAATTAATTTCCTGATGCAGAGTGGCATGAAAGAAAGTACTCTTTTAAAAGTACAGAAAAACAAGTCTAGGAAAGTTTCTGCTACAGGATGATAAAAATCATCCTCTATACACAGAAGAATTTATGTGAACTTGAGTGTGGATGCATTCAATCCACTGAAATTTTTCCAGATTACCTATTTTCTGTGTTCAATATCAAAGACCTAGAAATACCCTCTTCTTTCAGAGTAATTATAGCTTCACTGGGAGGCTTTTCTTTTCATACTGACGCAGTAGTCAGCAATTTATAAATGCAGTCTCTACTCTTCTGGAACACTTAGCCCTTGTGTTTCTGTCAGTCACTTTGAGCTGCAAAAGCAAAGTAATTCAGAAGGGACCGAACAAATAATGTGCAGCTTACCTGGTCATCCAGTGTGTACAAGGAATCAAGTATGGGGTTTTTTTTCAGACAGCATGTAATACAAAGCCATTGAACAATTTCAACTTAAATTCCAAATCTTTTGGAAGAATGAAGTATGACTGAGCAGCAGTGCTGTAAAACCCCATTTTCAAAGGCTTAGTACTACCAGATGAAAAATACAATTTGGATTAAATATCCGATGCGTATTGTCAGTCCAAAGACTTGGGAGGTGTGTTTGTGAGAATAGTTGGTAAAACTCTATCAAGTTATCCTAAGACAATGTGGTTTTCAGCTGCTTTTCATCTCCTACCTTCCATATTCCTCTCCCAGTGAAATGAAATAGAGTACCTTTCAAAAAAAAAATGCCAAATACATCTTGACAGAGGAAATAGAAATAAGAGAATTTCGCACAACGCAAGTTGGTGGCTGTAAGCATGAAAAAATTGCTTAGCCAAACTAAGGAGAGAGTGTGAAACCAGTTATTTTGGTGTGCTTAAAGAAAAACATTTGAAAAAAAAAAAACCACAAACAAAAGCAAAAAGTATCTGAAATTCAATCCATATGCACAGTATAAGTCTTCCTGAAAAGTGTTGTAACATATGTATTCCTGCCAATTCTTATGAAAGATGTGTGGGATATATGTCAGATCATTAAGTATGAGCTTGTAGAGTTATACAAAAGAATTCCCAATTTACTACTTGTTGCTGCTGCTGTTGTTTTCTACCAACTGAAACCACAACGGATCAAAAAGCAATTAAAAAACACAGATCTTGTTCATGCAGGTTCATGAGGTTTAGATTCTGAATGATACCTCTACAAATCTTGGCAACTGAAGGCGGCACAGAGTATATGTCCTTGTCAATATTAACAAAAATGTTACTTATTTTATGTTAACTCTGTTTGGTCCACCTGGTGGAATACAAGAAGCAAAAGCAACAAAAATGTGCTCTGCTCAAAGCAAGGTAGGTTCAAGATTACTGACTACTACTGTGATCATTCTAGTCTGTAGTCAGGAGCTGTGACCTTTGCATGGCAGACATTGTTAAGCTGGCCACAAAACCAAAGAAGATGAGTTGGTAGAGAAGGTAATATTAGGACACCAACTGTTGCAAAGTCAGTTATCATCTAAGTAGATTCAGTTCTCACTATGGTCAAGAAAAGACAGGAAGATGAGGAGAGCAAGGAAACGTCTAAATAGGCAGTCTTAGAGTTTTGATGAGGATAACCAGATTTAACTAGATCCCTAATGTTCATTATTCAAGGTGGCAACCAGTCTACCTGTGGAAGTTTTCAGTGTAATTTACTTAAGGTGTTCATGAGACACTTGGAAATGGTCACCCTGAATAAAGAAAGTCTGAAGTGCATTGAGTAGTCTGAGAATTTGGCTCTTTCTACAAGCCCAAATAAAGCTTAGTTAAGATTCTTGGAGGTGCAGAAAACAGACTTCAGAACAGTTACGATGATATAAGTAAAATATTATTTACATCAGAAGCCTGGAAGGCAGCAAATAAGTCCTTGCTGTACTTGTAAGGTATTAAGAATCATTTTCATGTTTGCAATGGGAATACCTCAACCAAGTCAAAACAGTTGGAAAGAAAATTATTAGTGACTTTTATACAGCATCAGAATGCCTGTAAGATTTTGTGGTTAAATGGGTGACATTTCTGCTGTCTGCTACTTTTTCCAGAAAGCATTATTCAAAAGTTCTAGAAAGGCCTACAGATGTGCAAGTTTTTGCTAATAACACAATTTGCGGCTAGACAAACCCCCTGTGGCAGAAGGGACATAAATATTTATGTCCCTTCAGCTGTGGGAGGAAGCAAAACCCACTTGTTTTGTTCTGCTTGGGCTTTTCAGCTGTCTTTGCCAGTCTCTGTTGTGCATTCACTGACGGGGTAACGCTCATTGATTCTAAGGTTGCCATATATCTAGGAAGCCACAGATATTTTCTTAATATAAGACCATTCACACATGAAGTCCAAAACATCCTAGCCAACTGAATTCTTTGAATATGCATGTACTTACTGTCAAGATACATGTACTCACCTAAAAGGCCCTTCATCTACGATGTTGCATCTCTGTTGAAAACTAATGAATTTCACCAATGGAGGGAACATACCTGGGATTTCTGAATACTGTACTGACTTGCAGAGACTGAGGTGACACCAGACACACAGTCAGAATCCTATATACACTTATCCAGAAGTCCTCAAATTTTGTCTCATTACATTTTCTAGCTGGAAATAAAAGGTAATTCCACTGAAAATTAGAGATATGGTAGCCCTCTCTGAATATTAGCTAGTGCAGTGCAGTGAGAAGATTCTACAGCCTGCAGATGTATGTAGATATATCTTAATAGTAAGAAAATATTAATAATAAGTAAATATTAATATTAATAATATGTTATTAATCATTATAAAATTTTCATGTCGATAAAAAATAGATATTCTTCATGAGTAATTACTTGTAATTCTAAAACTCTTCAAATTTTATCTTATTTTATAAATGGTAGCATTGGGCAATACTGGTTAGGTGAATAAACTGCAGGAAGGAAACCTCTTTGTTATTGATTGCTGTATTTTTCTCTGACTTCATAGAATACTAATGAGCCTCATCCAGCCTGGTCTGGAACACCTCCAGGAATGAGACATCCACAACTTCTCTGGGAAACCTGTTCCAGTGTTTCACCACCCTCACAGGAAAAAAATTCTTCCTAATATCTGATCTAAATCCACTGCTTAAAACCACTACCCCTCATCCTATCACTACATTCCCTGATAAAACTCCTCCATCTTTCCTGCAGGCCCTGTTAAGCACTAGAAGGTTGCTATAAGATCCCCCTGGAGCCTTCTGTTGGCTAAACAAGCCACAGTATCTTGGCCTGTCCTCATATGAGAGGGGTCCACCTGGTTGATCACCTACATGGTACTCCTCTGGACCAACTCTAACAGATCCATGTCCTTCCTGTAAATGTCCTAACTCTTTTTCTAATTTAGACTGATACCATTACTTTAAGTGCATGAGTGGGTCAGTACAGCATCAGATGAGTGAGTCAGTACAGCATCTCAAGCTAATTTATTGTCTCTGGTGACTGCTGACTCTTAAAGTTTCAAATCAGTGCCAAATTTCTATATAATTTTCTTTTTCAAGTCAGCTTTAATGATAAGGGATTCATAGTATATTTTAGAAAGTCATAAATTTTAAATCTGGTGTCTATTCAGCCAGCCTAGTTATTGGTTGCAGCAATTCTAAACTGATATTTTACCAGAAGAAAATAAATCCTGACCTCTCCAGCCTTGTAACACTACAGCCCAAAGGGAAGCACAGAATGGAAAATTCTCATGAATGCATTGATGCACTCCTCACAGACATGAACTAGTATTCAGTGATGGAAAGAGTCCAGTTTGTGGGGTAAGCTCTTGACCTCATTAAAATCAGTGGTAGAATTCCCACTGACTTCTGTTGTGATTTTACTGATACATTTCTTTGTCACCATGGCAGCTCTTATTACTTTATATGCTGTAAGGCCTCGTCCTTCATATAGTCCCAGACCACACACCTTCTGAAGGATAAAAGATTGACTTCCCTAGTATAAAAATGAACCATACTGCCCAGGAAGGTGATTGAGTCATTCCCTGGAGGTGTTTAAGGGACGGGTGGATGAGGTGCTGAGGGGAATGGTTTAGTGATTGATAGGAATGGTTGGACTTGATGATCTGATGGTTCTTTTCCAACCTGGTGATTCTATGATTATTTCCTTTCACCTTTTTCTCCCTACTACTAGCAGCCCTCATATATCCAAACTCATTTCAGAATATATCAATAAAAGGCAGGGGAAGACAGAGGACAACAGGAGGACAGTGGAGCATAGCCAAGCCATGGCACAACCAGTTGGCCTACAGGTTCTTGCTTCATATCACATCCTAGTGAACTCTGCACATTGTAGCAGCCTTAGACAAAGGATACTACACTGTCTTCTTCAATGTAGTACAAACATATATCCTTGCAATGCTGTCTCAGCTCCTACCTGTAGTATGCAATTTTGGTTTCAGTTTGTCCCAAATCATAAGTACACTTTAAGAGTACATTATCATGACAATTTTATTAGATGAAATAAACAAGTTCTTATACAGTACATTTCTGAGAAATTAAAGTCATAGCTATCTGGAGAGAGAAAGAACTTAGACATACCTTTATACACATATGGAAATATTTAGCTGCTAATAACATAGGCATATTCTATAGGTTTCACATAATACACAGAGGTAAGACTGGAGCATTTCATAAAATCTGTAAGTATGTATTTCCAAATATTTACAGGACATACATTTAAAACCACCAGAAACAGAAGGGCTAGATCTCAACATTTTGTTTGCAGGGTTTATTTTGTAATTATGACCTTTTAAAGCAAAGTATAAATTCAAGATGAACTGGTGTCATAAAGTTGGCCAAGTAAGGAACTAATTTATATAAACTCACGTACCAGATATCAAGCATCTGGCTCTTGCTGTAAAATGCATAAAAGGCACCTAAAACTAGTATTTATGTCAGGCACTAGAGATTCAGTTATCAGGCTTTACAGTGATTGCTGTCACTTTATTTTTAGCTGCTCTTTATTATATATCCTCCACTGAGTACTTATTTCCCCCAGGTAGCTGGAATTCCAAGATTTTTGGTAATCAATCAGGTCCTGCAGAACGACAGAAAATAAAGTAGGACTCTTTTTGAGACAGCTTATATATATCTGGTTTCCTGCATTTCTCACATAAACAAATTTCTTTAAACACACAAACTAAATAACACAAGAGAAGTGGAAGTTGAAGACTGCAACTGTGGTCCTACAGTGGGATCTCCCTCTGTGAGACCATGGCAAGAGTAGGCCCTCACTCGTAAAATCTTCAGAGCAAAAAGATACAATAGAATTGTCAGTACAGATACAACACTGTTTTAATCTTTGAAATGGTGGAGCTGGGAATTCACTTCATATTGCTCACACTTTTAACAGTGCACTCTTTGAGTATTCTTTAGAGATTTAAATAATTGCTAAAATGACTATTACAATAAAATCTCTTTTTTAATTTGGAAATGGAGAAATTAGTTTGTTTAGATCCATTTATCCAATAATCAGTAAAGTGAGGAAAATGATTTTTTACAAGTCCTTGATATAAATCTTTTTAGTAAGTATATCAAGTTTTTATTCCAAATTTCTCTTCTGTTATTTTTATGTGCTGCATATATAGGGTCACATCCAATGAGACATGGTCCAGGATAATTTTATTTCTTCATGTCACTATTTCACTTTATAGTAATTACTTTCAAAGTTTTGATGCAAAAAATTAAATGGTTTTAAGAATTCATTCCTACCTAACACAAAGTTAGATGGAAGTTGTGGATGCCCCATCTATGGAGGTGTTCAAGGCCAGATTGGATGGGGCCTTTGGTATCCTGATTTAGTTGGGATATCCCTGCCTATGACATGGGGATTGGAACTAGATGATCTTTAAGGTCCCTTTCAGCCCCAACTATTCTACAATTCTATGATTCTGGATCCATTCCAACAGGTACACATTTTTTTTATATTGAAGATTCCAGAACTGGACACAATACTCCAGGTGAGTTCTCACAAGAGAGGTATAGAGGGACAGAATCATGTCCCTCAACCTTCTTTTGAAGCAGCCCAGACGGTTGCCCTTCTGGGCTGCAAGCACACATTGAAGGCTCTTGTCAAGCTTCTCATCAACCAGCACCCCCAAATCCTTTTCTGCAGAGCAGCTCTCAATCACATCATCCCCCATCCTATACTGAAACCACAGATTGCCCTGATCCAAGTGCAGGACCTTGCATTTGGCCTGTTAAACCTCAAGAGGTTCATAAAGGCCCACTTCTCCAGCCTGTCAAGGTCCCTCTGGATGATATCTTGTCTGGTGTGGTTATCGCACCACTCATCTTGGTATCATCTACAAACTTGCTGAGGATGCACTCAATCTCACAGTCTATATCATTGATGAAGATATTAAACAGCACTGGTCCCAGTACAGACCCCTGATGGACACCACTTGTCATTGATCTTCATCCAGACTTACCCTTCTTCCAGTCACAAGGACTTCTCCTGATTGCCATGACTTTTCGAATATCATGGAGAGTGGCTTGACAACTACATTGGCCAATTCCCTCAGGACTCTAGGATGCATCTAATCAGGCCCCTTAAATTTATATATGTTCATGTTCCTGAGGTGGTCATGAACCTGATCCTCCACTACAGTGGGAAGGGCTTTACCTCCCTGGTCACCATCTTGCTGTCCCTTGACCCAGGAGGGGTGAGGAGAGTGGTTGTCAGTGAAGACTGAGGTACAAAGGTTGTTAAATACTTCAGACTTCTCCTCATCTGTTGATACAAGGTCACCATTTTCAACCATCACTGGGGTTATGTTCTCTTGAACCTTCCTTTTATGACTGATGTACCTGTAGAAGCCTTTCTTATTAGTCTTCACTTCCCTTGCCAAGTTGAACTCCAGTTGCACTTCGGCATTCCTGACCTCATCCCTACACAACTGGGCAGCATCTGTATACACTTCCCAGGTTCCCTGTTCCTGTTTGCACTACCTGTGCAGTTCCCTCTTGTTCTTGAGTTTGACCACCAGGTCTCATCTCAACTATGCCATTCTCTTCCTTTCCCTGCCCAATTTCCTACATCTGGGGACTGAGCACTCTTGTACTTCATGGAAAGCATCCTTAAATATTTCCCAGCTCTGCTCTGCTCTTTAGTCCCTGAGGACCATCTCCCAAGGGGTCCTACTGAGTAACTCCTTGAAAAGCTGGAAGTCTGCTTTCCTGAAATTCAGGGTCCGGACTATACTATTCACTTGCCCTATATCCCTCAGGACCCTGAACACTAGCGTGTGATCGCTGCAGCCCAGGCTGCCTCTGATCCTAATGTCACTAATGAGTTCACTTGCATTAGTGACCATCAGGTCCAGATTGCATCCTCTTGGGTGGGAGTCTCTGTTAGCTGGGTTAAGAAATTATCTTCAATGCGCTCCAGGAGTCTCCTGGACTGCCTACAGCTTGCTGTGCTACTTTTCCAGCATATGTCGGGGTGGTTGAATTCCCTGAATATAATGACATCTTGAGAGTGTGAAGCCTCCTTTAGCTGGAGGAAGAAGGCTTCATAGGTTGGCTCTCCTTGACTGGCTGGGGATACCCCAACTACAAGGTTCCTGTTGGTTCTTTTATTCTGACCCACAAGATTTCAACCTGTTGGTGGTTACTTTGCAACAATCCTATGGCAGTATCCCTATGGCAGGAACACCTTTGGATAACCAATTTCATAAAAACACCCAAATGAAGGTCAGAGGTTATGCACTTGGATTATATTCTGCTTTACTGACCAACTCTAATCATTTTAAGTGATATGCACATAATCTTGTGTCTAAGCAGGATTTATAGTCACATGGCTACGCAATAAGTACAGTAAGTCCCCAAAAGCATTGGTCATTTCTGACTGTAGCTTATGCTGGTCTGGTCAATATAACTGTCATCACGTATCTTATAGTATCATAGAATCATTAAGGTTGGAAAAAGGCCTCCAAGATCATCAAGTCCAATTGTCAACCCAACACCACCATGCCTACTAAACCATGTCCCAAAGTATACATTTTTTTAATGCTTCCGGGGAAGGAGACTCCAACACTTCCCTGGGGCAACATGTTCCAATGTTTTGCCACTCTTTTGGTAAAGAATTTTTTCTAACAACCAATCTAAACCTCTCCTGGTACAACTTGAGGCCATTTCCTCCTGTCCTATCATTTGTTACCTGGGAGAAGAAACCCACACTCACCTCACAGCAATCTCCTTTCAGGTAGCTATAGAGAGTGAAAAAGTCTCCCCTTAGCTTCATCTTCTTAAAAGATAATTAATTCTCACAAAAGAATGGCTTAATTTTTCACTCAGAAATTCAGAAGCTGCTTCTCCCCTTTATGTATGGCAGCTTGTATGTTCACAGCTCCAAGAGGGTGGTTGCCATCCTTGCTGTGTCTCAGCCTCCCAGTTTGTTTCATGGGTGAAGTCACTTCTATTTTGCAGTAAGAGTATGAAGCATGGTTTGAAGAAGAATTTTATCTTTAGATTAAATTTTTACTGTGAAAGTTTATTTTCTCCCTTTTTAGCATTGATTTTTTGCCTTGTGCTCCATCAAATATCGCGTATGAGCAAGAATTACATATATGCAGAGCAGGAAAGTTGGAGAAGATGCCAAGATGGTACTTAGGAAAGAATACACAGATCATAGCAGTTCAGAATTTGAACACATGTTATGTTATGCAATGCTACTGAAGTTACAAAAAAAAGAAATTAAAACCAAAAATCAAACTGTGATGTATAAACAGGCAGTACTTCAGCCAGCGCAACCCAAGTGTGGCCGGGTATGCCGTGGGCTGCAGCAATGTCAAATAAACTACTCAGCCTCGCTTCTCTTTTCATTAACTTTAATAGGGAAACAAAATCCGCTCTCTGTTGTTAAACTTCATTGTTCTTTCAAAGTGAGGATGTGCTCTGAGCAGGCAGTGCTGTACAGAACTCTGCTAGTGTCTTTATGGGAAGGAATCAGCTGTTCATAGCTTGTGTGCTAAATTTTTTCACACAGAGGGTCATTGGGCATTGGAATAGGCTGCCCAGGGAGGTGGTTGATTCACCTTCCCTGGAGGTGTTTAAGGCATGGGTGGATGAGGTCCTGAGGGACATGGTTTAGTGTTTTATAGGAATGGTTGGACTCGATGATCCGATGGGTCCCTTCCAACCTGTTTGTTCTATGATTCTATGAAAATGCATGAGTATTAAGGCAAATAAAGACAGTGTACCTCAAAACAACTTTATTTATTGAGTTGTAACCTTAAAGAAGTGTTAGCCTATATGTTTACTCTCAAAACTGAAGTTCCAGTTGGTTCCAGTCCAGAGCTGAGTATATTATTGGAAAGACAGAACTAAAAGTGACTTTAGTTTCAGCAGATCTTGTTACATATTCCCTGAGTTTACTTAATTCTTAACTATTAAAGTGCAGTTCTTTGTTTTGCCAGTTTCTGTGAACCATAAATTCTTAATGTATTCATCATCACTGTTGGGTAAACTGCTCTTAACTTTTGATTCTCAGCCACTTTTTTTCCAACAGAGAATGTCAGCAACTTTATATCTGTCAATACTGTGCACCTCAAATGAAGTGTTTGAACTCTGCATTTTCTCCTCTCTCACATGTCATTCTGAATAAATCATACATTTTCTATGAAACAACCAGTCATCAGAGGTACCCACCATCTTTTTGCAATACTTCACTCATAGTTTTGGTCATGCGTCAAGCATCCTTATGCCTTTTGCCAATTCTCACAATTCTTGGGTTTCTTTCCAGTTGTTTGAGTTTGATACATAAGTTTAATCATGATATGGCAATGAGAGAAAGCATAAGAAAAGAGCACAGTGGATCACCCTCCTTTAGTTTTAGACCTTATGCCCTTCAAGCTGTTGTGTGAACTTTCAGGTGCTGCTCTCTGTTCCTAGTTGAAAGCATTACTAGATTAGCAGGCAGATACAAAATGTTGGTTTTCCCCTTTCTCATGAGGCAGAATACACCTTTGGTCAACACAATATTACCACATGATGAAGAAACCAAACAGCTTATTGGTGGCATCATCTCACATCATGTATTTCCACAGTTCTTTTTCCCTGAATCTTTCGGGTAAGAACTAAAGAGAACTTATCTCCCAAGCTCTCTGTTCTCACCTTTATTACTAGAGACTAGTAGCAAAATTCACTGACTTCTGAAAATGTTATTGACAACACATATCTAAAAATAATATACATCTATTCATAATACACATCTGTTCATTTAGGAGGAAGTTTTTCACATAAAGGGTCATTGGGCGTTGGAATAGGCTGTCCAGGTTGGTGGTTGATTCACCTTCCCTGGAGGTGTTTAAGGCACGGGTAGATGAGGTCCTCAGGGACATAGTTTAGTGTTTGATAGGAATGGTTGGACTCAGTGATCCGATGTGTCTCTTCCAACCTTGTGATTCTATGATTCTATGATTCTAGGATGCTATGATAATGCATGTCTCATTAAATAAAATAATAAAGTTGCTTAACATGGCACTCTGTAATAGTACGCATTGCGTTAAAGAAATATTTTAACAGGCAATTTCAGATCTAACTCCAAAAATACCAAAATAAATGTGTAATACTAGCTGACTTGGTCAAGGAACTTACTTATATTGTGGTATTCTTTTTGGGAACTGGAAACATATTGGTTTGGTCAGAAGGACATCAAAAAAATTGACTCTATATATCACAAAGGATATCAGAAATAACTAGGAAATTTCAGGGCCACAAGTTCTGGTTTGGTTGTGCAATTTTTTTAACTTAATCACAAAGATCAATAAACAATGCAAAGGAGGAATTTAAATATTAATTTCATTCAATATTAACCAATCAATATTAGCTTACATTAAGAGTAGTCCCTGGAGACAAAATTCACCACAAAATTACAGAGGATGAGAAACCAGTCAAGTAAAGTCACCTGCTGCCCTAACAGAATTGCAAGAATTTATTCACTCTGGCATAAACCTTCGTTTATGATGACTCTTGCTCACTTTTCCAGTGCATGCCTCTAACCCATTAGGTCTGACTGTCACAGATGGTTTCACAGAAGTTTTTCTGGTATACTGGCTACAAAAGCTGGTTTGGATTGGAATCAAGCTGTTTATTGCTAAGTATGATGTAACACACCAATGGTAGTGAATCAATTAGGTGTTTCTGCAATAGCCTGCAGAGCAAAAATAGCATTTACTGCCAAGTAGTAAAATGAATAAGTAGAAAATCTGGAATCTATTTTTTTCAGGTGACTAGAGAGAACATTACCTTTTATAATCATCTGGAGTTCCCAGAAAGCAATCCAAATTTATGGCAATGTAGGCAGGAGGCTCATCAGCTGATGAGGCATAATGGATGAATTACGTGCGAGTTGTAGTAAATCTGGATGTACTGTCATACTCTGCACTCCAGTGACCAGATTGTCACAGACTGTTTGCATACCTTTCCTCTTCCTCAGGCTCAAGCATGCTTTATCTTGAGCATATAGTTGATGCAACAACAGTATTTCCTTGTCCTTGAGCTAGTCTGCTTCTCTCTTTTTCTGTGGATGGTGATCAAAAACCCAGGGAAGATAGATTTCCATATGCCTTAGAACACACTTATGATGTGGTTTGGTGAGGTTTTTTCTACTCAGTAAATTTTGTCTTGAAAATTTAATGTTTCTGCCACAGAAAAATCTTCATTTTTTTTGTTTATTGCTTTTCATTACATCTGAAAAGGATTAATTTAATCCAGAGTCTATCAACACACTAATCCCCACACTGCTAAAAGTCTGACATAAGATAGTGAGCTGTTCATTAATCTCTAGACTGGAACTCTGTAATAAGTGTTGGGCTGAGTACTAGGCTTACTGGTAGGGTTGAGAGTATTCACTTATTATAGAAATCATAGCCTTGAAACATTTGTCTGCAGACAAACAAGCAAACAAATAAGCAAAACAACTTCATTTTGATAGGAAAAAAATAAGCATTTTTAAAAATAAGATAATTACAGCTCTATGATTTAATATAGTCTTTTGGAATCCCATTCCTTATACCATTGGTATGCCTCATATACAGATTCTGCTCATTTGGTACAAAATTCAAGCCTGAAAAAACTTTCAGATACTGGCTTACACTTTTAACTATTTACATATGGGACACAATAGGTTCTAAGTCAGTGTTAAAAATTGTCCCTCTTCAATATTTTGTCCTTTTATTGTTGGGGAATGACAAAGATTTAATGATGTTAATTAGAAAGTAAGTGAACATTCCATGCCATTTGCTGCACACATATTCTCCCAAAACACTCTTATCTATCTAACTCACTAGGTATTTGTAGCTATATTCTATACACTGTTCTTCTAGTACACTGGATGCTTGACAGAAAAAAATTCCCCTAGAAAAAAGTCTTATTACAGAACCAGGCATACTGGTGAGTACTAATTTGCATCCAACAGCACTTAGATTCAAATAGCATTCAACAAAATAGGCTTACGTTCCAAATTCCCCTCCCTGTAGTCATTAGTGGCCAAATTCCAAATGTTTTGATGGGAAAACCCTCAAGAGTTTTAGTAGTCTTTGGACTGCGCTGTCAAATAACCACATTATAAATCCTATTCTTTTTTTTTACAGTCTCTTTCCTTTTGTCCCAACAGTAAAAAAAATCAAACTATCCAAAATGCTTACCACACACAGCATATATTCTTCAACAGGAATGAATCTGTATTTCAGATACATAACCCTAGGGTAAAAGGAAAGGATAAATGTCACTAGTCTTTATATACTCACTGAAGAGACGAAGGAGGTTTTGATTATACCTTCCACCACCCATCAAAGGACTCCCTTAACTATGCATTTAGGAAAATCAAGAACCCGTGGGACGATCAAGATCACTTAATGTAGGTATCCACCTCTTTCAGTTGGCAGTATATTAATTCTACAGGGAAGTCTAAACTGTCTGTAGCTACATGAGATCCAGGCTATATATTAGTACTAATCCATTCTAAAGTAATATCTAAGAGTTAACTCATAGCATGTTTAACTCTTTAAGTAACAGAAATAGTGGTGCACCTTATGTCTGTCTCAATAGAGGAAAGACTCAGAAGAAGCACTTACAGGGAGACTTACTTAGGAATTGTAGACCTTCAGCTGCAGGATCTCCACCTGTGGTCAATAATGTAAAACCAATGTCTCTTACATCCTAGCATCCATGGTAATCTGCTAGGAGAGGCCCTTGACTATTCTGTTTTGGATCCTTAACTGTTTCAATCACCATGTCTTTAAGCAGGTGACTTTGCATCTGGTGTAAAAGTGTTGTAGAGTCTAATTTTCACTTGACTTTCACAGCCTTTATTGGGAGGTTCATTCACCTATAGTCTTGTAGGATAAATTTTGAAAAACTGTAGATCTCTCCTACTTTGTCTAAGAACCCTGAAGAAAAAGTAAGAACCAGGTGTCCTCTTTCTCACATTCCTTCCCTGTGATTCTTGCTTTCCTAATGACATAGTGACTCAACCTCAACAGCAGCACTAGCCTATGGAACAATCGACACTTCTACAGACTGATGACTAGCACAGTTTCCTAGTACGGTGGGCATCTACCTGCTAAACTTGAGTTATGCTCAGAAACCAGGCTTTCTCTTCCTTATCTAGTGTTTTTAGTTAATGCTGTTATACAAAGCATCAAACATCCCATCAGTATAAAGAAATACTTCCACAGTAGAGCATCATTGGAAAATACATGAAAGATATTCTGTGTTTGCATCTGGACTGCTAAAGAGAGATGATTCAGCTCTGAGATGATAGGGAAGGCTGCACACCTTTACAGGAGTATGCACAAATATGGTAGAGAAACTATTTCCCTAAATCTGCTCCCCTCCTTTTGTATTTTGCAGAAGATTAAATAAGAAGTTCACAATGTCCTTTCCCGTCATCTACATATAAAGTTCTTATGTGAATATGCAGTACTTTCGTCATTTCTGTTGATAACATCTATTCTCATACTGAAATTTTTCTTGGTTCGTGTAAAGTCGCAATACTTCAAGCTACGCTATAAATCAAATAAACATGGGACAAAACATCATATTGCCTCACATTTTCTAATTGAATAGTATAGTACATGTGGTGTTGCTTAAAAATCAAGTCTTTTTAATTATGATTTTTTTAAGATAATTAAAAAAATATCACTCTGGGTTTTGGTAATTATCTTGTTATTTTGCCTGTCTAACTTTATTTGCCCTAAAACGGTAAGTGTATCTTCTGAAGCATATTCAATGCCCTGGCTGTAATTAATTGATCATAATTTCTGCTAATAAGATTATGCTAGATTTTGCAACAGAAATTAGAATGCTCCAATTAAATGCTTCATCAAGTTGTAATATATCAAATGAAGATCTATACTAGACTGTTTCCTGATTTTTGTATCTATGTTTGTTGCTCAGAAACCATTGAACTTATAGCAATTCCTAATTATGAGGAGATCACAAGTTTTCGTTTAATTAGCTAGTGTCACGGAATATATTAATTTGCTCTAGTAAGTTATGACCAGGCTGCATTAATCTGCATATAAACACATTTCAGTTTTCAGTATGGAAACTTGATGCATCTGAAAAAATATTTTCTAGGGCTGATGTTGGTCATGTAACAATTCATGTCATCAATTTTTTTAAGCTCCATGACTTTCCCTGCCAGAGAATAAAAGGTCCAAAACAAAAAAAACCCCACAAGATAAGGCCTGTACCATTTTGTTCAACAAATTAAGAAAAACATCTGTGATCACCTTCAAAATATCTCCCTTCTGAGTTGGCACACATCTGCATGCGGTGCTGCTAACATTCAAAGCAATTCTGCAGATCATTTTCAGAAAGGTCATCAAGGATCTCTGTCATTTTTGTTTTAATATATTCTACTTACAAAAAACAGGTTCCCTTGAGCACTAACTTGATCTGTTGGAGAAGAACTAAGTCTGGTGAATAGGGCAGTTGTTCAAGCACAGTGATATTGTTATTAGCAGCAAAACAGCTTCACAGACAAAGCATTGTGGGCTTACACACACCAACATTTTCCGACTGAGGGTAAGAAAACATCTATATTCAGATGCATGTCCACTAGTATTAAGTGAAGTAATCAAGCTGAGCCTTGTCTCACTGTGACAGATTAGAATATGTTCTATAGCCATCTCTTTGTCTCTCCTCTCCTACTCTTGGTTCCCAAGCTATATGATTAGTCCTGGGTCCTTTTGTGTTGGACCTTGCAAATTTTTTTATACAAAAAATGGTTATGATACTTCATTCAAACAAAACACATTGGTGGCTGCTACGTACAGTTTGAACTAAGAAAGTTAGGAAAAAGTCAGAGCTTTGATGATCTAAAATTAGGGGAGACACACAGCATGATCTGTTATCTCTAGATAATAAAAGACATCAGGCTCATACTTCAGCTGTTTCAAGGAATAATAATAATAAGAAGGAGAATAATAATAATAAGAAGAAGGAGAATAAGAATAAGAAACTAATTCACTGTAATTAATTATTTCTAGTAATATTTTTGTACACACTGTCCTTATTGTGCTGTAAGTGGACCTTCAGTCTACTTATAGTGTGTGTTAAAGCAGAACAGTTAAATCTCATCTACCTGCCAACACTCGGGCATTTCATTTTAGAATAAACACTCTGGTTTATTTTTAATTATATTGAAAGTAAAATGTGTAGAATTGAAAAAATCACAGGTTATTTTAGGTTTAAATACAATCTCCCTAGAATAGCTGCAAAAAATGTATTTTGTACAGTGTAATTTTTATTTCATGTTCTCAATAATGCCTCCCTTCTGCTCTGTTCAGTGCAAGTAAGGGGGCAGGACACATTGGGGAGAATTCATTGAACAGTAAGAGTGACAGAAGCTTGAAAAACATGGTCAACAAGGTTCAGTGTATGATCTGATTTGACTAAGGTGAAGTAGTAACATGCTGCCACTTTAAATAAAAAATCAAAAGGAAAAAAAAGGATAAACAAATAAAGAACTTCTGAAAAGGAACTTCCAAGAAAATGCTAAATAGAGACATAATGAAAAAGAATATAACTCTAAAAAAAAAAATTACAAAGGGGAGAAAATATTTCTTGTGCACAGCATCAGAGTACTTGGCTCTGAAGTTATGTTACAAATAACTGTTGCTGTGCAGAAACATATGTAAATAAATGCTGAGGATATACCTTCAACTCCATGTCAGTAAAGAAAATAACCTCATCAAGTCTCAAATCATGAATTTCCATGTACTCTATTTGGAAGTTCTTTGGCTATAAGATCGTAAATGATCTGAGGCATAAATAAGAAAAGTCAACTTCAAAGAGAAATAAAGAACTTGAATGGGATAATGAATACCCAAATGAGTTTTCATATTTCTCTTGAAATATTAAGGATGGTATAAAAAATACCTGTCTTAATGTCTCTGAAACCTTTGCTCTCAGAAAAAGATCACTAGAAATAGACTCAATTTTATGTATAAAATGCCTTTGCTTTTAGCCAATTCAATGTGAAAAATGCAGACTCAAGCAATAAACAGTTGCTTGCTGTGAAAACGTTACCTCAAGAAATGTACAAATGAGACAAGACATTGTGAAGTAATAATTCATTAATAAGAACACTTCAGAACAAAAAATACCTCCCTCCAATTAGATATTCTGCAGATAGAAAAAGCTTGAGGAGCAAAACAAACAGTTATTTTGTAATTCTGGGATTATATAGCTTTTCCACTTTAGGCATATTGGAGCAGTAAGAATATCTAAAGGAATCATAACAGAATGCACAGTCAAAAAAGTGCAGCTATGCTCTCTCTAGCAAGAGGAACTATTGCCTTTATTCCAGTTTCTCCAGTTTTGCTTTTAAATCGTATCTACCTGGAACACTCCTACCTGGACCTGGGATCACATTAACAAATAATTAATTTTATTACCCCTTTTTCCAGGCTCTGTATTCAAACTCATTGATAACCCTCATTCTCTGCCAAAGAGAAGACAATGGTGGAACCGTGCACATTGCCTTCGTTTTGCAGAAGTAGTAGTGAAGTATATTTACTTTGGCTGATAGAGTGGTGGTTATAATGCGTGTGCATTTCTCGTCTTTCAAAATGCTCGCGTATGTGGCAATTTGGCTCAAGTATCAATTCTTCTCAGGTATCCAAGCAGAGAGGACTCTCTTGTACTATCTCCTCCCCAAAGAGAATGTCTTCTTTATAAAACTGAGACAGCTGTTGGGTAGATCTTTAATTAGACTACTTCACCTCTTACAGGGACAAAAAAAAAAAAAGGATGTAGAAAACTATGTTCTGCAGCACCATCTGGTGGCAATGGTTTCTTAGAATTTTTTGGTGCAAACCTTTAATGCATCCTGTCAGTGTTGCACGGGTCAGAAGGGAATTAAATACAGGGCAGTAGATGGAAAGAGTGCAGAGCTGTATTGCTGCTCTTAGCAGTTCCTTTCCGTGGAGAAGGGTGGAAACAGAATGCAGGCATTTGAGAATTTTCACTAAAATATTCTACAAAATGACAGAGCTTCCTTCTGTGTAGAAATGAGTCCACAAAGAAACAGGATGTCAAACATTGCATTCCTTCAGGAAAAGCAGATGTTTCAACCCTATTCTCCAACCTGATAAAGAAATCCTGGCTAAGAAGGGTATAGTGTTTTCAGAGAAGTGAAATGTGGAGTCTTTCAGCAGCTTGGGAGAAAAAAATAAGCAAGCTAAATTCCTGTGAATTTTATGTGATGCTTGCTGTTGACTTCTAAAATGCCAGTGAGTGAAAGCTGGAGACTAAGACCAAGACCAAAGATTATCCATCGAAACTCATTTTTCTTTGAAAGAAATGTTGTTTCAAGGGAAACTACTTTGATGAGGTAAAAAAGCTTATAATAATAAACCCAAATATATGCGATGCTGTTCTATCAATACAGTAGTAGATAACCTTAGAGAATGTAGAAGCCTTTAGTTGAACTTCAGCCATGGAGAAAACTCTAAGTCAAACTCTTCTTTTGGTCTGGTTTTAATTAACTTTCTTCTTAAGCATTTCTCAGGCTAATATATTCACAAAAATGGATTAGTTACAAAAAGGTCACAACTTCCCTCACAGACTCTGCTATAAGATTTCCGTTCACCACATGACAAAAGCTCTGTGCTAAAACCTAGAAACTACAGAAGCCAGACATTCTAAAAAGAAAGGTTTATCACATGTTTCTCTGAGGAAATGAGGTTCCTGACACTCATAGGAGGGAGGCAGCACCCTCCATCCATGAAGCATATTCCTGATGCCGTCTGTTCCTCTCCCTTCACCTCAACTCTGCAATGATTTCTGGCTTAATTGGCTTTCTTAGAAAACAGATATGATGATCATGAAATTACTCCTATGATCACAGAGATGCTGGATTTGGTAGACGTGGAATAAATTTATCTATGCTGCTCAAGGAAGTTTGTGATGAGCGTGGTGTAACCATATGTGCAATCTGAGCTGGGAACTCTGCCATCTCCTCCTCATGCTCTTTCAGTTCTCATGAAATAATTAAAATTCACTGTATCAAAAGGAAAGCAAAAGAAAGAATGAGGACACAGAGAGTCCAGAGCAACAATCCCTGCTCCAGTGAAATCTTAATTCAAAATACTTACTCCTCTTACTGCTCTTTTCCAGGTAAATATCCCCCAAATGATCTGAGAGCTATTTTTTATTCCTTACTTGTCCCAAACTATATACAATGCTTGTGTGCAGCTCAGATCAGTTTAAGATTTAATTTACAGTATGTCACTAATTGTGAGACAAAGCTGTTATGAATCAAAACCAACTGCCAGTTGTCCCTATGAAAGATTAAGAACAGAAAGAAATGAAGTAAAGTATGGGCACATAATGGTTAAGACAAGAAAATAAAAGCTTTCACAGTCAAAACTAAGCTGCCAGATTTTGAGCTTTACCAAGGTAAACTATAAAATGTGTTTACTACCTTTACGGACCGACAGATCTTAATTTTATTTTAGTACAATTTTCTAGGGGTTTAAGCTTTCCTTTAGAAAGGAAAAACTGTTTTAGAATTGTTCTAGTTACAGCATGACTGGAGAAAAAAGCAAAGCAGTAACAGTTTTCAGTAAGATATGGAGCCTGTCTGGTAGCCTGGCCTCAATTCACCTCTCAGGAGGTATTTTCTTATTTGCCACCTTACTTGCTTTGAAGTATTCAGCATCACAAATTATCAAAAGTTCTAGGATTTTCATTTGACCACTGTATCTGTGAAGTCAAAACGTTTGAAGCCATACCCAAAGCTTCATCCAAAAGCATAAGTACTGCACTTCCAGACTACTGCACCAGCTATCCATGGACTAGAAAGCTAGTGAACAAACTGTAAGCAGTTGTTTGCTCTCTTGTAAAATATTGCAAAATGGTCTATTTGTAATTAATTCCCATTTGAGCGAGAAGGTATGTTCCAGAAAAATATCTGAGTTGCCTTAAGAATTTTTTCACTGTTGCAGAGCCTATCTTTCAACTTGGTGAGTTATTCCAACAGCTACTAACAGCCAAGCTCTTACCTACAAACTGATGATTTATTTCCACAATGGTTTTACTCTATTTCAGTTTTCAGACTGACTATTACTATTACCATATTACTAATACTATTACCATCTGCTGGACAGATAGCTTTTTCTTCTAAAATTCTTTTTTTCCTTACTTTGATATTCATAAATTATTAAAACCTTCTAATATATTCTTTGCCAAAGAAAAGAGATTCTGTCATATGTATCCCCCTCATCTCTCTCTCTACTTATCTGATTTCCAGCCTTAAAATTATCATCTTGCTTTTAAACCTCCTGTGATTTCTGCTATGCTGTCAAAGTATGAACAGGGCACAGAAAACCCTGCACAAAATAAAGTTAGTAGCAATCCTTCCCTCCCTTCTAATGATATTAGTGTTTATGCATCTAAGGACTTTATTATCCACTTATCTGCATCATGTCATCCAAGAACCTGTGTCTACTTGATTTTCCACAACCCACATTCCTCTCCCACCATCCCCTGTAATCCTTTATGAAGATGCTACATCCAGAGACGTCTCCATTCCAAATATTAACCACAGTTCTTGATTTTGGCTGCCAGACTCTGCTTTGCTCAATTTTATTTGAACTTTTCTTCACAGCATCTAACTGATGCAGGGGTTGTGGAGTTTTTGCCAGAGATTACTTTTCTCACAGGTTTGTAAGTACTGTGTGTATTATTATCTGTCTCAGCTGATACTGTCAGATTCACATGGATTCATTTAAGTTCTTTTAATAGCAAACTTTTCTAACCCTGATCTTTTGACAAGAACCAGGTAAGAGAGGAATGAAACCTGCAGTTAATGTTCACAGATCTGAGGAAGCAGAAATCTCTGCTAAGAATGTCAAGGGCAGCTAAAGGCAACTGTGCTAACTCAGCCACTGGTGGGGCAAGACAGCTGGTGGCAGCCTAAGAAACTTCTGTTTCCCACAGCTGAGGGATGGAAAGAAGGATATCACTAAGGTATATACCACTGAGAACTTCTCTTTCCTTTGAATGTAAAACTTTCTCAAATAATTTTTTTCCTAGTAGCCTTTCTCATGTGTCCAGTCTACTGAAACAGTTCATGTTTCTTACACAGCTGCAGTTCTCTGAGAGAGTATAGGGGGAGTGTCTGGTTTTTAAAGATAACTCAGAACTTTTGGGCAAGACTTTTTTTCTGCAGGAGCTGAAATGGTAGTTTTGATTCTGAATCTAGTCAATTGAGATGGGTCTTTGAAATTAGAGAAGTCAGGAATGTTTCAGTAAAAATAGACTTCAATCAAATTCGAAATATTTTTGTCAAAATTAAGTGTAAAAGGCACTTGTGACAATAATCTGCTGTCAGTATAACAGTGATGCAATATGTTGGCTTCTAAAGTCTTCCATTCCAGTATTTATTGCATGTATGGTATGAAAATTCACTAACAAAACTTTGGCTTAAGTGGTCCAACTAGTAAAATTAAAACAAAGCATGTAATCATACACTTGCAGGGAATCAAAAAATTATATTTAGGTCACTACCTTTGTATATCAGAACCAGAGGTTATAATTTGAAAAGCCTGAATCACAGCTGCCTGGGTATCTCTGTTTTAATATAGCTGAACAGCTGCCAGGGTTCTTTGACAATTATTACATCATTATGCAGATATGACTGGTTCCCTGTGCTCCTCTTTCCTGTTTCTTCAGAAGGATTCTGTGAAACATCAGGGAAGTTTAAAACTGTGGAGATGTAAGAGCTTTGGAGTGTTGAGTAGGCAGTAAAATAGGTGTTGGATTTTCCTATGGTCTTCAAACTTCTTTGAGAGTGGGGTTTTGGTTTTTTTGTTTTCTCTAGTGTAACTAGCATGTCAGATTTCTATGTTTAGCATTTCTGTAAGCATTTAGAGATGGGCACAGCAGCAGACTGTGTCTTAGGGGGAACATGCCATTTCCTTCACGTTCCTGCAAAAATTGTTTGACAAAGCGGTAGGTCCAGTCTCAGAAGTGGATGCAAGCAGAGCCCAGCTACAGGTGAGCTCTTTCACTAGGGCAGCAGCATGCTCCTGCCAGGGATTAACTGCTTGGTTTCCAGGGATCAGGGCTGAGGGCATGGGGTGCCACAGGAATGGGGCTCCAGGTGCAGATGACAAGGGGCTCCATGGGTTGCTCAGGGGAGAGGGAAGGCGCTTTCCCAAGGATCAGCATGCAGGACAAGAGGGAGGCAGGTGATGACAACTGAGGATGCTGCAATTTTCCAAACTTTTGTACTCTGTCTGCTCTCAGCTGTAAAGGATTTCTTTCCTATTCCTCTTGGGGTTTTTAATGAAAACAAATATTCCACATTTAGATGGATGCTTGTCTGTACTGGAAATAGGTGAGTGTGCATTCAGTTAAGCGTTGAAGAAGGTTAGCTGGCTGGAGAAATGAGGGAGTCAGTATCTCTCAAAGTCTGTCTTGTGGAGCAAGATGCTCTGGCATTAATTTAAGGCAAAGTCCTTCAGATGGTGGTTTTATAAAGAAGAAAACATGAAGGCTAAGAAAAGATTTGTGTGATACAACAGCTATGTTTTAAGTCAACAGTTCAAATTTTAAAAAATAATTATAATTTTCCAATCTTTCCTACTTATTGGAATTAGCCTGAATTACCATCTCTGCTGGTCGTTCATTGCCTCACGTTTATTTAAAAAGTCACAAACATCTTTAATTTGCAGTGGAAACTGGGTCAAAAATGAAACCTAGAGGGTTTTTTTAAAGACGTACAGCATAATAGTCAAGCACTAAAATCGGGGTTAAAAATCTGATGGAGTGATTGAGTTTATATAGTTTCTCTTCTGACACTGTGCCTTTTTTATCTTGCATTTTGATATCAGACTTATATGAAGTCACATCATACTATGTGATGTAAAGTATCTTCCCTTAATTGTTTAACTCAGGTTCATTTGTCAGCATTACAGAAATAAATATTTGCTTTGTAAAGCCAGCTAAGGAGTAGCCAGGGATTGAAAAGAATTCTGTGGAAGCCATTCTTATATTCAATTTATATTGGTCTTACACAGAAATCTCCAAACAGAACTTCTGCTATGTTGTCATAAAAATTCTATGACTCCATGAAATTGTCGTATACTGGGGAACATTTTCAGTATTTTCTAGTTTTCTGTTGTTACACCCCATCCCTCAAGAAGAAAAAACAAAAAAAAAAGAAAAAAAAACCAAACTATCAAAAGGGTAGAGGTTTGTCTACATCACAGTGGTTTGCTAATCCAGGGTTATTATTTTGATAACAACATGAAAATTTTAACAGTGGTCTGGAAAATTACAGTTCTCTTGGGTGAATATTTGTGAAAAACGTAAACCCAGATTACCTGTAGTTATCTCTGATATAACTGTGGGGGAGGCAAACTCTAGGAGAAGCCAAACAAATGCAAGGAAAGTCTGTTGTGAGTAAAGGAGAATTCAGAAGGTTTCTTATATCTCCTAGTGGTATGGAGTTCACCACACCCAAAGACCAAGGAAGATTGTGCTTGTTGAGGAAATGTGATATGACTTAGCTAAGACTTGGTCGTGATTTTTTGTCCATTGGGGTGATATTGTGGAGGCAAAGATACAGTGGTGCTGTATCCATCGTGAAACAGAAATATGGAAGCAGCACAAGTAGCAATTCTCACAGGTCTCTGATAACATTCCAGTAGGTTAAAACAACAGGACAGATCCTAAGCATGCCAGAGATTAATGTTTCTGCATTCTCATTTAAGTTGATGTCCAGTACATTGCTTATTCTGAAACTTAGTGCCAAGTACTGGAAAGTATCCTATATCCACTCTACTGTAAAGCCATGTAAAATGTTTAGATTTATGTGCTACCTCGAGTTCTTTAACCTCAGTGGACGTCAAGGCATAATGTAAGCAGTAATGTTTACTTTGCATTTTCAGTACTAGCCTTGTCATCACGGTGCAGACGGGCTTGTTGCACGATGGTGGAAGGACCTATCTCAGTGCTGCCTTACAGAACTGAGGCATATATTCTTGTTTTGCTCTTAGGTCAAGAAGGTAGATCTTTGTTTAATTGCTTTCCTTCCCTGCTTTCAATTTCAACACAGCCACCCTCACCCAGTTGTTAGTACAACACTGCCCTGTTTATGAACAATCTCATACATTTGATTTGATTATTTCTTCCTAGAAATCAGAAACAAAGTTGTATCATGTGCCAGAAGAGTATGGCCGAAGTGCAGGTAAACTGGTATTTCTCTCACACTTGGATCAGCAAATTAAATTGACCCATTCCACAGCTGCTATTCACTTTGACTGCTTAGATAACCCCTTGCCATGTAACATATGGCACATATGTCACAGCAGACAGACTGTAGATTTTCCAAGGGAAACATGATCAGCACACTCTTGTTAACTTAGTAGTGTCCCAGCATCAACAGAGTACTAGCGTAACTATTCAAACTGATTTATGATGCAAGGCAACAATTTTATTTAGGTGGAAGATGGCAAGGGCAGTGCTCAGAGCAGACTTATTTTTAATAACTTTTTAAGCAGACTTTTTTAAGAAGTTTTAACAATGAAATGCCAGGGGAAACATAAGAAGGAGACTAGTTAAGGTGTTTCAAGCAGATAATGAAAAAGGTTAATCAAATCTAGAATGAATAACATATTTCAGCACAGACCATATTCCTTGGACATCAACCTCAGACAGATAAACAGTTAACCTTTTCCACATCAACAAAAAGCAAAGGGTAATTCCTAGCCTTTCTAAAGTCAGAGTTTAGCAATCTTACATTGAAATCGATATAGTAAATGCTGTCAGCATTCTCACTTGCTCCCTTGAGAAGGTTTTTGAACTGATTCAGAAACCCAGAGGACTTCTGGATGTCCTACTTTCTTCTGTAACTGCTTCAAACAAGTTTGCATAAATCTCAAATTTCTGCTTTTGAGTTATGGTCTTTAGACTTGTCAGCTCAAGGCTCTTTTCCTTTCCCAAATCTTTCTTTCTCCTTTCTTCTTCATTTGTTCTCTTGTAAGTTTTTTTTTCTTTTGTATTGTGTAAAATAATTTCTTTCCACGACAACAAAGAAATAAAAAGGATTAAAATGCATTAGTCATTTGCAGAATTCATGCCTTTACTGACTTCCATTCAAAACACACTTCAGCAGTGGAGAATTAATTTTAGAAAAGGAGTAATTTCACAGATGATTATTCCCCAAGTTTTGGCCATGTGTTTCAAAACCAGAATAACTCTATTCTATTTCCAGCCTCCTGAGAGATGCTGAACATCATTGTCTACCTACTCATACTCAGCATCCTGCACTTCCTGAAATATACTTACTTCACACAAATTACCAAATGACTGACAGTAATTCCTAGCTGAGAAAATTTAATTACTTGTGGACATCACTCTAAAAGCAATAAGCTTATTTTCCAATAAACACCAAAGTATTAGTCCTAATGAGTCCTTTATAATTGAACAAAGAATAAAAATATAAGAGCTTAATCAGAATCAGTACCTAGTTTTACATAATAAATACTTGCAAGATACTTGTCCAAGATACTCTGTGTCAAGAAGTTTGCCCTTATTCCGACATCCCAACCTTATTTTTATTTATCAGTTGCACTTCTCCAGTCTGTGTGTTCTTATTTTCTTCTCTGTGCTCTGAGATACTTTCAAATCATGTATTAGTTTAGACAGCATCAACCAGAATTATAAATAGTTATTCCTAGAGAGATGCAATGTAGTAGAGAGGAGATAATCGTCATACAAGAAATAAATTAACTAAACCAAGCTAATTATACTGTATTCGCATCTAGTGGAAATCTCATGACTTCTCTGGCAGGGTTACCTCTGTCTTTTCCTGGATATAGCGCTGGCTTTTTGCCAAAAATTGTCTCAACTGAGCTGCAGGAATCACCGGAGATTCTTTAATTGTCTTCATTTTAATCCTAAGTGTGTTCAAGCACAGAAGTCTCACTTATAAGAACTCTTGCATGCATAAAAAGGACACATTCAGTCAAATGTCTTAGAAACTAGCTGGAATTTAATCTCACATTTATTTTAAGAAGTTCTGTGAGGAAAAGAATCAATAAATTCCCTAATGTAAATAGTGTTTCTGCCATGTCATCAAGCAGAACAGCATAAACAGCTATGTAGGTATATATTTATTTTAATAAGGAAGAAAAAGCAAAGAACTACTTAAGAACTCACTGTCTGTGACTATGGAAAAAGTGCCTAAAGGCTTTTAAAGGCACTGCAAAATCTCCCATTGACAATAACATCAGTCAGAGCTCATGGTTGCTTTAGATAAGCACAGGTTGCTTTCAATAGGCTGTGATTTTCCCACTCTTCATTATGATTATGCAGCATTGTAGTTGAAACTACAGTGTATTTGTGTGCTGTAGATTGAATAGCAGTATAGCAAATACTTTCTGTCTCTGGATCTTTTTTTACTTTGCTGAGATGTAAGAAAAACTTTATAAGCGCCCACATTTTGCAGATAGACTGGCTGAGCAACAAAGGACGTAACAAACATGCCTGAGGTTATGCACTGAATCAGTGGCAGAAACAAGAATTAAATCTGCATAGTCTATTTTCTAGAATAAAGGCAGTGAAGAAAAAGACAAGGCAAAAGATCAAAAAGCAATGAGACAAAAATGCCTTTCCTTGATTAACAAGATAAGCTGCTGACTCAAAACATTGCAAGTTAATACTAAACTCAGTTCTGAACTGCTAACCCTTTCAATGGCAGATATGAGCATGCCTCTCAGACAAAATCTGAATGTGTCAGACACCAGTTTATCCAGACCTCAAGAAGAAACCCTACTCCATGTTCTGAATATCTGTTCTTCTGTACTTAGCAACCAAAATTATTACCTCTTTTCTCAACTTTTGGGGTGGGTTTTTTTTAAATAAATTTCACTGTCATGGTGAATTTATGTGCAACTGGTTTCTGTGACCTCAAGTGATAAAATATTCCTGTTTGTCATTTCCCACATCATTATAGTTCTTCATGCAACAGAGTTCTGTTGATTTTATTGCAGACGGTGGCTTGCCCTGTCATAGAGGAAAGGACAGGATAGGTTGTAAGCCTCGGTATTCAGCATGTTTCTCTGACTTACAGAGCCATCATAGGTCTTACTATACATGCAGGAGTTTGTTTCCTTGCTGGAGTTCATAGCAAGTTAGATATAAGAAAGGGCTGAATATGTCCTATGACATGACAACCCTTTGTTTATCTTCATGACATTGACTGTATGGGTTTTCCTTTGCATTTGAAATGACGTATGCCAAGATGTTTTCCTTACTGACTCAGCCTTCCATTTTTGTGTGATAATAGCTTGTCAGAGGAACTGCACAGATAGAACAAATATATTCAAAAGCTGATTCTTCAGAGGGCAAATTTTAGCTTTTAGATTTTGTCACTGAAAAAAAGTAATCATAGAATCACCAGGTTGGAAGAGACCCATTGGGTCACTGAGTCCAACCATTCCTATCAAACACTAAACCATGTCCCTCAGGACGTCTTCTATCCGTGCCTTAAACACCTCCAGCGAAGGTGAATTAACCACCTCCCTGGGCAGCCTATTCCAATGCCCAATGACCCTTTCTGTGAAAAACATCCTCCTAATTTCTTCCTCTCTAATGTCTGATTTTTCACATTTGAATAGTCTTTCCTTTCAGGGAGGATGTTAGCTAAATTATAAAGATTTTCTACTCCTCATCTGAAATTTAAAGAGTGAGAGATGTCAGTAATTTCAGAGGCAAGTACTAAAATAATGGTTTTTAATAAATCAGCTGAGAGAGTTAGGAAAAAGAAAAGAGGAACTTGATAGCTTTAAAACTGGTCCCTTATATTTGACACTGTACTTAAAAAAGTAAATTATTATCCTTTTCCCAATTCATTCATGAAGTGCTGATCTTTCATTTTCAAGCATAAAGAAATAAGATTTTTTTGTATTGGCTGAAAAACTTTCATCTGCCAGTTTTACAAACAACATTTCATTCATTTACTTCATAGAAGCTTAACACTGAACAGGCATAGTTTTCTTTTTAGCCCAATGTAGCTTTCTACTGCTAAATCATTATTGGATCATTTATTAAGAATGGGAAGTTACACAAATAACGGAATCAATATTGGGTTTTCCACTTTTATAATTATTGAAAAGTATATGATTTTGCTATAATATACATAAAACAATCATGTCTCTAATGTATTTTATAAATCCCTTAGTACGGTATGGTTTCAAGCATGTTTGTGAAGACGAATTTGTTTCACTGTGGTAGCAGGAATTATTTTGTCTTCACCAGTATAAATAACTGTGTGATCACATGCCCTACACTCAGGCTTTGTACGGTACAAGTTGTACTTCACCATCAAAATATATTTTCCTATATCGTGGCTTTGCTGTGAAATATAAAGTATGTAAAGTTCTTGGTGGTCCTTCAGCTAAATTCATTATGCAAATGTAAAAATTGCCCCTCTGTTTGTACTCAGGGAAGCTGATGTTGCAGGTAAGTTTCTTCTCTGTAAAACACAGGAAATTACTTATTTTAAAATTATTTTTTTAAAAACCTGACCCTGTATTTTATTTTCATTAACTTTTCCTGGTAGCCTCCTAGACTCCTTCTTTTGACAAGTAAATTAAGCATTTATTACCAAATCCTTTCCTTATATCTTGAAGAGCAGAATCCTAATTTCATGCTATTGAAGAGCAGTGCCTCACATCACTTAGTAAAGCCTAAAATGTGGTAAAAGGGTGGTTTTATTCTCAAATGCATAAGGGAATTTGACATTATATAAAGGAATATTTTACTTCATCCCAGGCTTCAATTTTTGCTTTAAGATACTGTATTTACTGAAATCAATATCAAGTTTCTACAAATGTAAATTTATCTCAGATTAGGATCAAATACATATATATATATATGATCTACCAGTGAATTTACTGTTTTTTCAAGTTCAGCGTGGGTGTAACTGCTTGGCAGGATTGTTCTTTGGTGCCTTATCTAAAGGTACTGGACTGTCAACAAGGCTTAGTAAATTATTTTGAGCAGAGTGCCTTTATATGCTTCAGATCCTGACAGTCCGAAGTTGCACTACACAAATAAAGCAGAGACTACAGTAACATGGATTAGCTGGCAAGAAAAAATGTTCTAAGGAAAAGTACATCATCTTTACCTGAGGAAATATGGGACTGCACATCTAGACAATTAAAAATCATTAATTTAAAGAGTCTGTTTTGTTCCTTCTTGTGTTCAGATGGAGTTTTCTGCATTTTAGTTTGTGCCCATTGCCTCTTGTCCTGCCACTTGGTAGCACTGAGAAAAGTCTGGCTCCCACACCTTCACTCCTCAACAATCAAGTATTTACACACATTGTTGGGATCCCCTTGAACTTTCCCTTCTCCAGGTGGAACAACTCTAGTTCCCTCAGCCTTTCATATACCAGCTGCACCAGTCCTTTTTCTAAACTTACAGCCCTGCAGCAAGTCCCCATCTCACTTATACTTCAGAGTCCAGACAGATCCAGCACTGCGGATGTGTCATCAGGGTTAAGAAGAGGGAAAGAACAACGTCTGTTGTCCTACTGGTAATGCTCTGCCTAATGCAGCACTGGATGTTATTGACATCCTTTTCTCCAAGGGTAGAATGGCTTGTGTTCAACATCTTGTCTATGGAGACCACTACAGCCAAAAGAAAAAGTGGACAGTGGCCTTCCTGAGAGTACAAAAAACACTGTGATACTAAAATGGTGTATCTTGGATGATTAGAACTTTGTTTAATTTATAATGGAGTTATTACATCACAGATTACATTTTGAAAACAACATTACTTTTATATGCAATATTGAATGTACAAATTTTGCTGGTGAAAGAATTTATGAAATTCAGATGATCATTAAACAGTAAGGTACTCTAAAATAGCAGACTCAAGTATTCAAATTATTAGTTCATAAATAATTTATTTTCTCTTGCTACTACTGAACTATGTTCAAAACTCACTGAAGAATGATTGAATTTCAGCCTTCCTGTCCACATTGTGCACCAGGCTTGTTTAACAAATTGGAGTGGATGGCACCATTACCAGATGATCAGTGCTGCAGAGACAATCCTCTTTCCCTCTTTGATTGGAGTTATCTGTTCAGCAGGCTTAGTTGGAAACATCCTTATTGTATTCACAATAATGAGGTACAGAATTGAATACATTTTTCAGTAAGATTTATAGATGAAAAAAAAAAAATTATGACTGCACTAAGGAAGTTAATTGCCCAGAAAAGACAGTAAGTTTTTCCTGTCACTGGCATTTACTTTTAATTAAAAAAAAAGTTATCACTGTAGATAGTTGTAAAGTAGGCCTGCTTAGCCTTTTCTGTTATCAAAAAATACTTAAGTGCATGTTTGACTTCAAACATATTCAAGGAAACCAAAATAAGTGCCTTTCTCCCAGGTTTCCATTATAATTGGCAGCATTCTTCCCACTAGCACAAGTAGAAGCTAGACTAAACTTTACTTGTGCTTCTACAGAGGCACTGCAATGCTTTACAGAATTCTTTTAAGATCAGTTGAAATATAGTCTTTTTCTCCTTTGGAAACTGGAATTCTACCTCAGATTATTTTAATAAGGGAGCTCTACCTAACTTTTTTTCATTTACAGTGGCTTCCTAGAATCCGTTTCTTTTTTCCAGAATCACTTTACTTCTACAAGCAGGCCCTTAGTGCCATTTGAGGATTCTCACATAATAGGAATTAGTACCTCAAGATATTTTCATTGTATAGTGAGAAGGTAAAATTGTTGAAGTTGCTAAAGTTTTTTGGGTCATAAGGTCTGACCCAGCCAACCTTTATGCCAGAAAATACTTTCTAGTCTCTTGATTTTAACAAGATATTTCTTTTCCTATAAAATTAAGAATTTGCTTTCAACTGGTTTATGCTATTACAAGCTCTAAACCTATAAGCATGTTCTCTGCAGCACAAATTTTACATGAAGTATGACAGCATAAGGCTAATGTAAGTCATACACTACAAAGATTAATAGATAGAGTCAACCTCAACATGCCACGCTTTTAAAGTAAAGATTTTCAAAGGCTAGCCTAGGGCTAAGCGTCTGTAAGCTCCTGAGTTTTAGTAAACTTCCCTGAAAACTACCATAAATCCAGTGTCACATACACTCAAGAATATTGTAGCATATAATCTACAATGCAGAAGGGAACAAATGTGGAAACCATGTCTGAAGTGAACATGATGGCAATATGCCTTTTCAAATGTATGAATGAATGGAAAGGAAAAAAGAAACCATTGAGTTTCTAAAAAAATAAGTTATAGAGTCTCTAAAATAATAGAATGGAAGGAAACTTAGAAGGAACAAAGATTTTTTTTTATTTCTTGGTGAAAAGTCTTTGTCTAACTTAAATAAAAATATGACAGACAGAGGGAATAAGCACAGACAATGACTTGAAAAAAAAATTAAACCATGTTTTCTTGAGAAAATTACAAACATTCAAATTTATGGGCATGAACATTTATACACAGGAATTTGGAAATTGTGTGTTACGAAGTTAATGTGGTTGTTGCCAACACTAAAAAAAGACAGCCACAAACCTCAGATTCTGTAGATAAATGTATGTTTAAACTAAAGCTACATTTCAAAAGTTACAGTGTAAAATTCTCACCTTATACTAAACAGATCTGGTTCTACTCAATATCTCTGCTTCAGAGTTGTATCTTCTCTCTTTATTGAACAAGTTTTCTCATGCATACATTTTAATTTTATTAGCACTACAGAGTCAATTCTTTTAAGAGTTCTTTTAAGAAAGAAGCCAGATTATCTTTCTAATAATGTAGAAGTATTTACTTTCTGGTAGAAAAATGCTTTACTGATGGTAGAACATGACAAAGAAGAAACCTTGGAATTTCAGCTCCCCAATTTTATTTGCAAGTCTGACACCTAGGGACAAACATTTTTAACTGTCAATTAAGTACTTTATGTAAACCTCTTGACTTTAGTGGGCCATCTACTGGAAGAGTGGCTATAGTTTTGTGTGAAGGTGAGAAAATGTGATCCAGACAACATCAATTAGTTGCATTATTGTCTTTAAATTTTTAAGAAAGAGCATGTTACAATGTTTGAAAAAGGAATCCAATACTATTTCAATTATCTATAAGCACATCTTTTCAGATTACTTTGTTTATTCATAAGGAAACTAATAGCAAGTGCTAAAGTAGCATTTCCTAAAACAGAGACTTCAAAATAAGTGTCACGACAATTATTACTTGTGTTCTGAGTCTTCATCTAGAGTTGCTGTATTTGCAACTGAATCTAGAATTACCATCAGAAAATTTTTGAAACTGCTACATAAAACTAGTCTATACAGATCAGAGATTATATGTTATTAGATTTTGTGTATTAGCATGTTGGAAGCTAGTAAGTCAGCTAAATAACAACCTAATGAGCTCAAAAACTACAACATTAGGAAAAAAAATAGCTAAATTGTGGATGGTACTAAGCAATGTTGATAACAAAGAGGTTTCTTGCTATTAAAAGATTTCCAGGAGAAAATAGGTTAAAATGGAGCTACCAAGGACTGATTGTGGGGCAAGCAAGATTTAATATTTTCTCTCAGAGACCTGGATCAAGGTGTAGGAGTGTGTCACTAGCATTCCTAATGACATACATCGGGAAGACATGGCTGATTTGAAGGAGTATGAAGCCGCCATACAGAAAGAACCAGATAAAGAATAGAGGAGTGCCTAGAGCAATAGGAATGCAGTAATGTTAATAGCACAAAGCCATATGATTATTTTCTTCTTTTTACTTTTTTTAATTAAATAGGAAGCACTTCTGTCAGTCAGAAAACAACAGAGGAAAAGCTCCTGGGAATGCTGTGAACTATCATTAGGCTAGTGCTGCATGAGAAGCACACACAGCTGTAATACATGTCATGTTCTGCCTTTCTGGGGGCAACAGGGAAATTAATGCCATTCTCCAGGCTCATAACAAGGCCTGAAATACAACTCTCACCAGCTGTTTCCAGGGAAGGGAAGGTATTCAGACTGGAATAAGAACAGAAAAGAATTACTAGAACCAGAGGAATGGAGAGCTGTGAAAATTCACCCAGATTAGGGGTTTTTTTTAAAAAAAAATAAATCTCGGAGCAACCAGACAGCAGTCAAGAGCATTAAAGACTGATGAATGGAAGGTGTTTTTTACTTCCCAGAACAGTGAAGTCCTGTTATAGCCTTCACTAAAAGTACTGGAAGTTAAATCATTCTTTCTAAAAAAACAACCAGTGCGCTGTAAGGACAGCTTTTCTTATCTTTTTGCCTGTGACAGCTGATGACTCCGTTATGTGACAATGGTTATATCTTTCAATCTTAGGTTCCTGCTTTGCCTAATCTAGCAAAAGGAAACCCTAATTCGTTAAACAACATACCTAATACCCTACAACACATCTCAGCTGTTCTGTTCTTTATTCCTCACTGAGATGAGAAACTTAGTGTCTCTGCTTACCAGCATGAAAGGGTTACAGAGTAGTGTTCAGTAGGTATAGGGCTGCTCTTCTGTTGGACCTGCTCTTCTCAGAGACCAAGGATCAAGTGAGAGCAGAATAGAAGGGGACTATGGTTAATGTCAGAGCTGGGAATTTTAAAAAACTTCCTCAAACTCAAGATGGTTCTCTGGGAATAGTTAGATTTTACAGGGGAGGAGGAGACTAGGTGTGAGGACTTCAAAGATGGTGCTACCTGCCATTGCAGATGTAGCCCGTAGGGGATGCCATCTTCTTTTCTATTTGAAAAAAGGGAGTGTGGTTTTGTTTTTGAATGTGTGATACCTATAAATCACCTTGTCTTTGACCTGAAGGATTACTTCTAAGTTAACACTTATCATTGATGTTTCTAGTTAATGAAGACTCTCTGTCCAGGAAGGTGTAAATAAATCCTGATGACTACATATAATACAGTCAGAGGGGATAAATAACGACTGATGACAACATATAATGCACTTGCCATGTTTCCTGAAGTTGTTACTGGAGTGGTAGCCAGTATATGGATTATCACATTGTCATGACTGCTCAACACTTCTTTTTTCAATGGATTTGGATCATTCAAACCAATTTTTAATTAGTTTCATCTGTAGAAGTAGAATTGAAGAGAAGTGTATTGGATCTGGCTGAGGTGGATTTACTTTTCCCCTTTCCAGCCCTCACAGTGCTGTGCTTTTATTGGTAGCTAGAAAAGGTGTTGATAACACACCAGTGTTTTGGCTACTGCTAAACAGTGCTCCCACAGCATGCCCTCTCTCCAGCGTTTCCCCCTGCCTCACCCACTAGGCTGGGAGTGGGCAAGATCTTGGGACAGTCAGGACAGTGGACCCAAACTGATATATGGGATATTCCACATCATATGATGTCTTCTCAGCAGTAAAAGCTAAGAGAAAGGGGGAAGGGGGTAATAGCACATATAATTATATAAGGTTTTAATAATATTTGTCTTTTTTTTTTGTAAAGTGATAGTTTTAGCAGAGGAGAAACACTACTGCCTTAATAAAATGCAAGAATGTTATAAACTATACAATGTGGCCAAAATTATTTGAGATTAAAAAGTTTACTGTGTAAGCAACAATTAAAATATGGTGGCTCAGAGCCACCATATGAAAGTACACAAAAGTCTGTATGGAAATACATGCCCTGGCCTCTGGATACTGATCATCATTTTCTAAACCTCAGTGTAAATCATGAGACAGTGGGTATTACATTTCCCTTTACATTAGCCAAGGGGCAATTGTTCAATATGGAATCTATGATGATTAAATTTAGTACAGAGTGTGCAAGATTAAAATTTGAGATTTTTATTCTGGGTGTAGAAATCATTTCTAATTTAGTATGATTTGTCCTGTTAATGTGAATGAAATAAATTAGAAAGAGACCACTTTAACTTTTTCATTAAAATGATGTGTACAGGCAGTTTTCAGATGCTTTGGAATCTGTCTGCTTGAGCATTCAATGCCTTGCAGGAAACCCACTTTGGAGTTTTTCTTTTACTGGAGGATTTTCACTCATCAAAGCTAAAAGCACTGGAGGAAAAATATCACATATGTGACATTTTCTCTGCAAGCTCCAGTCATTAGTGCCAGCAGATACACTTTATAGATGTCTGGATTTTGTTTCAACCAGATGACAGTGAATCATGCTTCAAAATTTATTAAAAATCTCTGAAAAAATATTTTCATCTAGCTAGTTCCCTCTAGCTTAAATTTGTTTCTTTGGAAACAGTTATTTCATAGCTTGCAGCTAGCATTGAAGGCAACATGAAAAACATAAAATTAGAAACTCTTCTTACACAGACCCTCTTAGGAAATTATGATGATTGATAGTTTGACTTCCAAATGTGGTTTGTGGGTGGACAGGTGGAGACTTGCAAGCTGCAGATTCTTCTGTGTCTCTGCAGTATACTGAAAAAAAAGTCGTTAGGGATACTGAGAGAGAGAGCCTAGAAAAAAATAGCTTACATTAGACATCAAATTCATAAGCAGATTTAGGCAAGGTGATTTCTATACCAAGATTCTGGATACAAAAATCATCCCACATTCACAACAAAAGCAAGAATTAGGAAGAAGAAGCACAATTTAGAATCATAGAATCATGGAATCCTTTGATTGGAAAAGATTTTTGATATTGTCAACACCTACCATACCTGTTCACTACTAAACTATATTCCTGAGCACCTCATGTATCTGTCTCTTAAATACCTCCAGACATGGTGACTAAATCACTCCCCTGGGCAGCCTGTTCCAGTGCCCAATAACCCTTTTGGTGAAGAAATTTTTTTCTGCTATCTAATCTGAACCTGGTGCGGTTTGAGACCATTTCCTCTCATCCTATCACTAGTTACTCGGAAGAAGAGACCAACAGCCATCTCGCTAATAGAATGCAATGGCTAATTCAGTGTTGGACAGTTTCGTGTTCTCCTTCACATTTCTTAAAAATGAAAGCATTTCTAAAGGAAGACAGGAACAGGCCAGACATGGGAAAGCACTTTCAGAAGAAGCCAGAGCTGATAAAATTACTATTGTATGCAAATTAATATCTGTCATATAGGTAAGAAGGGGCAAAACCAGCTGTACTCTCCATAGAGATTTAGGGGTAAATCTATGAGAGGTAAAATGTATAAAAGTTTAGGTTTCATTACTCACTTTAATATGAAATGAGAAAATATTAAGGAAAACTATGCAAGTTGAATATGCATATTAAAATACATGAGAACATTTCCTACACTGACATCAAACATGTTTTATTAATTCAGTTTAACATTCATGCCACGGATAGACATTACATAAATCAAACCTGGATGAAAGTTTGACAACAGAATTTTTGTCTACTGTTTAAGAGACATATTTGTAACAGGCAACTCACAGAATATGTTCTCTGGACAACGATGCACGTAGGCACACAGAGGTCCATCCTAATATAGACTCATAGAATTGTAGAATCATAGATTCATTGAATAGTTTGGGTTGGAATGGACCTTAAAGTTCACCTAATTCCATCCCCCATACCATGGGCAGGGACCTGTCCCACTAGATCTTGCCACCCAAAGCCCCATTCAACCCGACCTTGAACACTTCCAAGAGGGAGCATCCACAACTCCCCTGGGCAATAAGATCCACCACACTCATCATGAAGACTTTCTTCCTAATGTCTAGTCTAAATCTTCCTCTCTCCAATTTATGCCATTCCCCCACATTCTATCACTACATGCCTTCCTCTCCCTGGAGGAGAGGGAGACCTCTCCTCCAGGCTATACAGCCCTAACTCTAACAGTCTGTTCTCTGGCCACCTTAAGGGCCCCTTCTAACAGTTCCCCCCCTCTAGACCCTTTCTAACAGTTCAATACCCTTCTCATATTGAGGATTCCAGAAATGTACACAATACCCAAGATGGAGTCTCACAAGAGCAGAGTACAGGGACAGAATCTCCTCCCTGTGAGCTGTTGGCTATGCTTCTTTTGATGCAGTTGGCCTTCTAGGCTGTGAGCAAGCATTGCCAAGTCCTGTCAAGCTTCTCATCAATGAGCAATCCCAAGTCCTTCTCTGCAGGGCTGCTCTCATTCACAACCTCCCTCATCCTCTATTGAAACTGCAGATTTTCTCGACCCAGGTGCAGTACCTTGCACTTGGCCTTGTTGAACCTCATATACTTTACCCACATGTACAAGAAGAGTAAATATTACTGTTCAATGAAAATATCACTATGCAAATCTGGACAGAATTCTGTATACTGCAGTCAGTATCTCCTGATGGCACTCTCTGGTGAGACAAGAGGGATGGTGATATGGGTTGAGGCAGTCTAGTATGATGCCCTACACCAACATCGTTACTTGAAATATTCCAGTAGGTCACTTGACTTGAAGATCAAAATTACAATTAATACTGTTAGTGACTTCTTTAAAATGGCATAGGAACATTTTGACCTGCAACATTTAAAAAAAAAAAAAAAAAAAGAGCCAATACTTACAAGTTTGAAATAACTGATTCACATTCAGAAGTCACGTCATTTCCCTATTTCTTCATGGCACACTAGGTGCAGCTGGTAAAGCCTATGTCGGACTTTCTTTCTGCAACAGGAAGCTCTAAGGCACACCTCATTCCCTATAGCATGAAACCACTGGAGTATATCACAGGAAAATACCACTGTTTGGGTCCCTTCTTACAGGGTACACCTACTTCAAACTACTTCTTCTACAAACTTTGTCTATGAGAAAGATGTCATCTTCTCAATAAGGTTTCAGTTGCCCATTATCCAAGGCATACTTTTGGTGCAGCATAGCTATATCACAATGTCTCAGACTCCTAAGAAATTTGCTAAATATTAAGCTATGCAAAAGTACCTAGAATAGAACCATGTGTGCTAAGATAGGTGAGACAGATTGAAGCCAAAGACAGGGTTGTTAGGGTGGAGAGTTAGCAGCTCAAAGGTTCAAGAAGAGAAACACTCACGTGAAGAGGTATAAAATCCTAATGAAAATCAAGGAGTCTGAAGATACACTTTTACTCCCATTGACAACTGTCTGGTAAAAAGCCAATGGTACCATACGTGAGTGGTAAGAGTACTCATACATAGCCTAGGGGCTTGCTAGTCCTAGGTGTCTGTTGTCTATTATAATAGCAAAATATTATGCTTCTCATGAACACTCTTTTTGCAAAGTGTCTCTGTGCACAAGGAAAGTTCCCTGACAAGTTCCTGAAGTCTGAGTTGCACAGGATACCAATCAATTTTGAGGGCTGCATAAACATTTATTTAGCCTATCCTCTTATAGGCTTCAGGCACATAACTGGAGAGGTGAAGCTGGGAATATAAATCCAGAGTAAGTAGCTCTGTGATGACTGAGAAGAAACTGCCAGGTGTTCCAGGCATTTACAGCAGCCAAGACTGGCAGGCATGAGAAAATCTGTTCCTAATTTACCCATTGTTGTAACATTACTCTAAGAAATACTTACTGAGGCAGTATCTCTGGTAGGGTGGGGCCATTTCTCTATGAAAGTCATGAGATTTCAGTTGTTTAAAGACAGAACTACTTGATATGTGATGAACTAACCTATTTACTCATTCTTGACATTCATTTTTCTGTCACTCCTTGCTTCGTTTCACATGCACCCTAGCCAGAGGAACAGGTAAAACCTTTTAAAAGCTCAGTCTCCTGAGCAGCCTTTAAGTCTTGTTGTTTTGCTACCTCCTGAGGAAATCCTAACAGCAGTTCATTTCAAATCAATTCATTGAATCATAGAACAGCTTGCATTGGAAGGGATCTTAAAGATCATCTAGTTCCATAGCCTCATCCAGTCTGGCCTTGAACTCCCCCAAGTACAGGGCATCCATGACTTCCCTGGGCAAGCTGTTCCAGTGCCTCACCATTACCATCACAGTAAAAAATGTGTTCCTAATATTTACCCTCTTTCAGCTTAAAACCATTATCCCTTGTGCTATCACTACACTTCCTGATAAAGAACCCCTCCCCTGCTTTCCTATAGACTTCCTTTAAGTACTGGAAGGCTGCTATAAGGTCTCCACAGAACTTTCTTGTCTCTAGGTTAAACAAACCAAACTCTCTCAGCCTGTCCTTCTATGGGAGGGGCTCCAGCCCTCTGATCATCTTTGTGGCCCTCCTCTGGACTCACTTTAATAGATCCATGTCCTTCCTGTTCTGAAGATTCCAGAACTGAATGCAGTACTCCAAGGTGAGGTCTTATGACAGCAGAGTAGAGGAGCAGAATTACCTTCCTCGCCTTGCTGGTTACAATTCTTCTGATGCAGTCCAGTATATGGCTGGCAATTCAGATAATATACTAATAAAGAACATTAATCATGTAATTTATATTTATTAGTTATATCAATAATAATAAGAGTGTCAGTATACAATGTTGTAACAATAAACTATACATGATAATAGTATTAGACTATAGGATGTCTAATACTATAGGTTATGTTTAGGGGTAGGAAAAAATAATTGAGGAAAAATCCAAGCTCTAAGACACATTTCCCCTCTCCTTGTCCTATATACATGGCAGAAGTATTACCACAGGTTTATGTTTTTGATAGCAGTCAAACAAGATGATACAGTATTTCCTTTTTCAAAGTGTCATCTTGGCTTTCAGTGATGGCTGATCTCATATATGTTCCTCTAGGCATCTTTGTAATTGCACATTTGGTAGAGAGGCAAAAATAAATGTAGCAATAGGGAAGAGGTACCACATACCTGGTTCCCTGTACTTTTTGAGAGATCCACAGGCTCCATCACCGCCTCCTTCTCCAGCTCTCTGCATCAGAGATGCAGCTCAGACACGCCTGTTATTGTTTGTTTCAGGTAAATATTCTTCAGAATTCTCCCAACAAAAGACTCTTTTATTATAGATAATTACTTTGTCAGATGAGGACACATGTCTGCCTTTAAGTTCAACTCTCTGTTTGAACTGGAAATTACAACATATTTTCAAAACAGCATGTTTTCCCAAATGCACCATTCATGTTTCATTTCCCAAATTTGTCATCTGACAATAGACAAGATTGAAAATTACATCCAAACTGAAACAACCAATAGAAACCCACTGCAGCAAAAGAATGGAGACCAAAGCTGTCTGACAAGTGTTTAGGGTGAGATTAATATCTTACCGACTGGGGAAGGTTAAGTCAGAATATTAACAGTTTGATTTCTATCAAGAAAAGGAATCATTTACATTAAATTGAATTTGTAGTGGTGTTTCCATTCCATCCAGTCTAATAATTTCTTTTTTAATCTTTCAGTTAGTTAAATTACTTTTTTTCCTTTGCTCAGATGAATATTAAAAATGAGAATTAGAAACCTAGGCAAATCATTCTTTCTAGTCACATATCAGCATATGAAAATGTCCAGCAAAATAATAGATCGAAAAACTACAAAAAGTCTTATAACCACACGTGGGGAAATACACATATATGCAGGAGAGATTTTAAGGCATTATTAGCAACCTTCCTTTTACTTTTTGTGAGAAATCTGTGAAAACCGAGATGTGTATCAAGGAAAACAATGTCCACATAGCAAAAAGAGCCAGGGTTGCAAATACACAGGCAGAGATATGCTCCTCTTGAGCTGGATGATGTGAATCCAGCACCCATCCCAGGTTACAGGGTTCCTTTGGATATGCAATTCCTTCAATGCCCATTAACATAGTTTTATTCCAGACTACATTAGTCTGATAACCAGTAGACTGCAGCTGCTGTCAACATGAGTTACATTCACTTTTGATAAATTTTGAGCTGTGCTGGGCTCTGTTTCTTTGTGCAAAGGCAATATTATCTGTTAAGCTACATAACACAGGGTGCCTTAAGAGCCACAGGCTTCTGCATTGTTAACAGCCCTCTCTCTGAAGCTGTAGCTGGCTTTCTACTGGCAGCTCTGCGCCCAGTCAACCAAGCTGCTGTGGCAGTCTTTCCCAGAGCCTTGGGGGCAGTACTTTTCCCTTGTTCCCACGCTGGGGATCTTGCACGGTTATCCTCTTGGCACTGCACCTGCAGACCCAACTGCATTTTAAGGGTAGGTTCTCATGGGAAGTGACGGCCACCGGCGTGAGAATCACCCCTTCTTCCCCTCCCTTTTCCTACCCTGTGGTCAAAACTTCTGGTTGACATTAGTAGACCCCAAAACATGCATGCCCCAAACTTAGCAGCAAGTCAGCATGCAGCCTCTGCAAAGCATGTTCTCAGCAACACCAACAGCGCCATAGGCAGGAGCAGCTGGTAAGAAATGAGTCCTGATGAAAACTATATTGATACTGTGGAAAAAGCATTACCGAGAAACCTCGTATGGCACTGGAGAAGAGCCCCAGAGACAGATGCTTCTCTGGTGACCTCCCATTGCCTCTCTCCCCACATGACCACTCAGGACAGCTTTCCCTTTGTGCTCTCACGCCTTTCAGCCACTCAGGACAGCTTTCACTTCCACTGTCTCTCCTTTCATTTGGATTTTTTTCCTTACAGCAACTATATGCCATCAGCTACAGACCCTGCTAATAAATCTCTTTGCATGTGAACCTGTCTTGAAAACCTTTATGCAATACAAATTTCTTAATGAAAGACTAAGTAACCAGTGTTTCTGTGATTTCACAAAGCCTTGTGAGCTTTATCTGATTGAGTCAAAATGGAAATCTCACTGAAACCTTCCTAAGATGAAGAATATATGAAACCATAAATGCATTTTTGTGTTACCCAAAATGTGTGCACCAGCTAAAGTTCAGTCTCTCATTAATGGCAGGCAGCAGGTATGTCTAAGGGGTGATTCACATGTGTCTGGAGAACACAGCACACCATAAAATACCATATCCTGTCATCTTCCTTTTAGCCAACAGTAAGAAGAGGGCCTGGTGAGGTGCACTTCTTGCTTTCTGTTCTTCCCTCACTTGCCTTGTTTCCATCCTATCCACTTTCATTTTCGCACAAATACTACCTTTAATTCACAGTTTATTCATTGTTTGTGGGGTTTTTGCTATGTCCATCATATCTTTCTTCAATATTCATTCTTTCGAAAAATCTCTGCTGGTGATTCTAATAAGAGTTAAGAGATTTTTAATGTTATTCCCTTGCTTTGTATGGAGATGTTGGGTTTTGCATCACTTGAAAAATGGGAGCAAGTACAATGTATACCATGCTTACATGGAGACTAAGAGGTCAAATTTTGGTAATGCAGCCATAACCACAAGTTTATGAACCTGAGAAGCCTGTAAATTACTCTCAATTACACTGACTCTGTAAGCAGTATCAGTGTCAGAAGCTATTTCAACGAGGAAGCTAGTGAAATAGGAGAAACAGCTGTAGTGAGGATGGTACAAAACAGTTCTACCCTTGCAAATGTAGAGAATTTCTGTTCTTTCTGTCATCATCACCAGGACTTAGAGTTAACTGCATGAAATTAGACATAGCTTCTTAAGATAATCATGAACTAGGAGAACCTTCTGCTGATTCCAGCAAGAATGGACATTAGTTTAATTTTATTTAGCAAAACAAACTCAGTTGTTCTAAAGCTTGAATAATCAAAGATATCTATTTCATATTCACATTCAAAAGAGACTGAAAATAATTTATTGTCACATGAAATATGAAACTATCCTGATCTTACGGTCTTCATCATCCCAAGGGTCCTAATACCAAGCAACTGAGATTCTGGAGGCACCTTGTTCTGACAGGCTGGTGAACCCGATCTATGAAAAAACAGTACAGGATCTTGACAAACATTGCAGGGTTATGCAGACAACACCTACAGACAAGGATCCTCTGATTTGTATCAGATATTTACACAGTATAAAATGCACAAATATGACTACATATTCATTCAGATACAGCAACACAACAAAGGAATCACAGGTTTTAAAAGTTATTGCTTTTCTAAAAGAAAAAGAGTCAATCTAACACCAACAAGAGAGCTGTGTTTCACTGTTACTATCTAAAACTCTTCCAGTATTCTATATTAAAAAAAAAAAAGTATGTGTGATATAGGTGAACAGGACAGAATAAAATTTTTCATCCATTTTGAAGAGGCTGGCCATAAAATATTTTTTTTAAAAAAATGCCCTGAAGTTTCATATCAGCCTTTTTGTTTAAAATGTTGTCATTCGAGAGTTTTCATTGACTGTATTGCTTGTTATTAATTGAAAAATTATGAATCGATAAATGGGTGAACTGAGATTTCTCCGTAAATTAAAACTCCACATTTCTATTCAGGATTCTGGTTCCTCAGCCACCCACCCGCTCCTGCTGCCAGAGGTTAGTTTCTTCCACCTGCGTTTTTGTCTGCTCTAGGAAACAAGTTGGTGGACATGGGGCCAAGGCAGAACCATAAGCATCCAGTCACCTACAGTATGGATGGCAGTAGGTTCAGATGTGACTATCAGGACTAGGACATGAAAGACAGACCTCTGAGGACATATCAAGGGAGACCATAACTGATAACATCCTTGGTGGACATCAATGTGATGAGTATCGCCCCTCTGCCAAGGTCTCCCCTGTAAGACCCTGCTGATGACATCTGTGTCTGCAGTAGCTGGCCTGTGCAGCACCAAAGTAAGTTCAGTCAATGCTAGTTTCTCATTGTCTCATGCGGTTATAGCACCTCAAAGAAGTCACAGAGTAATGCTGAATCCCTCTTCAAACTACTGTACAGAGTACAGTGAGTTTGACAGCCACTAACACTACCAAAACCCGGAGCATATGAAATTTTCAGCCTCTATTGCATACTGTCTCCATCCAGCACTTTTTGACCAAGCCCTTTCTTTTTTGACACGTGAATTGTTGTATTTAATAGTCTGTCTTCTGTTCAAAGATTGTCGACTTTAATCCATTTTGATCTGACAAAGGTCACCCTAATATTTTACAAAACTAAAGGTCAAGAAAAAGAAGCTGAATTTTTTTTTATCATAAACTGCTGCTAACTGAAGGTTACTTTTAGTGAGTTCTTTCAGTTGTAGGTTCAGTTCTGTGGAGACTAAACATTTACATTAAAGCTATAACAGACGACCAATTCTAGACGTAAAATATATCAGAATATTTTTTTAAATAGCAGTCTTGCCTGCACTAAACTTTTTTTTAGAAATAACTTAATCTCAGAATTTACCTCTGTTTGCTTTTTCTATGTCTGAGTTTCTAAATTATATCTCCTACATGCTAATCTACTATAATTTCTTAAAAACTCTCATCATATTAATTAAATAGCATTGTGACCATGATCAGTTACAATAACACATTGAATGTTAAGGGAATTGCTTGAATAGCCACCCAGCATATTGTAATAGACAACGTTTAAAAAACGTTTCTTTCCCATAGGATATTCATTTTAGTCAACAGTATTGCCCTAAATATTTTATTGGTTTTCTATTATACTGCTCTGTCACCTGCTTTTACAAGTAACTGGGTCTTGTCCAGCTATTTTGCCTAATCATCTGAGAACAAAATCAAAGGCAATTTGAGTCAATTTATGTTTGTGGGTAGCATCACTATTCTGATGTTCCCTATGTGGGCCTACCCGAAAGTAATAAAGTTCAAAGATGGTTTGGATAGTTGTGCTTTTGGTCTAACCTCACCTGATGTTCTCTGGTAAGATTTCAAAGCCTGGAGCAGCATTTTTACGGCTGGTGATGAGGATAGCACCTATTTTGTCTTTGACATCCCTGACAGGTGGAAGGAAGGAAGGAAGGAAGGAAGGAAGGAAGGAAGGAAGGAAGGAAGGAAGGAAGGAAGGAAGGAAGGAAGGAAGGAAGGAAGGAAGGAAGGAAGGAAGGAAGGAAGGAAGGAAGGAAGGAAGGAAGGAAGGAAGGAAGGAAGGAAGGAAGGAAGGAAGGAAGGAAGGAAGGAAGGAAGGAAGGAAGGAAGGAAGGAAGGAAGGAAGGAAGGAAGGAAATTACCAGCAAAACAGCTAGGAAAGGTGCTGTAGATTAGATTATGCTAAGATCCAAGACTGGTTGAAAAAACTATGCTCAGAATGTGGTCATCAATGGTTTACTATCAAACTAGTGAAATATAAGGGGATTAAGCAGTCTGCATCCTGAATAAATGCTTGCAAGAATTTTCACTTAGTTATACAGGTGCTGGTAAAAGCATGCACATACAGAATTTGGAAAGCTAAGAAGTATTATTCATATTTACCCTCTTGTAGTCCAAAAAGAGTTATTCTGTAGACTGAACATATAATTTTAACATTTAAAATGCTGAAAATAGATTTCAGTACTTAAAAGTATTTACTGCTATCTAAAATGGGCTTCATGCATCCGCCATCAAGACAAATCAGGAACCATTATATGAAAAATATTTTTTTTTACATTTTTGAGATTATCTTTATATAATCACCTTGTTTGCTCTTCTTGCATTTTTTTTCAGGTATACGCTTAGTCTTACTATAACAACTTTTTTTTCCCTTTACTGTACTGTAGGTGAATTTGGTCTCAAATAAGTGCCATTCATTAGTAAACTCAATCCATGCCATCATTTTCACACCTTCATTTTCCATAATAGGGACCCTTCTTTGTTTTGCAGGTGCACCACTATTATCCACAGGCAAAGAGCCATGAGGCTTACTTAGGTGGTGCTTGCTTTGGTCAGTGTGTTTATTATAAGCACTGCCCCATTCAGTGTAATCCAGTTTATGAATCTTCAGTTTTCTCAGCCAATTCTGACCTTCTATGTAAGCTACTGTGTCTCCGTCTGCTTCAGCCATGCCAGCAGCAGTATCCTCTACATCCTGCTTAGTGGGAGCTTCCAAGTGTCTCCAGTAGTGCACAGACATGGAAGTCAGGACGGTAGAACGGGATGTCAATGTCATCAAGAATATTCTCAAGTAAAGTTTTTGAAAGGAAGGTCTTCTTACAATAATAATGCATTATCTGTGTGTAGATTTTATTGGTTTCAGTGGAAGGGTCTGATTTCACTTCTTTTGTGAAAGTGTAACTCAAAAGTGGCTTTGTTGTTGGAATTGCACTAGCATCAGGCTAATGCAACAAGAGGATCAGCACCACTGTTTGAAAGATTAGAGCTCATAGAGGAGAGATTTGCTGCAAAATTTCTTTGTTGTTGTGCCATTGCACTTTTTTTGATCACAAAGTGACTTTAGCTGGTCCTTGTATGACTTCCCAACTAAATCCTACACCGACTTTATGGTCCTCCTCTGGATTCTTTCCAGTACCTTGATATCCTTTCTATACTGTGGTGCCCAAAACTGCACACTGTACTCCAGTTCTCCAGTTCACAGAGTACACCAGGACAATCACCTCCCTAAATCAGCTGGCTATGCCGCGCATGATGCATACCAGGACTTTGTTACTGATGACTCAGAAGAGGGTAACTATTTATTTTTATCCTATTTACAGCTCTCGTATGTCACTTGCTTTTGCAGCTATTAAAGGCAGAGGAGAAACATAAAAGTCCCTTTTGGAAGAAAACTACTTTTGAATTAACCTTTGTACCTGTCCTTGCAAACAAAGAACTGAAATCACAGTCCTAGTCATTGGAAATTATTAAACCTAAGTTTTGAAAAGAACTGTATGTTTCAGGGAAATATATAGAATAGCTTGGGTTGGAAGGGACCTTTAAAGGTCATCTAGTCAACCTCCCCTGCAATAAGCCGGCATGTCTTCAACTACACGAGGTTATTCACCTGTTCAACCTGACCTTGAATATTTCCAAAGTTGAGGCATCTACCACTTGCTCTGGGCAACCTGTTCCAGTGTTTCACCACCCTCCTCATAAAAAAATTCTTCTTTCAACCTAAGCTGAATCTATCTTCTTTTAGTTTAAATCCATTACCGCTTGTCGCATTGCAACATACCTTATGAGGAAGTCTGTCCTCATCTTTTTTATAAGCCCTCTTTAAGTACTGAAAGACCACAATAAGGTCTCCCCAGAAGTGTTTCCTCAGAGTCTTACCCAGCTAGAGAGAGATAGTCATTTTAGTAAGTTCAAATAAGTTTGTAGGGTCTCCTAGGGAGCTGGACGTATATCCACTGTCATCCCAGAGGTCTTGGCAGCACCCTATGTGATGCTTTACCCCAGCCAGCAGCACAGAGACAGTAGGCAGAATCAGTAGTAATTGGGGTTCCTTGCAGCGCTTGTGAAGTCCCTGAGTTTACATACAACAAAACATCTCTCAGACATGCTCCACAGCCTGTACTAATGAGAGATTTCCCCTGAATTATGAGCATTCCAGCCTTGAAGGACCTGGGGCACTTGGGAGATTGTGGAGTCCCACAGACTGACCACTTATTAGTAGAAATGCTAAAATACAAATATCACTTAGCAGAGCTTTTTTTTTAAAAAAAAAAAAAAAATGCTTTTGTAAAAACCATTTCAAATTGACGAATTTACTTCTCTTTTCTCAAAATCCTTGCTTCCAAAGCAGCTCCAGGAAGGGTGTTCAGTCCTGAAAGATCTCAGATCTCCTGAAAGATCTCACTACAAGTGCTAAGACGAACTTGTTGCTTGCCCAGGATACACACTCCCTCATTTTGAGAGAGGTAAAGGAATGTCTCTTTTTGTCACTACTTAACCCACAAGGTTTCTAGTAGTAGGATGTAATTGAGCAATATTATTAGGACCTTGCCAACAAATAAAGAAAATCTGTGAAAAAAAACCCGTTGAAAAATCTTAAGAAAATGTTGAACTTTCTTGAGAAATATTCACTACAGTGTGGGTTTATCTGCATCATATTCTCTTCGCAGACCACTTTCTTTTATCTCAGGACTCCACTTACCAATTCGTTGGATGAAGATAATATTTCACTAGGACCAGAGGTATTATGTCCACAATATTTTTGTTGTTCGGAGACCTGATAAATCTGAAAGACTGAAGATACACCTTCTCAGGTTTACAGTTAGCTCTTGTGTTGTTGTCCAATTCCCAAATGGCCTTTTATTCATTTATTTACACAACTATGGAGGACATGCTTTGTGATCCCACTTCATGATCTGCCAACCCACTGCAGGATGCATGATGCAGCAAAGAAGAAAAGATTTTCTCTAAGGGAAGGCTGCACATTCCCAAACTGTGGGTTGAGGTACTGCCCTATCTGCTCCTGGCAGCTTGTGGTGACTGGTTGTCCCGTAGGTCTCATGCATACAGAAAAAGGAGTTTAAGGGACTTAAAATCACTATACATAGTGTAAAACCAAAGCTTTAAATGGAAAATGCATCATAAAACATTTGTGATGGTGTTCTTGTAACCATGTATCTAAAGAAAAATACTCAAACTCTATCAGTGGGGAAATACAATCATTAAAATCTACGGGATAGCAACAAAATCATAAGATGTCAAGATGTAAGGATTTGTTCAGATATGAAAAGGTTATCTTCTTTTCTCAGCTGTATAAATTAGTCTATTAAAAGTCTTATCTCTACCTACAGGCCTTGTCATTAAAAAATAATTCATTCATTCAACAGTCTGCACTCAAGACGGCTTATCGACTATCACAAAAATACAGCCCTACTAAGCGCCAGTTTGTTAGCTCACTGTTCCAGTCTGTGTCTACATGTCACCTTTGCTTCTGAGTTACAACTGTGACTTTACTGGTTTCAGCTCTTTTTTCTTCCTTTTTTTCCCCTTTTTAATGTCCTTTCTTGGTATTTTGGTTACATTTTGGTACAAGTTCTCTAAAAGGAGATTTTTTTCAAACTTGTTTACCTGTTCAGTAAGGTATATCAGTTACATAATAACTCAGGATATGATATTTTAAAACTCATAACAATGATAAATTAGTCTTTTTTATAACCCTAGTGTTTTTCTCTTTTCCTGCTCACTATTAAAGTTTCTATGCTTCTGAGGTCATAGCAGTGAAATGGAATCACAGAAGCACAACTTCATTAAATTATCCTAAAAGTAACATGGCCAAGAGGACTTTGAATGTCCTCCTGTGTGGAGCACTAATAAAATAATTTACAGTTCACGTTTTTCCTCACTTTCTCACTTTTGCTTTAATTCTCTGTATCTAAAAATAAGATAAATATATTTACAATAAATGTGTGTAAATATTCAGACTTTTCATTCACTAGTATCTAAATTCACTATGTTAATGAAAGTCCATAGAGGAATATGATAGAAATAATTCTTTCCCTTTAATGTTTTGGAGAATCTGATCTTGATTATGTTGTTTCCCACACAACTAGACTATGTAATTCATTGGAAAATAAAAACAGGCAATAGATACGGGGGAGGAGGGGGAAGGAAATTATTGCAGACCTATTGAATTTAAAGCAACTATAAAAGATGAAAAGGAGGTTATTTAGTATGTCTTTCAGTGAAAATAGTAGTGATGAAGAAAATTTGGATCTGAAGGAAGAGTGCTATTGTGGGTTTAGGGAAAAACAATAGAAGTCTATGTAAAGGCAAAGTATTGCTGGAATCAAAGTGGAGCACTGAGTCCGTTCCCTGCTGGTGATATGTATTTTCTGTGTAGTTTTGCCACTGCATCTTCACACATAACTATAAGCCACACGAAACCTACAATTTCAAGGCTTTTCCTTCAAGATATTTACTTGCAATCTGGTGAGCCATATCTGTGCACAGATAAGGGATACACTCACACCTTCAGATAATTTTTGTATTGTTCATTTTGCATTTAACCCTTGTTTAAAATGGAGCAATTTTGATCAGAACTATTACCGCTGTACTGCAACCACCACCCAGTTCAGCATTTCGACTTTTATTGTGTTTGAGCTTATGGCAGTTGGGTGGGGGGTGGAATATTCAGACAAAAAATCAGAGTGTTCCAGCTGAGAGTTTTCAAACCACCAGGAAGCTAGCCCTGACTGCGCTCCAGGGCACTGTGGACCTGAAACTGCTTCCAGAGAATTAAATGTCAAAGCTTTGGGATTTAAAAACCTATCACCTGTTATGTACATTGTGATGACTACTGTAATCCCATCATCCAGTCTAAAATGCTGCCTGAATGAGTAAACTGGATGCCTGAGTGAAATTGGATAGTTTTGGAGTTGGTAATGGTAAGATATATGCAACATTCCCTGCCCAGTAAAAGCACTTAATAAACTTATTGCATTTTAAGCATGTAGGTAATCTCACAGAAGTCAATGTAGGCATGTGACTACGATACTTGCCATACTGGGGCCCAAACCTTCAGTCCAAATGCTACTACCATATGGAGGTGAAAATACAGGGCATATTCTACTTAAAGGTATATGCAGAGAGAGAGTGTGTTTGTGTACAGTTCCTAGCAAGTAAGTGTTTGGAAATAGTCAAATATATAATTAACACACAAGAGGTGATCTGATAGGAAGACTAGTCTCACCTTCAGAAATATTTCCTAGAGCTGGATTTCTAAAGGCAGAGTTTATAACCATGTATGCATTTGAGCCAGGACCCCCTATCGCGGCCATGCTGCTGTAGAGCAGTAGTGTCTTCTGTGCCTTGTGTAACCTGTCAGCTCCCTCCTGCCTTCAAAGAAAATCAGCATCACCTGGGTGGTTCTTCAAAGGAAAACAACCCCAACCAAATCAACAGCAATGTCAGTACAGCAGCGATTTCTTCTTTGTGCATACAATACATTTGCATATTTGAAGATTTGTAGGGAAATTTTCCACACACTTAAATGCATGTTGTAAACTAAAAGTGTGTTTTCTGTTCAATAATTCAGTTAAACTATGCGTAATGTAGTATTGATCCAATGGCAATGGCAATCACCTCAAATATTTAATCAGTCTTGCACATAAAATTTTATTATTTTAAACATTAGAACTGAGAGTTGCTTGACAAACAGAGGTTGGGATCACATTGTTTCCAAGCAGCTTCTGCTAACATACACTCCCATTTCTCCTTCACTCTCAAGAGGTGTTGTGAAAGCCTGTCTTGAAGTCTTCAAAGTCTTCGAAAGACGCAGAAAACAAAGGAAAGTGTATTCCTAGTCTTTTAGTAGAAGTAGATAATCTGCCAAAGGACTTTGTGTTTGAGGGAGTGCATGGATCCAAGGCTCTGTTACCTCAGGTCCAAAGCCTGGACCCCAATATTCAAATTGTTTAGGTTCTAATCACACTATGTCTCTAATCAGACTTTTTAATCTTTCACGTGTAATTTTGCAGGACTGTGTGGAACATAAAAGCATTTTCTATGGTATCACTGGAAAACTGGAAGAATAAAAGGCACTAACACATTGCACAAGGTCTCTTAAAATGTTTTTGATTTCAAATAAGGTCACGAGTCATCTTTTTGTGTGAGCTTTGTTCCTTTTTTTTTTTTTTAAAGTGCTCTCCTGCTTTCTCGCCCAGGACTAACTCGCCACTCATGTTGTTCATCTGTTGTTTATCACTCTACACACTGCTGTGCTGCAAGTTCTTTGCATACATACTGTGAAAGAGGACAGACTATGTCTGAGTACGTACTGTCTCAACTGATAGATAGATAGATAGATAGATAGATAGATAGATAGATACATACATACATACATACATACATACATACATACATACATAGATTAGATAGATAGATAGATAGATAGATAGATAGACAGACAGACAGACAGACAGACAGACAGACGGACAGACGGACAGACGGACAGACATATAGGTAGGTAGGTGGATGGGTGGGTAGATGATGCCTTCTACCATGATAGGTGGCTACCTTCTCCATTACCCTAGGGAAGGTGGTAAAGTTGAGGGAACAACTAATTAGCATTGCACTCTACCATTTCGAAGGATGTAATTAGAATTAATCACCAAGACCTGTAGGATGTATATCAAAAAGGTTCTGTTACTGAAAAATATTCTGGTTTTCTTCGTATGCAGATTGACTTCCTGATGCCAAATAAAAGAATAATAACTTGTTTCTCTTTTTGGTAGCCATGCTAATAATAAAACATATTTCTTAGTTGCGTATCCTACCTTACAAACTGTAAAGAAGCACTTTGAAAGTAACACCATAGCTGTGGGTACTGTTTGGGCAAATAACTTCAGTCTCAGCTTAGGCTTTAAACTTCATGCACGTGTCTTTTCATATAATATTCTGTGTAACAAGAGGGATATAAGGGATTGTACTCTTGTGTTTTACTTAAGCTATTTGTACTGGAAAGCAAAATCAACCAAAAGTTTTAGTAAAAATATTTTTAATAACATCTTTAAGATAAAAGTCTTTTTTTCCTTTTATCATGACAAATTCTGAAATTATTGCTCAACAAGGTATTCATTCTAAAAAATTCTTTCTGCATGGGATTCATATAACATCTCTGCACTTCCTTGTTTTCTTGAGCAGTGATAGTCTCTGTGGGCAATAAATCATTTTACAGACTGTGTAGAGATGTCTTTTACTTTTATGTGGACACAGCCATTCTTAAAAACTAGATCTTTGTATATTACAGATATATCTGTTCTAAATATACTGTAGTTTCAGCTCTGATTCAGTAGATTATTTATGCATCTGCTTCTGACTATTTAATTCATCTGGATTTAGGAGTATGTTTGAATACTTTGACAGGCTTATCTTCTGGTCTTCTACAGAGAAATGAGAATATCATCAGAGCTCTTTCCTTAGCTTTTTCCTTGAAGACAATAAAACTTTATCTTCAAATTGTGATATGATGTTCTGCTTTGTCTCCTGCTTGGTGTGAGATTTGGTGTGGCTTTGGCCAGCCCTGTAGCCACAAGATAAGTAGGAAGAATAAGGATGTTAAACCTGCACCCATCGCTTCAGCAAACTAGTAGGATAAAGCTGACATTTAAACAAAGATGCACCTGACCTGATTTCAGGCCTTTGTCTGAACATCTGGGATCAAAATGGTAGTCTCACTTGTGAGTCTGGATTTCCAATTCCTTCGTGTATAAACATTTCAGGAAAAATAATTTTTAAATAGAATCCATTGTCAAGAAATTAAAAGCAATGTCACTGAGGGGTAGGGAGAGGTGCACAAGTGAGGACAAATAATATTATGTCCCAGGCAGAGAGACCTTCCTAGCACTTCCTTCAGACACTAAGGGGTAGTGCAGGGTTTCTGGGATGGGAATAGGGAGACAAGGAGAAGCATCAGCATTTGGCAGGGCTGGGTAGAGAAGAAGCCAAGGGCTGGCACCCTTCCCTGAGCTCTGCAAAGGGAGCAGATTGAAATTCAGCAAAGAGAAATGCATCCAGTTCAGCCATTTCTTTTTTTAGATTCAACTCCCAAAATTCATCTTCCTCTCCCTTTCTGTGATTTAGAAATCATAGCAAAGGACAGGCAAGAGCAGATAAGACAAAGGAGGAAAATGAAATACTTTGATATTTGAAGAAAGAGACACAGTCTCCTTGAAAGCATTTTCACTAATAAGTGAAAAACAGAGAGAAAATAATTACTAACAAATGTATTCAATATAAACTTGAGGAGAGGCATTCTCCATTTTTACATTACTGATGCTTTTAACTGCTGCCATTCATTAGACCAGCAGCAAAAGGGAACAAAAGTGATTTGAATAGACTCATAATCTGTTTTATTTAAACAAATTGGGGTATAGTGTCACAAACCAGAAAAATTTAATTAAACCCTTGCTTTTAGCTGGAAAGAGAACTAACAGTTGCACTTCTGGGAAATAAGCCATTTTCTCTAAAGTTTGTATGTACAGTATTAAAATTCAGAAAGTATTAGCGCCACAAAGTAAAATGAGAGGAGGGGAGGATCTTTTTCCTTCAGCCCTGCTTTCTGCACCTTCAGGCTTGTGTGGATAAAAAAAAAAAAAGCCCACAATTAAGCTATATTTAGCAATATTCCTGCCTTGGAAGTAAAACTATGCAAATAGAAAGAAATGCATTTACTTTCTTCTAATGATATCTCATTCAGGATTTTGATGCTCAAGAAAACTGTGAGGATTTGGACTGTAAAGTCTAATCCTTATAAATCTAAAATAGCATTAACAAAATATTTAATCTTGCAGTTTTTCCATCTGATTTTGTAGGAGAAATAATTAATCATTGAATTATAATCAATGTTTGAAAAAAATTTGCACAGTGTTGTTGTTTCCTCACACATGCTTGTGAATACATTTGATACAGTTTCCTATACTCTGGATTGTTGTACAGTTAGAGATAACTGGACAAACGTGATTACCAGCCCTAGACCAGCTGCAACAGCATGAGCTGTGTTCATCAGCAGATTATTAACTATGCCTTTCAGCCCTATATACCACTTTAAAAACCAGGTTCAACATAGCATATTGGGCAAAATTCACGTGACTTCTCTGTTCAAGCGGAAACCCCTCCTTTTCACTACATTTCTACAGCACAGAATGACTGTGAATTTACCTAGCTGCCACCAGCACGAGCCACAAATGAAAATGTCCTAGTGACCTCTTTTCCAAGTTTCAATATTTCACAAGTGAATTCCGAAATATGAGCTTTTTAAAATAAATCACTGTGGCAGTACATTTAATTCACCTCTAGTAAGATAAGTAGCCGCTTATCAGAGCTGCATCTAAATAACTACGAAAGCAGCACAATACATTTTTAGAACTTCATTGCAGATCTAGACACTGTGAGTTCATATATCTTAAAGGAGATTGTTATTACATGTTTTTTGGTATTTATCTTCTGCAGTGGAGGATCCATCATGTGGGCAAATCTCGTGGTTAATGCCTCACTCTAATCATACATGATTAAGGTTGGAAAAGACCTCCAAGTCATCCAGTCCAACTGTTAACCCAACACCACCATGCCTACAAAACCATGTCCCAAAGTGCAAAGTCTACAATTTTTTTGAACACTTCCACAGATGATGACTTCACTTCTTCCCTGGGCAGCTTGTTCAAATCCTTTGACACACTTTAGGAAAAGAATTTTTTTCTAATATCCAATCCAAACCTCCCCTGGTGCAGCTTCAGGTCATTTCCTCTCATCTCCTCACTTTTTACTTGGGAGAAGAGATCAATATCCACCTCACTACAACCTCCTTTCAGGTAACTGTGGAGAGCAATATAGTCTCCCCTGAGCCCCCTTTTGTCAAGGCTGAATAATCCCAGTTCCCTCACCTTAAGTTCCTCATAAGACTTGTGCTACATACCTTTCAACAGCTTCATTGCACCTTCTCAACACGCTCCAGGACCTCAGTATCTTTCCTGTACTAAGGGGCCCAAAGCTGAACACAGTATTCAATGTCCTCACCAGCACTAAGTACAGGGGGACGATAAGCTACTCATGTCAGCCACACTATTTTTGATAGAAAATCTTGCCAGAAATCTGTCAGTCTTCTTGACCACATGGGCACACTGCTGGCTCATGCTCAGCCAGCTGTCAAACAGCACTGCCTTTTCACTGGTCCTTTTCCAACAGGCAGCTTTCAAGCCACTCTCCCAAGCCTGTAGCACTGCATGGGATTGTTGTGACCGAAGTGAGGAACCCAATTCTTGAATCCCATACAACTGGCCTCAGCCCATCAATCCAACCTGTCCAAGTCCCTCTGCAGAGCCTTCCTGCCTTCAAGCAGATCAGTACTCCTGCCCAATTTGGTGTCATCAGTTATTAGCTGTTTTCTTGAAAAATCAACATGGATGAAAACACTTAAAAATTAGATTATTTTCCGTAAATTAGCTTAAAACTCCAGTAAATAAAGAGATAAGTTCCTCTAGGTTCAACAACTGTTCTGTTTGACTAGAACGGGTTCCAAAAAATTTGATAATCAATTTCTGTTGAAAAACAATATCTGTTTCTTGGAAAAGAAACAGGTGACAATGAAATTTGCTATGAGTGCAAGCTGCAAGCAATAATAATGAGCAATTTGGAGATGAACATTCAGTAAGTCTGTGAAAAATCTTGGTGCAGAAGATCTGTTGTGATGAGCTCAAGTGACTGACCAAGGGAGTCTGCCTCTTCTACTTTATGTCTGAACACTATTTAAACACTTAATTTCTGTCAAGGAGATATGAATTTGCAAATCAGTTCCTAAGATTCCCTTGGGACCATGGGAAAGCCATCCTTAGCTTGTGACCACCATTATATAGCAGACTTGAACCAGGGTGTTATCCCCTAGAAAAGGATGATTAAAGCAGCAATAATGAGTGCAAATATATAGTTTATTCTCAACTGCAGCTCAGTAATATTTTGTGAGTAACCTAATACAATACCTGACCATAAGTCAAGTCATACTCTATTGCAGGAATGACCTTGTTATATTAAATGTCTATTCAAACTACTAAAAGTCAGTAACACTGGGAAATTATTTTTGCTCCTACCATTATTGCTGGTATAGAAAAGCAGCATTGCACTTTGAACCAAGCCACTATCTGTCATTTCATGCCTCAACAACACATAATTTAACATACTATAGTAGAAGATTTGTGGTGACATGGGCAATAAGGTTTTGTCATTCTTCTGCTAATCTTTAGATCTAAGGAGGGAAAAGTCTATGTTATTACAGGCAACTATATTAGAATAAAATGAATCATACCCATTTACTTTCCTTCCCCTGATTACAAAAGGAGTGTAAGTAAGTAGCCTGTTCAGATTAGAAATATGGATCAGAAATGCAGCATTTGATTAGATGAATAAAATTGAATTTGTCTGCTTAGGAGTAGAACATGTATTGACTACGCACGTGTAGTAAATATTATGCCATTTACTGCATTATTAGCATTCAGATGCTATCTTGATAACACTGAAATCAGAATACCATAAACTACAATAAAAAGAATTTGTACTAACTCTGCAGCTACAATCATACAATGACTATCGCGAGTCAACTTTCCTTTAGGCATGTTTTGGGGTCCTGAAAAAAAATCTAGTTAACAAAACAAAAGCTGATTTCTTATCTGTGTCACATCCTTGAAGGCCGGAATTGGAATTAAGCTTGGGAAAGCAGATAGTAAGATATCGTATGCCACTTTGTGAAATGAATTTCAGCATGAATATAACAAAGATCAAGCAAATGTCTTTGAAGAGTCTGCTCAATACAAAATAAAGTGGTTTAAATTAACTCCTGTACTGTCTGACATAAAATAATTGTTTTGAATTGACATAATGGACTAATATGCAAATTTAGAAAGTACATTCAAAATTGTCCTCTTGTATATTCTTACATGCTGGCATAAATGTGGATGCACCGAGCTGTAACAGGAGAAAAGGACACAGAAATCTTTTTTATTTTTCTTTTTAGAAAAACATAGGCGCCTTTACAGTGGGTAACTAACTAAAAAAATAACTTGATTTTTAGTATCTAATTATTTACATTAGTATTTATTATTAGTTAAGGTGACGTCTGAGAGATTCTTCTGTTGATCAGGATCTACCCCTATGTCTAGACTAAGAAATACATGACTGAAAACAAAATGTTATATTGCATTGCAGGCAGTAGTTTCAGCACCATAGCACACCTGAAAATCAATCCACATTTTCTGGAGGTCCAGTGTTAGGCCCAACGAGCTTGTGAATGTCAGACTCTTAGGGTCTTTGCTTTCTCTCCATCACATGATCACAACAATGAATAAGAGAAGACATAGTCTTCCTCTACCTACCCAATAAAAATGTCTTGTGTTAACAGACTAATGCAGCATAGTAGCAGTAGCTATACTGCACTGAATACTTGAAGTGTTTGTTGGACTGGTAAAAATCTTTTCCTGCAGCTCTTTGGGAGAAACTGTAAGTACCTCTTGGCCTTTACCACACTTTGTGAGATCTCCTCATCCTATAATTGCACTCCCCTTGAAAAGAGCCCCTCCCCAGCTTTTCTGTAGTCCCCTTTCAAGGCTCTAGCGCTCCTATGAGGCCTCTTCTTTAGGCTAAAAAAATAGAGAAACAAGTGGCAAGAAGCTGTTACCCTGCAGTGTGTGTAGCTACCTTCCTCAAAGTCAAAATTAAGTCAAAGATAAGGAGGTTGTAGAGGGGAGGGTGCTGGTCTCTTCTCCCAAGTGACAGGGGACAGGACAAGAGGGAATGGCCTCAAGCTCTGTCAGGGGAGATTTAGGCTGGACATTAGGAAAAAATTTTCACAGAAAGGGTCATTGGGCACTGGAACAGGCTGCCCAGGGAGGTGGTTGATTAGCCTTCCCTAGAGGGGTTTAAGGGACAGGTGGACGAGGTGCTGAGGGACATGGTTTAGTGATTGATAGGAATGGTTGGACTTGATGATCCAGTGGGTCTCTTCCAACCTGGTTGTTCTATGATTCAATGATCCAGCATTAAGTTTACTGGTTGCTAGGTTGGGGAGGGAGTTTCATCAGTCAGAGGAGGTTGTTTTAAGGGATATATCACTTTTTAGGATTCCTCCTCCAGACTCTAGCAGTGACAATTACAGTGGTTTCTCTGACTCCATGTTCCTGGAAGCCAGGTTAAGCAAAAGGCTTGCCCTCTCCTTCTTTCACTCAGGCTCTCTACAAAATGCATAAGTGCCTGCAGGAGCCAAGATTAAAGCTAGAACTTGTTATGCGTAGTGCTGTGTCTCAACTGTTCCCATTTGCCTGTGTGCTGTAAACTGAAATGCTCTGGACTTGGTCTTTCAAAGTGCTGAACTTACTGGTACAATCCCAAAACAGAATCTAAGCATATGCTTATTGTTACTCATATGACTTCAGTGGAGCTGCTTAACATGCTTCAGAGCCTGCAAGTTCTTCAGAGTTCTCTCCTTTGTCAGGTGGTGCTGGTCAAATCCAGCATGTATGTTTCTGGGAAGGGAAACAAGCTGTTTGTACCATGGGGTAGATGAAGGGCAGCGTTACAGATTTATGAGGTAAGAAAAAAATTAACTAGAGAAAGACACTAAAAACCTAATTTGTGCTAATATTTGCAACCAGTTGAAAAGCGTAAGCTGGTGAAGTGAAAAGAAATCCTAATGTTAATAAAGACCGTATGAAAAGCAAACTCTGTTCAGTGACAGATGGAATAAGTGTTGTCAGAATATGAAGTGACCTGCACTGTGAAGGATCAGAAGTCTTACTTCAGTGTTCCTAAAAAATATGAGAAAGCAAATATTGGAAAAGTCTGGTAATTATTTCAATGACAGTTTGAAATGAGCATTTAAATTTGAGCAGATTGTCATGCAAACCTGTAAGACATGTAAAAAGAGAAGAATGTTTATTGGCAGTGGGATATTCAGTACACAGAAAAACCTCCATCAGACTTCCCTGTGCATCTTAAGGAACACCTGGCATGCAGCTGCAAAGAATGTTGCACATCAGATCGTACACAGCTATATTTCATCTCACTTAATGACCAGTCAATAAACAACTGTTCAGAGATGGTGCTACCTTCTGCTATCAGAATGCTCTGGCAAAGCCCAACAGATGAAAGTGTAGGTCAGTCTGCACTTGTCCTTTTTAATTCTCATAGTCTGCCATAATCATTTTTCACAATGCCCATTTGCTGTCATGTTTTGTGAAATCTGTAGCCAAATCTACAGAACAAGATTGTCATAAATCAGACAGGTTTAAGTATTTTAACCTGTCATATAATGGTAATTGACCAGGGCATCCTTTCTCTGTAGAACTGCAAGTCTGGAAAAAAGGAAATTTTTGCAATTTGAATCCCAGGTAAATGCTCTTACATCTTGACCATTCAGCCTGGACAAATGTTTTTACCTCAGAGAAAATCCATGACACGCTGTAATAAAAGGAGGTCAAGACGTTTAAAACATGTCCAAATTTGCAAGGGAAAAATAACCATATCTTTTTAAGAGTAAAGACTTCTGACACCCTCAACCAGTTAGTGTACTGACTGTCTACAACACCACTGCACAGCTTGACTATCAGGACTAGTGATCCCACTAAGTTAACAAAAACCCCATGTGGACACAGAATCATAGAATCAGGGGATGCCTGATTTGAAGTAATAAAAAAAGACTGCTTTCGTAGATTATGCAATTTCGAGTCACTGTTAAATGTACTGGAAATTGAACCCATCTTTCTGTTTGAGTCACAGGTCTAATAAGGAGCCTTACTGCCAAGACAACACTGATATAGACACACTGGTGGTGTGCAGACTGACTCCAGAGCTTATGAAAGAAAGACTGGTTTTAAGTTGTTCAAGTGTTTCACCTCCAGTCCAGAACAACTAATACATAAAAATATGATCATTATGAGGAAAAACAGAGGATGGATTTATAAATGAGGTCTCAAAGGTACCTGGCAAAGTTGTCTTCTTTGTTTATTTTTCTAGATACTCATGAAATCATGGAGCTGAGAGTACAAATCCAAGACAGGATATTGGAAGATGTAATAAAGTATTTAGGTGGAATCTAGACATTTACTCTCAAAAGTGTTATCCTGAAAAGGCACTATCAGTTTCTATCAAAACCAAGATATGCTTGAGCTGGCATGGGTATCTTTAGGTATATTTCTCTGTATCATATTTGACTGTCCCATTTTGGAAATATTTGAATATTTTTGCATAATATTTATCAGTGAATATTTTTTCCTATTAAAATACTGACACTTTTACCCATTAGCACACTGTTAGAGGTGGTCACCTACTAGGAAATGGAAAACATGGTCTCTCCATCTGAGGGAACTTGAGCTACAACTTCCCCTAACTAGACTGTGTCCTAGCTCCTAGATTAATTTCATTTTCTCTGAATTTCCCTTGAAGAACATTCCACTGACAGGTTTGCCATCATCTCTCCAGGAGAGGGCCCTAAACTTCCCTGGGGTGAATTCTGCACTGCTCAGCTTGCACTGAATCAAGCACTTCTGGCACACACAGAAGAGGCATATAGAAACTTCTGTGTGAAAAAAAGGAGACAAGTAAGCAGCTGACACTCCTACTGGAGAGTTCCACTTGCATGGAACACATGAAACTGCCCTCAACCACAGAGAAATGTGTGGCCAGGTGTTTCTGAACCTGTATTGGAAGGGGAAATTTAGATTCTAACATCTGTTTCTGGGACTGCCAGTATATTTTCTGTTAAACAGATTTAGAAATTTATTTGCGCTAACCTGTTCTGAAGCCACTGGATTTGGTGCCTGTGGTCACTTTCTTTTTATCTCTAACTTTATTACTTCTGAAACCCCGTTTTCTCTTCCTTATACCCAAGCTCACCTAAAACAGTCTATGACTTCATGTTCACAACATTCCCTTTGAGGGAAGATTGTCTAATCCCAAGCAAATAAACTTCAATTCCCATCTCCCTGTTCTTTGTGAGTAAAGGCACAGGAGCAGAAATCCTTTGGGAAGAAATAGCCAATCTGAGAGTGCCCTCTCAGTAGAAATAGGATTTTCTAGCACTTTTTTTTTTTTAACAAAGGTTGTACGAAATCTCATCTTGCCCAGTTATAGCCGTACGATGAGGCCTTTGCATAGTGATCAAATAGAGTTAAATGAGAGCACAGAAAACTTAGCACTATGTTAACTGCTCTGGTTTTATGACTTTTCAAATGCCCCTTAGCTTTAACCAAACAGTTCTGCAAGTGTTTAGTGACAAGTGGTAGATCCCAACACTACTTCATCATGATCAGTTCTTCTGGAACGAATCTTTTTTTGAAAACTTATTCTGCAGAACAGATCAGAATTTCAAAGGGACCAGTGTCAGAAAAAAACATTGTGGATTGTTGTAAATATAAAAGGGAGAGGTTAGATGTCAAAACCTAGGCAAGTGTAAGTTTTGCACTGAAGAGGTGGCTGAATAGCATTTGTCAATTATTTATAGAGTTGAAATTATTATTTTAATGGAAAATATTAACAAAACAAAAAAAATAGCAAATTGTTACTTATTATGTGGCATACACTTAAGCTCTTTGCTTCCAGCTTGGTTTGACAAAGTTACAGAATATTTTTTTTGACAGCCTGAGGGAAGAGATCCATCAGACTATGTGACAGATAAACCATAAGCTAAATTGCTAACACTGAAACTAACTGCAGCAAAATAATGCATTTACTTCATAGACTTATCCCCACAGGCAATAGTATTAACATTAAGAGTCTCATCCTTTTGTAGATATGAAAATGTGTTTTGAAAATGAAACTGCTTTTTTTAAAACTAATTAACCATTTCTCCTAATGACCGCTTAATAGGAAGATGAAGCAGTCAGTAGGTTTTTCTTCTCTAGTTACAGTAGATATATGGTTCCAGGAATTCTTATAAAAACATGGTGGGCAGAAAACTGTCAGAAGAAAAAAATATGATTTGTGTCTGTAACACTGTGACCAAGAAACATTTCTACTGTGTGGTTCAATGCCGCTCTGGTTTTAGTAGCACACTATGATAAGCACACTGGTTAATTCTTCCAACTCTCCACTAGACATGTGGAGATAGAATCTGCATAACCAGAACTGTATGTTGCCAGTATGGTCAGAAATGGAACAAAACTGCTCCATGGCTAGAAATGAACCATGATTGTGTCTCCATCACGTGCCAACAGCACCTCCGTGAGCCTATTACTACTACGAAGAGCAGTGATGTGATTACCTTTTATCCTTCAACAGAATGACATTTTTGTCTGAACTATCTCTGTCCTTCTTGAAAGAACATGAGGACAAAAATTTGTAAAATATTTTCTTTGCGTGTATTTTTCTGGCTTTGCATGGAAGACAGTAAAGTTTAAACAAAATAAATACTACATTTGTATTTTAGTATAAATTATGCTTCTTCCCATGTTTGTGATGATATGATTTCAAATGCAAAAATCTTTTCCACTCACTGTAAAACTGCTTATGGGCAATAAAACTTGTTCTTATGCAAAGCCTAGAACTACACAAAATTTAAAAATAAGTGTTTTAATGGTGGTTAAGGACCTATGGAGCTTCAGCTACCTTCATTTCAATCAAATATGAAGTTTTTAATGCAATATTTTATGCGCCACACACAGAGAACAGAAAAGACAAACATCTATATGTACGAAACAATCAAAACTGCTTTTTTTTCTCCTAAGCTAAATAATTTAAAAGATCTGTTAACAACATTAATAAACAAATCAGTAATTATTCAGAAATTTACAGTAAAATTTATAGTTCCTTTCTTTGAAATATCTAAGTCCATACTCCACTTTCATATACAGAAAGACTCATGAACTAATTTTCAAAACTAGTTCACTTAGTTTGTTGCCTGCTTTTTGGGCTCAACCTGTTTCAGTTTTGAGCTTTAGCTATCTACAGGTAATTCATTTAGAGGCCTGAATTTTTGGAAATATTAGCTAAAGTAAATTGCCAGAAGCAGTACAGAACATCTCAGTAAAATCAAGCCCTCTGCTCAGGAAGGGAACATCTGAAAGCTGCATTTTTTTTTTCCAACTGGTACAGCACATTTGAGAAGTGTCTCTGAGAGATCACTTACCCCATCATTAAGTTCCTGCAAGATCTTTTTTAGTTTTGTTGAATCAGCATTTTTGTAGAGTAAAAGATCATGTCTGAAGATTCTAACCCATGAGATCAGAAGTTGAACTCGTAATCCATGCAATAATTTGCAGACTGTGTGAATAGTTGATTATTATATGACTGATATATGTTAATGTAAATATCATAGATGATGTATGAAAATCACTTTCAGGACAAGCAGTGAAAGTTAGAAAGATGATACCTGGATTTCTTTTCTGATAAGTCAATCAAATAAAGAAAAGCAATAAAAATCAGGCTCTAAACATAAAAAAAGATTAAAATTGTTCCTAGTTAGGATTGAGATCTGTGTAGTGCCTAAACAAATACACCAACAACCATCTGGGAGCTTTTCTCCTCCCACAGAAGTCACCAGGGGTACTACCATAAAGACAGTGGGAAGTCCTTGTGCTAAATCTTTGCAACTAAATGAGAGAATCTGCTTACAATAACTGAGGCTTTTATTTACCTTGATTATTTGATATTTTCTTTGGCTGCTGAAACTGCTCAGACAATTGAAGTGTCACCCGTTGAGCCAGGCTAGTTAGAGAATCTACTCCAAGGTGATATCTACTGCTCTTCTGCCAGTTGTTTTTCCTTTGATGCTCTCAGAATCAGCAAAACAAGATCTGTGTTCACTTCTCTGTCATCATATTTCCAGAGTTAATTAAACTCCCACAACAGTCAGGCTGAGACTCATGGAGCATTAGGCATTTGCATATATCTACTTCTACTCATTCTGCAAATGGAAGCAAGCTTGAGGATCACAATTTTTCAAATCATTATGACACCAGTTGTGATAGCTCATCAGGATAGCTCATCCTTATTCACACAGTAAAAAATGTGCATCATACAGAAATAATATCCTTTCGATTTTCAAACAGAGCTAAATGGTAAACTGATCTAGATCAAATAAATACCAAGTCAAAGTTAATGTAGAGGAAAAAAAACCCTTGAAGGAATTTCAGGATCTGCTACAACTTCTTGTCCAATGTGCTTAAAAATTGGTGGCATGCCTTTGGACAGATCTGCATTGCAATAAAGCATAAATCTATTAAAAATGCATCCTGCTTTCTCTAAAACTGACATCTTTATATGAACAATTCTTTTGAACGCCTGCATTGAAGACATCTTCAGCTTCAAAGAGCAAACCACTGACCTGGGTCAACGCAGAAAATTTGAAGGATTTATTATACAAGCCTGTATAGCAGTCTTAACTGAGTAGAATTGAAAACTCTTTTTTCTGGAAGCCAAAACAATTAAATTTCATATGATTAAATCTCTATGACTGAGAATTACAGGTGTGGAACATACCTTGTATTCATTGTTATACAGCTAAGAAAAAGCTTGCCAATTTTATGGTAGCGATTCTTTCCTTCAATTCTGTACGCTGCTGAGTAAAATCAAAGAATCTTCCCTGGGAGCAGGAAACAAGTGTTAGATTTTAGAGCTATCTGTTTCCCCTAGACAGCTACTCTTCTGGGTCTTGCCTTGATTTAGTCTTATACCTGCAAATTAGTTCTATTGTTACTTTCATAATACAGAACTGGTTGAAACATTTCTGTCATGACATCTTTCAGTACAAAATTATTTTCCTCTAAATGTCTGTGAGAATCTTTTGTAACTTTTTATATAAAAAAATCCTTTTTATCACTTTTTGCAGGAAAAAGAGAGAAGAGTTTTTAAATAAAAATACCTCAAATAATTTTCAGTTTTCAAAAGAATAAATAGAAATACCCAGTTCGTTTTATATGTAGACCAAAAAAAATGAGCCAGGGGAGAACTGGAAAAGGTTAACTGAAAAGGTAGCTGTTCTTCATGTGTGTAACCAAAAAAAAAAGGTTTTGGCCATCTGTTTTCATAGGGTCCCAGTGGCAGCTGATATGTGGACATCTGCTGCAAACATCCTTCTTTAATTATGTCTTCAGTTATTTTTAAGTAGACAAACTTGTCTCAGACATTTAGATCCATGCTGAAGGCTTTCAATCTTAGATATTTTCTCACATCCATACTTCAAGGGCACTGGAATACCTTCCACACTTTTAATGCACTTACAGTCATAATGCTGCCATGAGATAGGGAAATCTTCCCATTTGGAAACTGGTTTCCAGTAAAGATTTTAAAGGAAAAAGCAGATGCTAAAATAAAAGTGTATAGGAACATGTAATAAGCATAAGGATGTAGAACTGAATATGCTCTTATTTTCCAATACTGCAATGATAATTATGAGAAAATATAATTCCTCTGGTTTTTCATGCTGTTGTTAGTAGATGAGACAGACTTTATATGTTTTTATTTATATAGCTCCAAAAAACTTCATGGCACAATACATGCAGTTCATTTCCTGCTATCTTTAGAAAAGGATCTGAAGAGAAGAAAAGTAAATCCCATATAAATTGTGTCATCCCCTTAAAACTGTGAGTTGTCCATGGATCTCTTTTGCTATACTTGTCAGTTTATTAGAAAATTATGATGACAAACTATTTTAATCCACTTATCAGTGTCTCTGTAAATTCATAGAAGACAAATTTATATTTCCCAGAATTCACAGTTTAAGCTTTTTGACATGAAGTGTCATCTTCATACAATATGCCCTCATCTGTCTTCAATTCCTCTGGGAGCCTCCTTCAGACCTGCATAGAACTTGTAGATTGATCCTGGTTTTCATGTCTGCATGTCTCAGTTGTATCACAGGCTAGTGACGTTCCCCTCTGGGAACAGTGAATGGAAGGCTAGATCAAATTAAAGAGTTTGTAAGCCTAACATTAAGAACAGACAGGAGGAACTGTATTGCAAAGACAAAGGCAAATCTAGACAGACATTTGTTTTCTGCAAAGTTAAAGATGAATCTGCAGTAACTGAAATCTCTACTCTTAGACACTCTCAGCAGCAGTTTTTCACCCTATTAAAGTGCCCCTGATATTCTCTAATGAACAGCAGAAATTTGTTCCATCTTTCGTGGCCCCTTCAACTCATATCTCCACCCTTTCACTCCTGGGAATCCTGCTGATCATGTATGTTTCCTGAGCTCTGTGTTTTCCCTTATCAATTGTCTGTATTTCATAACTTAGAACTTTGATTGCTTCCACATTTGTTTTTTGCTTATTATTTGGGGGAGGTTTACATATGTGTGTGTGTATGTGTGTGTGTGTGTGCATGTACATATACGCACGTGCATATATATATGTGTGTGTCTATAAATTACTGTTGGGATGACTTAGAGCAAGCTTGTTCTTAAAAGATTGGAAGTACGTGCTATCTGAGGAGGGAGTATCAACAGTTGATTCAGAAATTGCAAGGCTATTCCTGACATGAAAGGCTCAGAACCTTTTGTCCAAATAATTTGAGATTCTCTAGTAAACATTAGAAGGGTTGCTTATGTTTAACATTTGATGCATACATACATGCATAAATGAAGCAAACTAGCTTCTTCATTTCATATACAATCCGCATGGAATTTAATACATGTGTAAAAATAGAATGTTTTATTAGTTTTCTATTGAAAACTGGAGAACATTCCCTAGTGTGTTCAGTAACTTCAGTATACAAGAAGTTTAAGCAAATTTGTATGCCTCAAGTATGTATCCAGATCATTAGTTTTTGATCAGGAAACTCAAACAAATTAAGCGTACTTCAAAAGATCATTTGATTTTCACTATTTTAATAAAATGCAATAACTTGCAAAAGAAGTTGAACTTTTAGATACTTAGAAATTCAAATAGATAAGTTTGATATAAAAACATAAAATGCAAGAATCCAGAGTTTGAATAATGATGACTAGTAGCCTGTTAATTTCAGGAGACACAGATGGTAATTATTTTATACTTTATGGAGGCAATTTTTCAAGTACAGTCAAGCTTTTGGCAAGGCTTACTGCTCAATAAAGCAAGTTGGACTGCAGATGCAATAGAAAAATAACAAGTTAGATGACCATTTTGCAAAGCATGAACAAGATGCAACAAAAAAAAGGTATGGAATGTCAATAATGAACTCCCAGTGGAACATGGGGACAAGTAAGGATCTAATAGCAGCATGTAGTTATTCCGGAGTTGCAAATGAGTTTATAGGTAAGGTACTGAGCTGTCTGTTTAGCAAAGCACTTAAGGACTTATTAAAAAATCAATTAAACACTTGCCCTGAATTTTAATGGGCTCTGTGTCAGAATCCTCACTAGCTGTTCACTTAAAAAAACATGAGTAATACCACTGATTTCAGCTAGATAACTCTAGGTCTCAGTGCTGTTGCTTAAACAGAATCTCAGTCTCCTCTTGTGTTTATTGACTGCTGGAACCTTAGAAAACATCTCGCCTCATGAATGAGCAATAACTATACTTCAGCATGAATCTGTCATTTTAACTAAATTATTACCATTTAAAACCTATTTTTATAAAGCAAAGAACTAGAACTTTTGTAAAAAATCAGATAAATTTATTTCATCTGATATATCCAAATGATTTATTTAACTATATTCTATTTAAGTGGAGATTAATGCTTTCTATCACGTAAGCACTGAGGAAGAGAACAAATCAGTTATGTCTCCCATGCAGTTCAAAGTGGCAGATAACCTGCAAGTTTAGCCCATTCTGTTGTGTCTCTCTTTCCAGCTACCTACTACCGATCCCCTTTAGAAGCAACACCTGAACTACTGGAGTTACAACCTGGTATGAGTAATCAAACAGGTCAGAGACCATTTTACTAGCAGAGGCAGTAGAGCTTAGCTGAAGGTGGTGGTTGTGCCCACTAGCTCAATGTGAATCATCCTGTCAACAACTTCACGTAATAACTTTTTTACTAGTATGTGAACAACAGTGAAAGTATCCATTTTCTTTTGCAGACAGCTACACAGGAATTGAGAACACACATATCTAATAACAATAACTTTTTTAAGCATGCATATATACTCTACAATTAATAAGGGCAGTAATTTGTTATTCTGTCATAGGTCTTGTGGACTAGAAAGTGTAAAGGAAAGCTGTGTTGTGCTTCTCAATGCATTGAGAGAAAGATGCATGGACCTAGCACAGCCTTCAAGAGTTGCTCCTCTGTAGCCTTGGGAGTTCTTAGAATCACAATGAAGAAAAATGTCAAAATATCTTGAGGAGAACCTTTCTTCATCGAGCTCTGATTACATTATATTTGTGTTAGAGAAATACAAAGAGTCCTCAGGCAAGTCTTTAAGAGAGTGCTGTCCAGTTACACCTAGCAGGGAGTATGTGCTTACATCTCTCTGTGTTTGTGTGCGTGTGCAGTATTCAGTAGACACTTTCAGGAAAGGACAGAATATTACACATCATACGAGATGAAAATATTATAGTTCTTAAGAAAACAGAATCAAGGAGTAAAGCTAGATTCTGTGTTGTTGAGAACTTCAGGGAATTTTAAATGTTTGTCACAGAAGGAACAGAAGTGTGTAGTTCTGCTGTGAAAGAAAAGACCTGATGAAAATAACTGAGAAACTAATTCACAATCTCCGGAAAAATTTAAAATATTTAATGGTGTTGGTCCTATTTCTGTAATTGCCCACATGAATTTTGTTATTTCATACAGAGCAGTTCTCTTACTGGTCCTACCAGCAGTGAGGTTGATGATCACCTGGAGAGAAAACCTAAACATCCAACCACAAGAGAAATCCCTCAAGACTTAGGTTTATGCACATCACTTAGTGATTTGCAGCCAGATTCAAGGCCACAACTAACAATTGGTTACTCTAGTCTAAACTCTTATATATCAGAATATAAAAATTTCCCTACATACCCTTGAATGGAGACCTTTAATTTGGATAGACTGCTTTTCTCATTCTAAACAAGTTATCTGTACTTTCAGATATATAATTCACAAACCAGAACCCAGTAAACCTGTTTCTTGTGTCAAAACTGATTTGCCAAAATACGTCAGATGCTGGTTTTGTTGGTATTTCTATGAGATGCAAAGATTTCTGGTGAACTACTCAACTTTTCTGACTTGTGTAGAGAATGTCTTGTAGGACTTTTGCTGCAGTGTGTTGTGAGACGACTCACCCTAACTTACTGTTCTGTATTGCATACAGGTATAATCTCCCCCTCTTCCTTTTTAATTTTTTAATTGACCCTTTATGCAATTCAAATGTGCAGTAGCTTCCTCAGAATGAGATCTGAATGCCTTACAGACATTACAGGAGAACATTCAACAGTGAGATGAAGGATAAATTATTACAGATTACTAATGACTGACGTGACAGATATGAAATGTAGGTATATCAGCTTTTCTGCAGCTGGAGGACTATTGCAGGATGATGTAACCATATCATCTTGAGGACAGCAGATGATACCAGAACAGATACCAGAACTACCACATGAAGGACTGGAAATTTTGAGAGGAATATAAACTGTCTGTCATAACTTCATTGTTCCACATTACAGAACTAAGGTCCAAGACCAAAATAAAATCTCTTGCTCTTGTTCTCTGGCAAGACCATACTGATAAACTGTGGGTCTCTAAATATTACATTAAGTTGACCAGTTAACTGGCAGGCTGTTGGTGCTATTATCAAAAGTGTTTCTCAAAAAATTTTGAAGAAACATAAACAATATCTCAAATGATAACTGGCTTTCAGAGAACAGAATTGCTAGCAGTAGATCTACTTATCCTAAGGCCACCATATTTATTGTTCATGCTGAGAAAAAAATGTAGTGCAATAACTAGGCAGACCCAGTGGTTTCAAAAACAATAGTTCAGTTCAGAAGTATGATACAACCATTCTGTACATACACAGCACATGCTGTGTTTCCAAGTCATGATGGATTAACTATATACACACAGCAAAGAAGTGTTGGTACTTATGCATCACAAGCAGTCTACATGCATGAGGTTAATCTGATGCTTGAAAGTGCACCATTTGCAAAATGTTCTAACAGAACATCTCTGAACCAAAAGGCTATATGTATTTCTGAAGCACTCTCAAATGAAATTAACCTGGATATTTGGTATGCTTTAGTCAACCTGCCTAACTAGAAGCTACTTTCCTCTTCCATACCACGTCCCAGGGTCAAAACAAAAAGAACAACATATTTATATATAAAGAACAATATATTTACATTCAGAGAGGCTCAAATATCTTACTGATTTGTCATGCATATGGATTGCATATTGCCACCATATTTGTTGCACAGGTATAAGTTTTTCAAACTCCTGCAACTGAAAGTCTGTTAATCTTTCTGGAGTATTAAATACTTGCTTAATTTCAGAAACTGTTTTGGTAAGATCTCTTTCAAACAAGGTATTAATTTGAATGCAAATGACAGTGAGTGTGAGTTTGGAGATACAAGGTGCCATAAAACTGACAGATAATAAATGGCTTGTTTTCTAATACATTAGTAAATTGTTTGTAAAAGTGGAAGTAAGGAACTGGAAATGTATAGCTGGAAGCTTTTGGGGAAGACAATCACTGGATATTTTTGACTTACTAACTATAGAGGGAAGTAAGGACAAAAATGATAGCATTAGACCATTCAACTGCTGGTGGAAAAGATTGTTTTTTTAATGGTGTTAGACAAGGTGCAATTACTAAAATTCAACACAAACAAGAAAATCCAAACCTGAAACACTGAAAATATACAAGTAACCTCAGTAGCTGCAACAAATTTCTGTTGTCTCTTTATGTCTACACACCCTGGAGCTATAAAAGGTCAAACAGAAAACATACGTTTGTACTCACAGTTGTTTGAACTGACTTTCCTCAAGAAAGACAATCAGTTCCTCGTGGTGGGTGTCTGTGATGGAATTGCATAAATTCTTCAGGTTCATAGGTTCTTCTCTCTTTACAGGATGCCATCAAAACGTCACTGGTCCTGCACAGGGTTCAGGAGTTGCCACCAAAGCTGTAGCAAATCAGCTCGCTACCTAAGGGCAAACTGAATATAGAGCTAGGGTGAACAGACGTCCTATAGCACCTGGCCTCCCAAAAGCTTGTTTTGAGCCACAAGTGATGTTCTTACTTTATTTCCTTCTTGCAGTGACTCCTTAACTTGGGTATTCCCAACAACACTAGAAAGTACTTCATCACCTCCTCATCATATGAGTACATTACCCTCTTGTCTTTAAATACAGAAGAAAACTAGTGATTCAATGCTTCTGCTCTTTGAGTCTTATCACCAACTAGAATTGCCTTTAGTCTTTAAAGGATTTCTTCACATTTCAAAACTTTCTGTTCTTTATTTTTCCTCTTATAAGCCATGTGGGGTTTTTCCCCTGAAATCCTTAGTTTTCCAGCCAAAGGCAGAACTGTACACTGTGAAAAGCATTTGTACAGTTGCTTTATTTATTGCATTATGTCTTTAAACATCTGCTGTTGATCAGTGGAAGTGCACTGGACTATGTGAGCCTTCATCTGAATTACAAGAACCATTTTTATTTCCTGTTACATTCTTAACAATTTTTGCATATCAAAACTACTGAATTACAATGTCTTCTGTTTATTCCCCCTAATTCTGCTTATGACACATGAATTCATATTCAAATTTCTGTCTTCAACTCTGTTTATGAAGGACCTTATTGTCGTAGCTGTCCTCTTTCGTATGGAATAGTAACTTCCACAAAAGCTACAAGATAATGCAGAAAGTTTCATTGCTTTCTACAAATGTTCTCCATTGCATATGGTTCAAAGTTTACAATGTCATCAATCTGTAGATTGTCATATGCAAGAGAAGATCAGTTAAAATTAACTATGACTGGGAGAGACTGTGTAAATGTCCTGATTCTTCTCAGATCCTTTTAAGTGTCCCAGATTTCATTTAGGGATGGGAAGTGTTATTACTGTCTGGAGTGCTACATTCATACCAAAGGCATAAAGTTTCTTCCCTCTAATATTTACCCACTTGAAAGGAAATAGGCCTAATTTTGTATTATAAGTCCTTGATGAAACATTTTCAGAGTTCTTACAGCAACTCTCAATACATTAACGCTGTTTAGTTCTGTGCAAGAACTCACAAATACACGATTTGTAACATGCCTGCAAAACCTTTTTCTTCCAGTTTCCATTGTTACAAGTAGGGCTGTCAGTAGTCAGCCTTGTGATGCTTTGTGAAGAGCCTGAATATGCAATTTAAGCAAGACAAGTCTCAATCAAAATGAGATATGTGCTTTGTATGTTCCTATTTTTACATCTGTCCCATTTTACTTTGGCTTTCAAATGAGATATTGGACCACTACTAGGTAAGAAGAGCTGGCTGGTTTGGATGCACACACAGGTTTGTTGGCTAATTGTTTTTATTTCACCTCTTTTCTCTTCAATTTCTGTGTGAACCAACATTTCACTTCTAAATACATATCACCATTGTAGGAGATGCCTTTTTCAACCATTAGGGGTATAAAAGGTAAAGGTATTTCTTTCCATTCTAAAATTCTTTCCTCAAGTGTTTCGTCTTCCTTATCTGGAGCTCAAACACCTGTCAAGGAAGTGAGACCTGAAATTGTTCTTCCCACAGCCCGTGGAGACACAAGATATCTGCTAAGAGGGTGCTCTAACTGCCAGGCTATGCTGTCTGGATTGAAGATTCTTCATCTTTCTTCTTGAAGTTGTGACACTACACAGAAAAATATCATTATTTGCTGGGCCAGAGTGGTCTAGCCCTTCCATAAATATAGTGCACTATTTCTCCTTCCAGGTGCTCTTAAAAAAGAACTTGCTACAATCACATTTTACTAGGGGGTTTTGTCCTAAAGGCATATGTGCAGTTTGTCCTGGAAATAAGACAAACAGAGGACCAAAGTGAAGGTGAGTCAGGATTTAAATCATAATTTGATAATAATTTCTGGATTATGATTAGCCATGGGTTTGAACAAGGCACTGGGATATTGGACTGAGGCAGTTCGGATATGCACAGAGGTTTCAGTAACAAAGTGAAGGATTTGTAGATTTCAACACTCTAAAGACAGGCAGCAGCTGAAAAGACAACGTAGATTTTTTTTGTTTCCCCTTTTTGGGACTTGATCACACATGGATCACCTAAATGTCACTTCAAGAACTAGGAGACAGGATTTAGATTGCCTTATTTAGAAACTAAATTGAATTTAGGTGCCTAAAGCCAGGAAAGCAGTTCAGTAAGTCTCATGTCTCATACCAGTGGAAATTAACAGGACGAGTCTCAAGGTTACAGAATAGATGACTGTATGCCATAATTACAGCTGATAGCACATCAGGGAACTGCAAGAAGGCAGTTAAGTGTGACTCACAGCAGTGAGCCACTAGACAGACTGAAAGATGTGAGAGGCAATCCATTTTGGATATGCAGTCTCGTCACTGAATTTTGTTCTTTTCCTTCACTAAATTAGTATGAATGTTGCTTTCATTATTTTTCTGAATCATTTCTTCTTGTATGGTCTTATTCCAGATTTCTTTCTGTGTCCTATTCCATCTTTCATGTGCCTTTTTCCTCTTCTCTAATTGACATTCATTTGTCTAGCAATATAACAACTGCCTTTTACAGTGCTGGCACTTATTTTTTTCTTTCTTAGAAAGCTTTATAATGGTTTTCTTAATTGCCATTTTAAAGCCTGCAAGTTTTGAAAAGAAAAAATATGACTCATCAGTAAAATATCTTAGCAGCTCTGGAATACTGATGAGAATCACTTTGAAAAACTAAGTTACAGTTTAGATATATAAAATTTGTGGAGTTCTAAAAGATTTCATGCTTTGGGAGTGGCAAGAACACATTGATATCATTCCTTGGACATTTAAAGTAATATATTGTTATAAAGTGAAAAAGCAGCACATGCTTTTGTAACACATTTGGTGTCGCTTACATCATTAAACAGCATTATCAAGTTAAATTGCAAACATACAGAGTCCAAAACCAAAAATAGAGCCCAGTACCAGACTACTATGTAATTTACATCATCACTGTTAGCTCACGACCCAAAACATTGTGCTGGCCCACTGGCCTGTATTATATGAGTGAAGTGCTCCATCTGCTGGGTACTGCATCAGACAAGCCAGGTAATTTGTGCTGTTTTCAGATTTTGCAGATTTTAAAAATTTTGTTAACGTGCAGTGATTTGAACGTGGTTATATGGGGAAACTATTTTCCCACTAGATATACACAGGTATCTCACAACCAGGTGTGTGACAACCCAGAATTCAACTGGCACTTGAGCTCAGGGGAGTTCGGGAGGGTGGGATCTCAAAAATTTTTTCTTTCTTCTCTTTTTTGTAGCTCTCCATATCTAGACCTAATTTATTAATCTTATTTCTACATTACTAATTTCTAGATAAGCAACTTTTCCTGTTGTCACAACAGGTTTTGCTACATTGTCCCCTTTGGACCAGTCTTGGTTACTTCCCAAACACACTGATTTGGTCTGGGTAGAATCATAGAATCATGGAATCACAGAATCATAGAATGGTTTGGGTTGGAAGGGACTTTAAAGATAACATAATTCCAACACCCACTGCCATGGGTGCTTAAGGTCCCATTCAGCTGTCTCACCAGCCTCATTGTGAAGAATTTCTTCCTCATGCCTAGTCTAAATCTGTCCCTCTCATCTTTACAGCTATTCCCCTTCATCCTATCACTACAAACCTTTGTAGAAAGACCCTCCCCAGCTTTCTCACAGGCCCCTTTCAGGTACTGCAACGTAGTTTTAAGGTTTCCTTGGAGACTTCTCCAGGCTGAACAAGGCCAGCTCTCTCAGACTGTCCTCGTACAGAAGGTGATCCAGCCCTCAGATCATCTTTGTAGAATTCTTCTGGACCTGTATCAACAGCTCCATATCCTTATTATATTCGGGATTCCAGAACAGGACAAAACACTCCAAATGAGCTCTCACAAGAGGGGAATACAGGGGCAGAATCACCTCCCTCAACCTGTTGGACACGCTTCTTTTGATGCAGCCCATGATACAGTGGCCTTCTAGACTGCGAGTGCATGTTTGTCCTGATCCACACATAGTCCAACCCTACAACATTGTCAACTCATGTCAAGCTTCTCGTTGATCAGCATCCCCACGTCTTTCTACTCAGGGCTGCTCTCTATCATGTCATCCCCCAACCTGTACTGAAACCACAGATTGCCCTGGCCCAAGTGTAGGACCTTGCACTTGGCCTTGTTGAACCTCTTGAGGTTCTCTCAGGCCCACTTCTCCAGATTGTCCAGGTCCCTCTGGATGACATTCCGCCCTTCTGGTGTGGCAACTGCACCACTCAGCTTAGTGTCATCTGCAAACTTGCTGAGGGTGCACTCAATCTCACTGTCTATGTTATTGATGAAGATATTAAACAGCACTGGTCCCAGTACAGACCCCTGAGGAACACCACTTGTTACAGATCTCCATCTGGACTTTGAGTCATTGACCACTACTCTCTGAATATGACCATCCAACCAGTTTCTTATTCACCAAATGGTCCATGCATCGAATCCATATCTTTCCAATTTAGAGATAAGGATATTGTGGGGATCTTGTCAAAGGCTCTACAGAAGTCCAGGTAGATAAAAGCTGTCAGTTTACCTGTGTCCACTGGTGTGGTTATCCCATCATAGAAAGCCACTAAAGCCACATAGAAAGACATTACACCTCCATGGTCCTGGTCCTTGGAAGTGTAATATAAATCAAGAGCAACCTTTTATCGCTATCCACAAACCTCACTTGTCCCTCCTTCCCACTTCTCCCTCCCGAACTTCTTAGGTGGGATCTAATCTCAAGATAAATTTCTTAGTATCTGGTCAATTGAATTGCTTCCTGATTACTCCTAAATGCTGTTGATCATTTATTTGCAGATTATGATGTGAGTTTGGACACTTGCATTGCACATGGATATCTAACTGTGGACACATAACCTTAGATGCTTTAACCTAAAATTGAATCACTCTCACTGTTCTTTAGAAACTTCCTTGTGGCTGTTGCCAAGCAGTTTTTTCATACCACATGTATAGTCTCCCTCCATTTCACTCCTCCCAAAAAGCCAAAGTAGACTTATCATATCAATAACAATAACTTCCATACATTTTCGTGCTGTCTGTTTCAGTTACAACATGCACGTTCCCAGTCACGCTGGTTGTAGAAGACTTTAAATTTCTTCAGTATATGGTGAATCTATATTAAAAATGCTGCTTGTCTAACCCGAACTTATTTCCTTTTCATTCAAGCCTAGTTCAAAATAATTCTCTCTTAATGTGATGGAATTTGGCCTTAGATTGCTTTATTTTTATGCATGAAGTAAGAAGTGCACTGTCTCAGTATTCAGTCTAAGTTATCCAAGCAAAAGGATTGAAAAAGCATCACATCCTAAATGGTGTCCAAGTTATGATATGTTATCACAATGTCGCCATTTCTGGGAAGCCCCGAGGTTGCCATGTTGGTCATGGTTGGCAAATATGTGGGTCCTGAGCAGTTTAGGTATAGGAGCTGTGAGACTGCAGGAGCTTCTGGCTGAACTGTAAGAGATATGAGTTGACCTCCTTGTTCCAACCCCATCACACTGAGGTATAGTGGGTCACTTTTACTCCAGTGTGCAGCTGTTGTTGCCAGTGCAGTGTAGCCAGAATTCTCCTCTCTCTGGAGCGTATGGTGGGTCTTGGTCATCTGCAGATTTTGTCTGTACTTTATAGATCCCGAAAGGACAGCAACCCTTACTGTAGAAGCGAAGGATGCAGCTGCACCACTACTATACAAGATGAGAAGTGGTTCCATTCATGCGTTATCTGGCCATTTGACTTTAATAGTTGCATTATCAAACCCGGTTGATGATGGTGAATTTCAGCACTAGCATAGTGGTTCTCAGATGCTTATCCTGGGCTCTCCCTGAGGATTCTTACTGGATATATTACAAAGTTTTACTGAAACAGAGAAATGATGTTCAAATCTGAAAGAAAAGTTGCTTATCCAAATGTTTCTATGCCTTGTTTTAGTTTTTTTTGCCCCGGCTGAATCAGTGGACTTACTAATTTTCCTACAAACCTTTATTTCATGAAATAATTATGGTTTTACAACAAGCAGCTTACATCTGTGCTTCCTGCAGACAGCCACAACAGTATGTGGACACTTTACTGCCTGATAGCACGTATATTTATTATCTACATTTTATCTTACTTATCACTTTTATAATTTTTTTATATTTTCCTTCAAGTAGGAATCTGATTGAAGCCAAAACTGCTGGGTCACACCAATATGAGATAAGGACCCCCAGGAAAACCATGTACTTTATACAAATAAAGGATAAAATATGAGATTAATAGCACATGTGACCTAAGATCTAGATTACCTGTTTCTGCTAAGCCCATATTTCACAGAATCACAGAACAACCAGGTTGGAAGGGACCCATCGGATTTTCTAGTCCAACCATTCCTATCTAAGACTAAACCATGCCCCTCAGGACCTCATCCACCTGTGCCTTAAACACCTCCAGGGAAGGTGACTCAACCACCTCCCTGGGCAGCCTATTCCAATGCCCAATGACCCTTTCTGTGGAAAAACCTCCTCCTAATCTCTAGCCTAAATCTCCCCTGGTGGAGCTTGAGGCCATTCCCTCTCATCCTGTCCCCTGTCACTTGGGAGAAGAGGCTAGCTCCCTCCTCTCCACAACCTCCCTTCAGGTACTTGTAAAGAGCAATGAGGTCTCCTCTCAACCTCCTCTTCTCCAGGTTAAACAACCCCAGCTCTCTCAGACACTCCTCATAGGATCTGTTCTCCAACCCCTTCACCAGCCTCGTCGCTCTTCTCTGGACTTGCTCCAGAGCCTCAACATCCTTCTTGTGGTGAGGGGCCCACAACTGGACACAATATTCAAGGAGCGACCTCACCAGTGCTGAGTACAGAGGGACAAGAACCTCTCTGGACCTGCTGGTCACACTATTTCTGATACAAACCAGGATGCCATTGGCCTTCTTGGCCACCTGAGCACACTGCTGGCTCATGTTCAGTCAGCTGTCGACCAACACCCCCAGGTCCCTCTCCTCCTGGCAGTTTTCCAGCCAGGCTTCTCCCAGTCTGTAGTTCTGCATAGGGTTGTTGTGCCCCAAGTGCAGGACCAGGCATTTGGCAGTGTTAAACCTCATGCTGTTGGACACTGCCCAGCAGTCCAGCCTGTTTAGGTCCCTTTGCAGAGCCTCCCTACCCTCCAGCAGATCGACACTTGCACACAGCTTTGTGTCATCTGCAAACTTGCTAAAGGTACCCTCAATGCCCTCATCCAGGTCATTGATGAAGACATTGAACAGGACTGGACCTAGCACTGAGCCCTGGGGAACCCCACCTTTCACTGGCCTCCAGCTGGATTTAACACCATTTACCACCACTCTCTGGGCCCAGCTATCCAGCCAGTTTTCTACCCAGGAGAGTGTGCGTCTGTCCAGGCCAGAGGCTGACCGTTTCCGTAGCAGAATGCTGTGAGAAACTGTGTCAAAGGCTTTACTGAAGTCCAGAAAGACCACATCCACAGCCTTTCCCTCATCCAGCAGCTGAGTGACTTTGTCATAGAAGGAGATCAGGTTGGTTTGGCAGGATCTGCCTTTGGTAAACCCATGTTGACTGGGCCTTTAGGTTTGTACTACTGCTCTCCAAGAAAAGCTCTGAGTAATTTTCAACAAGTTGTTTCAATGCAGTGAATTCACTATACTCTAGTGTATTCTGGTGTCTGGTCTCAAAATAATGTTTTTGTCAGTATGAAGAGCCAATAAAACTGCTTGAATCTTGGTGTTTTATCTAAAAGGGTATTATGGAGATGGACAAATAAAAATTTTTAAGATGGACAAATTGCCATTCTTTTCCAAATTCTAATAGGAAGATAAACCATCTGGCTACCCACACGAACTCTCTGATGGGGATAAGAAGCCTGCTGGTTATCCTGGTAAGACATTTGGAAGTGACAGCTTGCAGGCTCTTGGGACGTACAGACACAGGAGGGAGGAGTTCAAGCCTGTTGGAAGGTGATAATGTCTGGGTGAGTGGAAGAGGGGACGAAGTGCAATCTGTGGTGTGGGAAAAAAGCAAGAATCCTAGATTTCCAGCCAGGCTGTTCTGCAGTGCCTTCCCCTATATCTGATTAATCTGTGTGATACCACAGACAGCTACCTCTAAGGAAAGTACCTGTCACTGTCCTTTGACAAATATCACTGCCAGAACTGATTCAAAAATCTCGGCTAGATACTCTGTCTTTGTTGGCTAGATCCTCTATCAGGTTGAGGTGTTTATGGTAAACAGATAACCTCAAATCTCTCATTTCAGTACTGCAACAGGCCCACAAAGAATCCATAGCACACTAGGTCAGTTCTACTCAATTAATTTTTATTGAAGTCACTGGATAGTTGTACCAAGTTCAGTCAATCTAATTTACTCAGTAGAAAGCAACACATTAGCCCTGTCAGGTCTGTGAAGACAAACTGCACTCACAGTAGAAAACTGAAATGCTTTGGGGTTTTGGAGGCAAGAGGTCTGGCAGGAAGATGGGATTCTATGCATGAAAAGAGGCTCTCTGGGATCCTGTGAAAATTCCCATTTGAGTCCCATATAGATCTGGATAGAGATCCCTGTTTCAGTTTTCCTGTTCCAGTCCATTCAGTCCTTCTGACTTGTAAGTGGGACCTCTGCCATATATTATCTGGCATCCTGTGCATTTCTGATCCCTCTAAGTTCTCGAAAGACAGAGAACTTGTCAGAGGTCTGTTTTGTGTAGATTTGTTCAAGAAATAAAGAGGAATACAGAAAAGGCAAACAGAACCACAGCAAGGACTTCACAGCCACAGATTCTAAACATGAAATTTTTATCTAGGCTTAGGAACAAAATAGATTAATTATTTTCAAAATCACAATTCTTTCTTATAAGCTAGAAAAATGAGTATTCAGAAGTCTCAGCTACTTGACAAGCACATGTTTTAGGCATTGTCTAGTATTTAACAAACTAAAAATATTTGAGAACTGGATTAATCATCTGAGATTTGCCAATTTTGGTCCTAGTAAAACAAGCCAAACATGAATATGATCACAAAGTAGAAAAGTGCACCTTTTATTTCCAATATGGAATACAGTTAGTTTAATATACCTTTAACTTCAAAGGAAAGAACAATTTGCTTAAGTGTTTTGATACAGCAATTACATATTTGGAGAGATAGCTGATTGAGCCTTTTATTTTAAAATGAGAAGAAGTGTATACTGGGGAGGCAGAAGTACCTTCCTCTTCATCCCACAGTCCTGGGAGGTGATTAGAGGCAGCCAGTATGGCTTCACCAGTATGGCGAGACTTATATGACCAACCTAGCGGCTTTATATGATGGGGCAGTGGCTATAGGAAAAATCAAGGAATGTGATCTACCTGGACTTCTGCAAAGCCTTTGACAAGGTGCCCCACAACGTCCTTATCTATAAACTGGAAAGATATGGATTTGATGCGTGGACCATTTGGTGAATAAGAAACTGGTTGGATGGTCATATTCAGAGAGTAGTGGTCAATGACTCAAAGTCCAGATGGAGATCTGTAACAAGTGGTGTTCCTCAGGGGTCTGTACTGGGACCAGTGCAGTTTAGTATCTTCATCAATAACATAGACAGTGAGATTGAGTGCACCCTCAGCAAGTTTGCAGATGACACCAAGTTGAGTGGTGCAGTTGCCACACCAGAAGGGCGGAATGTCATCCAGAGGGACCTGGACAATCTGGAGAAGTGGGCCTGAGAGAACCTCAAGAGGTTCAACAAGGCCAAGTGCAAGGTGCTACACCTGGGCCAGGGCAATTCAGTACAGGCTGGGGGATGACGTGATTGAGAGCAGCCCTGAGTAGAAAGACTTGGGGATGCTGATCAACGAGAAGCTCGACATGAGCCAGCAATGTGCACTTGCAGCCTAGAAGGCCAACTGTATCCTGGGCTGTATCAAAAGCAGCATGGCCAGCAGGTTGAGGAAGGTGATTCTGCCCCTCTATTCCTATTTTGTAAGAACTCATCTGGAGTACTGCGTCCAGTTCTGGAATCCTCAATGTAATAAGGACGTGGAAGTGTTGGAACAGGTCCAGAGGAGGGCTACAAGGATGATTCGAGGGCTGGAGCACCTTCCATACGAGGGTAGGCTGTGAGAGTTGCGTTTGTTCAGCCTGGAGAAGAGAAAGCTCAGAGGAGATTTTATAGCAACCTTCAAGTACCTGAAAGGGGCCTACAAGAAAGCTGGAGAGGTACTATTCATAAAGGTTAATGGTGATAGCATGAGGGGAAATGGGTATATACTAGCGTGGGGAAGATTTAGGCTTGATAAAAGGAAGAATTTCTTCACCATGAGAGTGATGAGACACAGGAACAGGTTACCCAGGGAAGCTGTGGCTGCCCCATCCCTGGAGGTGTTCAAGGCCAGGTTGGTTGGGGCCTTGAGCAGCCTGATCTAGTAGGACGTGTCCCTGCCGATGGCAGAGGGGTTGGAATTATGTGATCTTTAAAGTCCCTTCCAATCCAAACCATTCTATGATTCTATGACCTCACAGCAGCTCAAATGTAATAACACTCACCATCCCTGAGAAAACATAAAGCATGTTCTTTGCCTCTTCCTTAGTGACAGAAGTCCTGTGACAGGAGCAGAATCCTTTCTACACAATCCTTTCTACAGGGTTCTGAAAAGTTGGCAGTATTCCCAGAGAACAGAGATACTCTAAGCAATGATAGTGTTATATGGACACATGTACCATGGAGCAGAGGGTCTCAAGGGATGCCCTTGAGGTAAGAAGACTTGCACAACTCTAAAAACCAGCCCACATTTGAAGTAACATAAGGCATAGGACTTGTTCCAAATTTCACAGAAATCAGTGATAATCCTTTCACTTTCATAGGTCTGCCGTGCCATTGCTGTCATTATCCTATTCCTCCACACTACATCCTGCTTTCCCCCTGCCTTAGCTGCATCCACCCACTCATGTCTCCTAGTAAAAACAGGGCTGCATGAATATGTAAGGTCAAATTTTGAGCAAAGAACTCAGATATTTAGTGCATAGCTTGTGGTAATCATTCTCGACTTCAACAGCCATCCGATAAAAGCTGAAGCTCACTGACATGATGAAATGGACCTGATTGAGAAACAATGGTCAAGAACTGCCACAGGGGAGAGGGGCTTGGAGCTGAAAGTTTTCACTAATGGCTCCTGCATTGCCCCACATTGCTACTAGCAAGTAAGAATATGTCAGAACCTACTATCGTGCACAGTTTGTGTTTCATAAATTAAAACATATCAGCTGTTTCTTAACATTTTATTTTCAGTCTTATTTTGGTCATTATTTCGCCTGAGGACTACATCTGTGATGAATTCCTTCTAACAGGACTTAGCCATTTGGACTAGAGTTGCCATCAAAATATTCTAGTGCGCTCACACAGGCTGAGAGAAATATATTTTGAAAAATATTCTATCACTCAAAAATTAGTTTAAAAAAATCACTTCTGCTTGTTGAGATGAAAACTAGTCTATATTGAAATCCAGTTTCTGCATTGCTCTGATTAGAAATGTCTATGCATCTGTGTATATTTATATAAATATAAGCACAGCACAAAGCAGTAATATGTACAGACAATAAATATATCTACGTAATGTAGTTTTCTGAAATGCAATCACTCTCTAATATACATTTTTAGTCTTACATGGCAGCATGAAGACAACTCTGAGTGCTTCTTTTGAAGCATTTATGTCTCAAACCTGATTCTTGTTTAAATTTTGACATTAAGTGTTGCTATTATCAGGCAACTGTCTGCTTGGTGGTACAAAAGTTGGTAGGTGCAAGGCGCAAGGTTCTGGAGAGAGATTCTCAAACACACAGTAAAAGATGCCATCTCCCCTCTGAACACCTCTGTTACTTTCACAGCCCTATGTCAGACCAGTTGGCCCTGGATGCAGTGGACAGGGACCCACCAAGACCAGCACCTGGGCAAGAGCTCCACTTTGAGGAGCAGTAGCCAAGGCCTGCTTTGGACAAGGAGCTGCAGGAGGGATGGGTAGGCTGCTTGAAATGGAAGCGGACAACCTAGAATCTCATCACTAGAGAGATTCTAGTGGATTTCAAGAGTGTTTCCCATGCAGAAAATGGGTAACTGAGGTTGACAGGAGATCAAAGGAGGACAATAAAATCAAAAAACGACTGGGTGTGACATCATTTTCTAACAGATTGAAGGCTGAAGTCACCCATTGTGGTATTGCTCTTGGCAGTGATGGTACTGACCCAGACTTGGGAGCTGTTGCCATTGTGAAATGCTGGGGTGAGACCACTGCCTTGCCTGTGTGCAATGAGATGAGCATGCTCTTTTTCAGCTTTCTTATGATTCCCACCTTAACCTATGTTTTTCCTGAGTATTTATGCTACAAGAGACTTTAAAAGTCTTTTTGAAAAGTGGTGGTGTCATCTGGTTTGGGTACAGGTGCCCAGGCACTGGCAGTGGGAGCTGAGGTGTGGCCTCTCCAAAAAGAAGTTGAGGCTGTCCTGTGTCAGGCACAGCTGTGTCCAGCCAACTCCAGTCGACCCATCCCAGGGCATAGCAGAGCCAAGGTGGTGGTGCCTCTGGGAAAATGTATTCTAAAGGAGGGGGTGGGGGGAACAAAGATTTGAGGAGGGAACAACCAAAAAAGCGAGGGACAAAGGGAACTCAAGGCCAAAGGAGAAAGAGCAGGAAAGCGGGAAGAAAAATGTTTTCTCTAACTGTTTGTTTCCTTTTTTGGGTTTTGTCCCCCAGTATCCAAATCAGTGATTAAATATTTATAGAGATTGGCAATATACTAATTCCATTTTGCCAGTGACAGTGATTGGTAACTGATGTCCTGGTCTGATTCCCACCTATGAACTTTCTCATTCCTCTTTTTCCCACTCCTAGTCCAGTTCCCTTTGGAGGAGGGGGCAGGGCAAGGCAGGGGTCATCTCTCCATGGCATGGGAAACCTCTTTGGCTCCTCCAGGCCCCATCCACTTTACTAGCCTTTCCACAGCACTTTTCATACTTGCTTACACTGCTGTCACATGCTTTTGTTACAGCTCCCAAAGAAAGAACTGGGTAGGTGCACCTCCAGAGCTGCCATTTAGGTGTGCCATGCTCCCTCAGATGGGACTCAGTCCCAGCATCCTGATGTTTTCTCAGATAGCCATCTTAGCACTGAAACTGCTTCCTAGAGAACATCACTTTGACTTCAGTATTTCTGTAGGAAGTTTGTGTTTGAAAAGGAAAAAAATCCTGACCGAGTGCCTCTGTTGTGCACTTCCACCTTTCTAGTTTTTCATAACTCTTGGCAGCTAAGAATTGATCTGAGGAACCCGACAGCAGACAGAACTGCTTAGCTGGAGACTTCAGCTTCCATTTTTTGGTCAAGGTCTCATTTATTCTCATAGTCTCTGAAGTTACTGATTCTTTGAACCTGACTGCTATCCCACATAAACAGTTTTTTATGTATAATCAACTTCTTTATTACATAACAAGTGGTAACATCTGAAAGCTTTAAACTTATTCTAACATTTTAATGATAGCAAGGAAAGATTTATGGGCAGAGTAAATATCTTTTATTGGCTCAGTGATGTAGCTGGAAAAACACAGGCTTGCTTTTAGGTGCACAAACCTTTTTCTGGATTTGAAACAGAAGCTGCAAAATTGTGGTTTGATGTCTGCTATTTCTTTTAGTCCTGAAGCAGATTGTGTGCTCCTGAACTCTTGCCTGGTTTCCCAGTTGTGCAACTAGACAAATAAAAGCATTAAGTCCCTCTGAGTCATGCATTGGTTATACCTTTAGATCATAATGGCTACATTACACAACTACTTTAGACTATTATAAAGTTCATTATAAAGTGAAATATCTGTACACTTCATGATCTTGCCTTTGAATTGTGATTAGATTGCCTTCTACCATTGTTTAGAAGTAATGCCTTACCTCAAAAGTCTAACTAACCACTGTAGATTCATAATATTTGATTTATTCCCTAAACTGTATTTCTTTTTTAGAACTCAGAAAAAATACTTACTTGCTTTTAGGCCCCTTCTGTGAAAAGCTCTCCTTAAAGAGAAGGAAAACGCACCATCTGTGGTATACTTTGTAGCTGCCTATTTGAGGCAGCCTGTTCAGAAGGAAGTAAATCTTTCCACATTTTAGAGAGCTTGTGAGGGAAGGAATTTATCCACATTTAGCAGACACTGGGGTAAGTACATTCTTCTGGAAGCCACAGATTTTGGGGGCAATAAATCCTTCCATTGCTATTAGACAGGGGGCAATAAATCCTTTGATCTCTATCACACTCAATGATTTTACTTCATTTAGAATGCACATTTCATTGAGGTACTGTCTCCGTTTTCAAATTTCCCTGGGATTAATTTATCCTTCTTTTCAAGGTTACTACCCTTTTTTTTTAATTAATTGGTTGTACTTCTCAATTGTTCACTGTAAGGGCATGGTACGGCACTCAGTTACAATACCTGTTAAGAAAGAAAATAAATTTCCTTTGTTTTCTACTTTCCTCTCACCATCTGGATAAGAGATTCTGAAGTTTTACCAAAGCATTCCCTCTCTCAACAATACCAGAGGATTTTGTCTTTCAAATACACAGGTGTGCTTAGACTTCTTGAAAGATTTTCTTGAAGAATTGTTTTACACTTTTTGCCAGTTTCATATTGGCCTTTTTTTCTTTAGCCAAAAGCCTCAGTAAGCTCTGTGTTGTCCTGAAAAACACTAGAAATCTAACAATCCACACTGACATTTTTTGGAGGAGGAGGTTTATGTATTAATTCAGCACTGTTGTTTTCTTCTACACAGGCAATGGTAGGATTTTCATCTGTGGTTTGGTTTCTGAGGACAGAAAATAAACCTAACTGACAATTTCTAGCAGTACAGCATCTCCTAAATGTTCAGAAATTAGCTTTTTGCCATTTCCCCCACTACCATTTGTTAAAAAAAAATCTGAAGCATTTTCCAAAATCCATTCGAAACTAAAACAACCCACTCACAAATATTCTTTAAGATTCCATCCACTGAGGGGCCAGATAGGGAAGATGAATTTAGAATGAAACCTGCATCTTCTAAAACAAAGCTGATAAAGTACCTAATTTTCAGGATACCAAAGTTTATTTCTGTCAAACAGTGACACCCGGTGGCCAATAGAGCTAACCTGGCACAGATCCTCACAACCCAAGCCCAGGTACCTGTCGGTGCCCTTGAGAGGAAGAAGAGAGGTTGAATGTTTCTGGTAGGCAAGTACCTGATTAGGAATGAAGAGTACTGTGTAGGAAATGAAACAACTGCATACTCAGATATATAAAGTCTAAATTCACTGAAAGATCTGTCTTCCTTTTTTATTTCTGGTGTTTAATAGCATCACATGAGACTGGAGATGTTTCTCTGTTCCCCTAAGAATAGGAAATAATTTATATTCTGTTTATAAATATGTCAAGTATTCCCTTCTGTCTCTGCCGCCTTTTACAGCTGTTAGGCTGGGGACAGTTTAAAAAAACTGCACTACAGGGTGAAACTGAATGCTGTCAGACTTTATAAACCATCTGGAACAGCAAGCTGGTTTTTATGCCCTGAAATCCCTAAGCCTTGCTTTTTTACAGTATAAATAAAATTGATATATTCCTATAAAAATATAAGACTTAAACTATGAAATTATAATCAGAAGTTCCAGACTTTTCATTAAGTCTCTGAACTTAACTACTGAGGTGGAAGTCATGTTTGACACGTGAAATGTGGGACAAAATAGCTTGCGGTGACTGCCAATTTCCAGTTTTCCCAACCCTGCCCTGACAGCAATGCCCTGACCTCGCTAGCAAGCAGCAATTTTACAAATGAAACTGAGGGTCCAAATTACCACTATCTTTTGAAAAAAAATCTGAGAATTAGAGACATTTCATGACCTTTGTCAGAGGAGTTTCTGTGAACAGTTTGTTGTAGATAAGACTTTCAGCCACACATCCTTGATTTCTTTATGAAGGATGTTCCAGCATAGAAGATAGGCTGCCCCTTGCAAAAATGCCTTTCAAGTACTGCCAGAAAGGATACTAGCAAGAGGTGCAAGCAGGACTGGTAGGGGTTTTTTTATGAGCCCTTGCTCACACAGCCTGCAGACTGTTCACTAAAGCATAGGAAGAGACTGGTTCCCTGTTTCATTCATTCTTTCACCTATTATTCGCTGTTAACTCTGCTTTATGATATTAACTCTGCCCTTTTCTTCTTTTATATCTCTAAACAGATGGTAACATCAAGTCAGGTTATAAAACTTTTTTGCTATTGTGAATAATTTTACCTTCTTCTGTTATTGATGCTTTTCGAGTTAATTAAAGGAAAATTACAGGATGGAATTAAAGATGAGAGTGCAACTGAAAAAAAAAATATATAAATCAATGGAGAATTTCCCTCATATTCAAGATTCTGAAACATAGTGCTATATTCAAAAGAAACCCAAATATGCTGTCATGACAAATACATAGTAAATCACCCATCTGTCCATAAATGTTTCATAATGATGTATGGCAATGCCACATTAGTTTCACAAAGTATGTATGCTTATAGCTTCTGAATCTGTTTTACTAACTTAAAGATATCTTATGCAGTGTATAATTTATATTACAAATGTTTTCACCAAACTTCAGGGAAAGAGTAGGCCTGTTAGACATTAATACTATTTGTATGTGCATTATTTAAAACTTTCTGATCTACATATATTAAAACCATTTTACAGCTATAATAACAGCCAGATACTCAAAACTGAGGCTGTTAGTACACGTGATCTTAGTCCCTGAGGAAATCATTTACTGTTCGACATCAGCAGGGTAAGTGGGGTAGCTTCTAAAATTACTCCCAGATAAAAAGCAAGAGCAGGTTGTACCAGTGTTCTGAGGTCCAAATTTCCATCCGAAGTAAAACACTGAACAAATAGATCGCCAAATAAGTCTGTGACTGAAAGAAAAGTAATGCTGATTTATATTAGTTTTCCTGTGCAAAATGACTGCAGTTTTGTTTTTATGGTACTGACATTTCTGGATAGAAATACATTGTTTTCAAATAAAACTGGAATATGCACCTATATTTCATTCACTCTTTTTTCTGTACTTTGTCTTTTGTATTTTTATTTCATCAGTCTTCTTTCCTTCTTTGTTACTACCCTTTCCTCTTCCTACCAGGTTCCAAACCTGTCTGTACCTTAGTCTAATTATTGCAAGACTCTCTTCCTTCATTTTCTACTCTCCTTCTTTCATTCTTCTTTCAGACCTCCCCATTGTATGACTTGTTACATCTCTCTTTCCAGTACTACCTAATGCTTCATTTTTTCTGAAATCCTACCAGGTTACTGGTAGGATTTCAGAAAAATGAAGCATTAGGCTACTGGTAGGATTTATTTAGTTATTGTGAATGCCCATTATCATTATTTAGTTATTAACATTATTTAGTTCTTTCAAATGCCCATTATAGCCTCAGAATTTCTAAAGTGTAGTTAGTGTAGCTAGCAGCTTTTTAGAGGCCCTTAGTATCACTTTTTCTCTTCATTTCTTTCCCAGCAGCTGAAGAAGAACAGGTACTTGCACACAGATTCACTATTTCTTTAGAGATGTCTGAAGGAAGAGAACAAAAAACAGCGGAAATTTCTACAGCTACTGGAAATTTTTGGAACCCTCATATCTGAATATGCTTGTAAGCATAGCTGCTACAACCAGGTTCAGTTTTATTTTTCTGCATTAAGTTTCTGCTCTTAGTCTTCAATTCTACTGTCATTTGGTGTTAACTAGTTGGTTGAAATATTTTGTGTAATTGAACTAAGCAACTATGCTGATAATAAGACCAAGCCCTAAAGGTCCCAAATTCTGTATCCTCAAAATACTTGCAAATTTTCCTTGTTGCCAAATGCTGCCCCTGGCAGAGAAAATTCATTTTGTGCTCCATTAGACCCTGCTGTCTTCAGTTTTCTCTAGCATGCCTGCTCCTTTCTTTCCTTAGCCTTCTTTTACAGGAGCTTCTGCAGCACTTAGCATCAAAAGCGCAGTTCTTCAGAAAAACCTGTCAATGCAAGAATTTAAATCTGCAAAAATTACACAGTAATACCAGCTTGGGGCAATGTACCCTGCACACAAAGAGACTTTTTATCTTTGGATGTTGGTCTTTGTGACCAATTACCAAACCAATCTTCTTGACTTATTTTTGCTGTGAATTGATAACATAATGGCTGTGACAAAGACCTGTAACATTTCCAGCATTAATTCTGCTGATGCACAATTTTGCTTTAACATGCAACTCCAGAATTCCTAAATGATGTCAAGGAAATAATACATATTTTGTTGTAATTCCAATGGATCATGCCTTGCTCTGATTTTTTTTTTTTTTCAAAAAAGAAAAAATACTATAAAATATTTTTAAATTGTTATTAGGAATTTCATGTGCAGGTTTTATTGTCTTTATACTATTTATGCAACCAAGTGCTCTACTGAGCTGACAGTGTCTATTGCTTGGCGTTCATGATGTTGCAGCAGTCTTTTGTCCTGATTTTAAACAAGAGGTGAATGGATGGCTGAGATTCCATGGGGTTCAGAACATTTCTAATGTGGGAATCATGGAATCATGGAATCACAGAGCAAATTTCAGACAGCTCCAAAACAGACCCTGTGCTGGCTGAAGCTAAGTCTGTCAGTAATGTAGATAACACCTCTATGATATAATACTTAAGAAAGGATAAGAGATGCTGTGCAGCACTTGTCAGAGAGGAGTGAGAAAAGTGTGAGAGAAACAACTACGAAGGCACTAAGAGCCATGACAAAGAAGGAGGAGGAAGTGTTCCAGATGCTGGAGCAGAGATTCCTTTACAGACCATGGAGAAAACTATATTGAAGCAGGTTGCCCCCGTGAAGCCCATAGTGGTCCATGGTAGAACAGGTACCCATCCAATAGTACTACTGAGGAGGGTCAGTGAGAGGATGGCTCATTGGGCAACTGGTGACCAGCCACAGCTAACCCACAACACCACTGACAATTTATTTTAATGAGGCTTTATACTTCAGGGGCAGCCAAGAATGACATAACAAGAAACAGCACAAGTAGAGTGAAAAAAATAGGCCAACAACCTTTATGGACAGCATCAAACATCCTTCTTTCTTCCTCAAGTGTAACTAGAAAAGTCTGTCTTCTATAAAGCAAGACACCATCAAACATCTTTCTTCCAATGCTGTCTTCTGTTTGTGGCAGGAGTTCTCAGCAAGTTAGTTGGCACTCTGAGATGTTTGGAAACTGATCACCTCAGGTTTTCAGCCATGGAACAAGGTTAATGGCACATTTCTGTTTCCAGGGATGGGAATGAATAACATATATAGTTAGGTAACATTCTAAAAATATTCTGAAGATCAGCTGTTCTAATAATGGGAGGCAGTGTGTAAGACAGGACAATGAGAAAGCAACAGAGAAAAAGTATGTTGACCAGTTAAAGTGGAAAAGAAACATTTTCACAATTTTGAAGCTGAATTAGAAGTTTTCATAGTTAAAATGAAAACATTGTCCAATAACTATTAACCAGGATTATGCTGAATCAGTTTCAAAGCTGACACATTTTACTTTAAAATTCCGTTCTGATTTTGAGGTTTGAATCAAATGACTCAAAAATATGAGTTGAATTACCTTAGGGAAAAAATAACTTGGGTCAGTAGAAACATGCCATTCAGTTTCTATTCAGTTACTTTAATATATAAGTATTGCATAGAAATACTGGATATGCAATACATGTTGCCTTAAAAAGTTATGCATAAGATGTGCATTTATTTTCTCACAGAGTGAAAATTTAGTAAGATAATAATCTGGAATTCTTTTAGAGTAGAAACAAGTTTGGAACTGAGCATAACTGGAAAGAACGGGAAACACCAAAGTTACCACTTGAAATCTTGCAAATAGTCCATAAATTATTTAAAATTTCTATACAGATGCATAGATAAAATATAGTAAGCTAAATGCATTCAAAAGTGCATATGATGAAAGTAAATCATCAGGCTGCAAGAAGTTACCTTCAATGAATGCCCGTTAAAACATTTTTTAAGTCTGCCCTTTCTTTAATTAGTTTATTAATGTATTTTAGTTTGGTTTATTTTATTCCATTTTGACTGATTTCAGGACATGGAAAAATTTATCTAAAGCTAATAGGACATTTTAAAGAACTGTTTATATTGTGATTCTATGTGTAGTTTTTTCATCATGTGAACTATAATGCTTTTATGTCTAACAATTTCTAGCTGAATCTTGCAAGATCACAGATAAAAACTCCTCATTAAAAGTAAAGGGAAATCAATCAGCATTTTCCTACATTATGATGCTAAAAGACTGTCTTAAATGAACAAGAGCATTGGAGTCTCTCTGGAACTATCTGTTATCCCGTACATAATGGAGTGTTTAGCCAACATATGGGACCTTAAAGATAAAATTACATTTAAGGCCTGCCAGAAGAACATCAACCAGTTAAAACAGGTGATTAACTACTAGGCAGCAAATCTGGGCTGTAATTTACAGTTGTAAATGTAGATGGAAACTAGGTAATTGAACTCTGAAACAAAGGGAACAGACTTAGAATTGTTGTTTCTTAAATAAAATTCTTGCCTGGAGAGGTCAAACCTACAGTTGGTAGCATATATTGCTATTGTGTTTGTTTTCCTGGTTTACAACATTCTGGAAAGGAAGTGACTAAAAGTGCTTTTTCAGTTGTCTGGTTAAGGTTGAAGTAACAATAGTGACAGATCATCTTTATACAGTAATCCACTCCACAGTAATTATTTTAAATGCTTTCTAAAGCTTGTATTAAAGGTATAAAAAGAGATCAATGAATGCAATTAATAAAGACATTTGAAATTACAATTACTATGGGAGAAGCTAGAAGACAGTAAGCAGAGGAGGAGGACTTGTAAGCAAATGTGAGCATGATGCTCTGTGCTTTGGGTTTTCCAACCTGTAAATGGGGACAATGATTGCATCTGGGATACATGAAGACTGCCACATATATCCACATGATAGGGTAATTGCACCTCCAGGGATCCACAGATGGTTTTCACAGTGCTGTCTCCAAGGGGAGTCCTGTGAAGTAACATCAGTAACTCCACTTGCAAATCAACATGGCCTTAAGCATGGTGTCAGCTGGTGGTATCACTTGATCAATTGGCTCCTTCCTAGAAAGCCTTCACCACTATCTCCTGCAAGATATTATGGGGTACAAATAGACTAAAATTATTGTGAGTTCAGGCTACCCTAAGGCAGATTATAGATAATGGAATAATTACTGAATTATCTATATTTATTATTATTAGGGAAATATTCAGAAATTTAGGCTACTACTCAAGCAACACTTCAAGCAGGTAAGTTTTGGCATCGCCTCTTGCTTGTGTAAAAACTCTCCAGGAGTATTATCTCTCCCAAGGCATATCTGATGTGTTTGACCCTGTTAAAGTCTTCCCTCCAACCTGAAAAATCTCCCTTTCTGCACTGTAATCATGACCAACGCAGAAACCTCCAGGAGCTAGGGGTTGAGAATGCTCTTCTTCAAAATCTTCTCAAATGTATTTGACCATGCGAGCACTCTTGCTCCATTCCAGGGTTAGAGATTTAAACTGACTGGTTTCTCACTTGAAAATATGTTTCTATTATGCTTTTGTTAATCCTACATCAGAAAATTATTTTCAGTCAATAACTACTGAGACTTGAATTATCATAATAGAAGTAACAAATAGGTTAGTCCTTGCACCCATAGGAGTTCCAGTTGCTCCATTCCATTTTAGTAGCACAGAGAAGATCCAGAATGCTCTCATTTACCGGCTCTTCTCCTTCAACTTTGTTGCAAATTTTATATCTACAGAGCACTCTGTCCACCAAACTTAATGAAGCCTATAGGACAGAATCACAGTTTAGTTTCAGAGTTAATAAGTGATTGCATTTTACTACAGCGTATCATTGAACCTGTGTGTTATTCATGTAAAATGTAAGTTGACTAGAATTACAGCAAAGGGAAAAGGAAAAGAAGTCTAGATTTGTATATAATGCTTCTCTTGTAATTAAAAAAATGATAGGAATTCAGTTAATGATGGCACCAATACACCTTCAGTCCTTCTGGTAATATAAATAATCATAAAGGTTTGGCACTCGGAATTATTCTGTACATTTTGGTGCAAGTCTTTCCTATGCTTTTGTATTTTCTTCTGCTAGGACTTAATTTATCTGTTGCCATGTATTATTTCTTCCTTATTTTAAGGTAAAGACTTGATACTGTTACTCAGCCCTTGAAAAGTAATAGCAGATACCTCCTATTCCTTATTGTCACACGGCTAGAATGGCTATCCTCACACTTTGACCAAGAGTTCCCAGTAATACAGCATTCTGTTTATTTTCTGATACCTGAGTGGTCCAACTGAAACTTGTCATAAGTGCAAAAGTACAGAGCAAAAGATATTTCATGCAACTTCTATACACCAGAGTGAAAGAACTCTATGGCCATTGCTGTCTACTTGTCTCATACACAGGGAGAGAGTGGAAGTGATGGCATTTCTAGGAAGTTGGTTCATTTTGAAACAAGAGAGTCATGTTAGGTGATCACCCAGATATCAATAGTAACAATCAGAATTTGATGAGGAATATGCTTTTTTTTTCTAGATCTTACAGCAGGCTCTGCAAACTCACAAAACTGATCATTTTTTTTATTGACTTGAGGCCCACGTGTAATAAATCAGGACATCTTAGTGCTGCAGAGTTAAAGATATTGTCTTAGGAAGGGTGCTGGGAATAGCATCTCTAAGGATGGTGATAAGTGTTTAGACTGGCGCTGTATTTTTGAGGGGGTGAAGTCTGACAGCAGTGTTGGTGGTGTAAGCACAGAGTAATGCATTGAGATACCTGGCTCCCTCTGACATTGAAACACCGCAACTTAGCAGCCTGGAACCCAGAAGCGGTGAGTGTATTCTTCTTCTCAACAGGTTTAACTAGCACAGAGCCACATTCTGTGAAGTATTTTTAAAAGCAATGAAAGTCCTTTGCTGGCTCATGCCCATAGCCACTCCACTGTCACTCAGTAGAGATCATCCACAAATTAAAACAATAAGAGCACATCAACAGCAAGTTAAAGGGTGCTAAATTTGAGGCCTCATTTTAATCTCCAGACATTCAACTCAGTGCTAATTAATATTGGAACCTGGCAGACAGTCATTTCTGACTTTTTATATGATCTCAGAAATTGCCAATAGCATGATTTGGACTAATTAAAATGGAAGTCTGAAACTGATGATCTGCATATCTCTCTGTCCAGTGCTCTGATCCTGTGTTGAGATAATCCAATGCATGCGTATCTATCTTCAGCCAGTTTTGAAAAATCCAGGAGAGAGTCGGATAGGCAGAGTTGAAGGCAGCTGTTATTTATAGGCCAAAGGGTCACCCTCTACTCCCACCACAGCTTTGTGCCTGTTCTTGTCTCAGTGAAGAGGCAGTGACTCCCCTCTGATTCCTAACCTGCTGAGTATCTCAATGCCACATCCTTCCACTCTCTACAGGGAAATAGCTACCTTGCCTGCTGCAGTCCTCTCTCCTTCCTGTCTTTCTTGAGCAGATGAGGATAGACAGGAGGCAGGAAAAGGACATCCTTTGATACTAGGGAAAAGACCTTAGAAGGTTAAACAGGCGAGAAGAATGACAGAATACCCAGACTGTAATCCAGTGCCAAACTCGCCTTCTATCATTTCTCCCTTCCCCCCTGCTCAAACTACTACTGCAATTTTTCCTCTGTGATCCCACTGCCAAAACAATGCAAATAATGCTTTGTTTTCCTGACACGCATTGTTTTCAGGATTTGTTTGCAGGTGTAGTCATTGCCTTCTGCTTTTTTTTTGTCAGATGTACAGGATATTTCTATGCAAACCCACAAGATTTCACCATCCTGATATAAGTCTACATTTAGTCATATATCTCACTAAAAAACTACTGTTCATTCTTTTATGGTCAGCACATACAAAGTTGACAACAGACTGATAAAGATATTGGTATTGTTGTCATATATTCTCAATCTATAATTTTAATCTATGTTATTTGTTTCACTGACATTTATAAATTGCATTATTTGAAACACATTGAAAGCAAATCTCTGGTCATGGAAACTTGTTTGTCCACAGGATCTGTAACAGTTTGGGTATACAGGCATGTAGAGCTATGACAAGCCCCTGCTATCTTTCAGATGGGAGAAAGGAAGAAGAGGCATTTATTCAAAATGCTTGCACTCTGCTCTAAGGAAGGCTAAGCTCAAAGAGACAAAATCTTGATGTTAGTGATAGTAGACTATGTGATGTTAGTACAGTCCCGGCTGTACTGAGAATTCTATCCCTATTTTTCATCTCAAGCTGAGTACTGATTAAACTTAATGCAAAAGACTACAAGGGAAGATTACTTGTTTTCCATTGTAACAAGGAAAGAGCATGTGAGAAACAGAAATCAAGCTTGCACTTAGGACCATAATAAGGATTGCAATACACTTTAATGTGTACCCTGCAATGCATTATGTCTAGCAAAGTTTAAAAAATAACTACTTCAGCATGAAATGCTGATTTTTTTTTCAAGTGGAAAGTTTGGCTCTGCATTAATTTGGTCTATTATATAGCCATCTGGAATGTCTTTTTTAAGTGGCTCTCCCAGATATACCCACCTACCACCTCCTGGTGGACATCACAAAGCTTTCTCAGAGCACTTCATCGATTCATGAGGAGGAATTTCTTCACCATGAGAGCAGTGAGGCACTGGAACAGGTTGACCAGGGAAGTAGTGGATGCCTCATCCCTGGATGTGTTCAGTGCCAGGTTGAACAAGGCCTTGGGTAGCCTGATCTAGAGGGACATGCCCCTGCCCACAGCAGGGGGTTGGAACTAGGTGATCCTTAAGGTCCCTTCCAACCCAAACTATTTTATGATTCTATGATTCTATGATTCTATGATCATGGAACTATAGAATCAAAAAAGGTTTGGCTTTAAAGGAAACTTTATAAAAGTGACTAGTTCAATGCTAGTGGAATAGGAGGACACCCTACTTGACTGGGTTTCATTTTTTTGATGTTAAAAAAAAAGTTAATTTTGTTCCAGGAGTGATTTGGTGTGACCTTGCTGCTAAGAGGCAGCCAGTCCATGAGACTAGCCTAGAGACAGTCTTCAGTAATACCTTGAAAACATGTGGCAGTGTAAATCCAGAAATGTCAATGCTGACTGTCATCCTAACAATCTATTGGGCTACCTGAGACCTAATGGAGACCTGCGCAAAGAATCACTACAGTGAGAGTAAGAACTGTAAGAGTAAGTAAAACTGTACCTATACAGAAAGTCCTCTTCTTGTTTACTGTGAAGTTCATCTCTGAGACTAAGCAGTTTATGAAAAATATTTTCCATGTCCTTTCTGTTCCTTTTGATAAGACATGCACCTCCTGGTCAATGCCTGTTTTTAAATTTAGGAAGATCAGCCCTTATTTGCTATAAGTTGTATGTATTTCTAAGATGTCTGTTGAAGTAGTAAAGTATCTCAACCTTCCATTGAATTTAAGAAGGAGAGGGAGAGAGTCACACTGTCAGAGATACAGATGGTTCTCAGATTTGTACTACACATGGAAAACAGCAATGCTTCACTGTCCTCAATAAATCCTTATTAAGCAAGCTACTGGGAAGTCAAAAGGCAGGGGAGAGAGATGCTGGTGAATACAGAGCACTGGATAGACAGTGTGTTTTAGCCCTCTACTGTGTCTTTTACAGAAGACAAACATTCCTGAAAATGCAGACTACAATGAAGAGATGGTGGAGCTTTTGTGAGGTTTGGGCTCAGCTCGTGGGATGATGTAGGAAATTTAGTATATATTTGATTATACAAGAAAATCATGCAAATTCTTGTAGTGCTTTCAATATGACTACTTAAAAAAAGAAGAAGAAGAAGAAGAAGAAGAAGAAGAAATTTAAAATAAAGGGGCTGGAAAAAAGGAAAATAAGTTAACAGGGACACTCTCACACCTTTAAAGCAATGAGAATGGTCTAGCCTCTCTGTTCCTCGGCAGATGGAGCTCTCGGCTCACTTTTAAGCTGTCTTTAGGAGGCTTCCTCTCGTGTGTTTGAATGGGTTTTTTGGTCCTTTCAGTTTGTCTATTAAATACACACGTCGCAGTATTTGTCCTTTGTTTTTCCTGTTTCACTTATTTCTGAATTTCAGTCAGTCAGTCGGACTTTTCCACACCAAAATACTGTGATTCCCTTTGGATTTTCATGCCATATACATCTTTTATAAGATCACCGCTTCTCTGGTCTAAAAACAGTATAGGTTAAATTGAATCTTTCTATCATTGGATCAGGCCTTGCACTTCTAATAAAATGCAAATCTTTTATTAGAAATTACTTGGTCATTAATTGATGTGAAGATTCTCCATGTGCCCGAAATTGTATTGCACTGTTGGTTTCACAGCAAATTTCATGCAAGATTTTAGCCTGAGTTGCTCTGCATTTTAAAATACTGGATTTTTTTGCTGGTTTTCAATGTTTAGGATTTGAGTTATGGTATTTATCTAGGCCAAATAGTTTCCATGCTGCTTAAAGAAGTCAGATACCTGTTTGGTACAAGTTAACTGACAAAACAGGTAGCATCATCCTTCTACCTTAGTCAGCCGAAGTCCTGAATTTCAGGTGCACTGAAGTCTTATCAACTGAATGTTTGCATCAACTGATTTCATTCTTAGTAAACAGCCTTATTGCCAAGGTCTGGGGATGTAGTCTGGCACAGCGGAGTTAGAATAGGGAGGGAAGGAAGGACGATACTCACCGTGGTGTTAGCAGGTAGGATGGGGTGTAGAAAACAAATTCGAGTTCTGGAATGAGGTAAGGAATAAATACAAGGTAGCTTGACTGTAATGCCATTTACTGAGAATGCTTTCTAGAAAAGATTGAGCAACTGAAGTTACATATGCTATTTTCAGGACAAAGATTACTGCCCAAGATTTCCTCTTTTACAAGCAGGGGTTAGGGCTATTTCTTTTTATTACTGATTTGTGAGGAGGCTTCTGCAAGCTACTATCAAGTATCACAGCACTGGTTTCTGTAATAAAAACAGTGTATTAAGTCCTCTTTCCCTGAGAGTCATGTGGCTTCACAAAATTTCCACAAGTACCTTAACAGACCTCAGGTTAAAGTGCCCTTGCTATGAACATTTGTTCTTAGACATCTAAAGACTCTTTCCTTTTCATTAAACTAATAAATTTGTAGTTGCAATGGTAGAAGCCATAGACATATCTTGTTGCATTCCTGTAAGTAGCATCTACATTTTTGCACCTGGGATCTAGTAGCAGAGTGTAAAATGAAGTGACTCTGTGCAAAGAAAGCAAACTAACTTCTTCTGAAATCTTCTTTTTCCTTCAGTAGCAAATATACTGTGGTTGATATGTCTTATTACACACTCAGGGTCTCTCAAGACTAGGACTGCTGGGAGCAGTACAGCACTAGAAATTTGAGGAAAATGGGAGGAGTAGCAACAGGTTACCTGCAAACAGATAGCAGACAGAAGTCACATAACCAGCTTGGTCATATGCATTTCACAGAATATACTAGAGAGGTCCCTTAGCCTTTTTGGATTAAATTTGCAAAGAAATCCCACACTTTCTGTTCTGACCTCTCAGGCAATGATCTGGTTTAAAGAATGTGCAAAGATCAGAACCTGACAGAGAAGGAAAACCCAGCTGCCAGGAGCAGACTGTCAAAGGTTGCCGAGCTCTGGAGGGGGAAAGGGTACAAAGAGAGCATGACTGGTAGGGAAATCAAGTTTTTCAGCCTAGAGAGACTGTTACACAAATGCTGAAGCCGAACATAAAATTGAAACAGATAATTCATCCCAGAAAAGCCTATTTAAGTACTATGACACTAGACTGACTGAAAGAAGAGTTAATTTTGAAAGTGCTCGCTGTGTGGGACTTTTGAGCTTGCAAAGGGAAATTCAGGCAGCAAATGGGCATGAAACAGGATTAGGTATTTTCTCTCCACCACCACCAAGCTTGCACACTAGACCTCAGTCTCTTTCTTTCTGTGGAATAATAGTTTCTGCACAACAGTTTGTCTCCACAAAAACTACCACACATGACAAGCAACGTCTGAATATCATATTAAAATAATTTTTTTAAAGTTCTCTATTTTTTTTCTGGTTGCAGAAACATTGAGAAACTGCATTAATGTTTGTGTTATGGTTGTGTTTATGGGCTTAGACAGAAAGATTTCACACCTTTGAGAAGAAGCGTAGAACAGCAAATCTTACAATCTCAGAGTACGTTAAATATATTACAACAGTAAACAGGTATCACAACACTAGAATCATTTTCAGAGAAAAAGTCAGTGTAGCCAGGGATGACAATATAACAATCACTTAAAAATTATTTGACCACATTTAATCCAGAATATGTGTTTCCCAACCTAGAATCCAGTGGTTAAAAAGTACTGGCAGTTTTCATGCAATATTCTGTACAGTTTTGCAAACACTGAGCCATGTGCACAAAACATACCCATAAGCATTTAGATTGTGCTCTACTGAGTTTTCACTGACTTAGATCTGTTACCTGGTGATACAAACAAGCTGGTTTTGTATATTCACATAGATCAAACAGCTATTTTTTTAAAACCTTTACATATATGTATGTATGTGTGTATATGTATATATAAAGAAATAACCTGTGTCCTTAAATGAAGGGCAGAAAATTGGAGCTGTAAAGCCAGGAACACTTCTCAAAGGCAGAAAAAAGCAGCATGTTAAGCCTCAGGAGCCTTGTTCCTGTGAATTGCTCTCTTATGTGCATCTGGTCTGTTTTGTCTTATGCCAGAGGCCAATCAGGTTCTCAACTAATCCCAGGTCAGACAACAGGGTGCATAGCTGTCTCTGACCTCCCACAACCATAGGGAAAGTTTCTTAACGTCATCAAAAGGTCTTATATTAATGTGAGGTTGGATACATTAAAACAATATCATTGCTTTTGAGCCGTCTTTCTTAATTAATCCTAGGCTGCCCTGAGTTTGTGACTTTAGTGCACAGCACATCTGCAGGACTTTGGAAACATCAAAGCAACAGTAAAAAAAAAAAAAAAACACACACATTAAATTAACATCCATAAAGTGCCTTGTGGCTGATAATAATAATACATCTCATGAATATGAGTGTTTGTAAATTGAGAGTGGCATTAACAGGGAACTACGATATTAAAAATTATTTCCATGCTACTTCACACAGAGTCTTTTCAGCTCGCAATGTAAATGCATGCTGCAGTACACTTTAGTCCTCATTATTAGCTGTCATGGCTTTCATCTTCCTGCTTGATACACTGTGGCTTCTTTCTCTGCTTCACTTGTGGCAGGGAAATTTGCCTGCATTTTTATCACCTTACCTGCTTAAGAGAAGCTGGTCCCATTTGCAACAAGGATCTACCAGCACTTTAGGAAATTGACCAGTCAACTTGTAGGTAGCTGCACTCTAGAGTAAAGAAATAAGAACTGTATTGCATAATCAGTCAGCATGACTAGTCTTTTTGCCAAAATGAAGAGAAGGAAAAACAAAACTGATGGAAATACAAATGCTATCAACAACTACCTTTGTGTTCACTCAGCTTAGTTCAATTAGAGGAAAACCTCTGGTGCGTCTGTCTATACTAAGGGGTTATCCAAGCTGTGAGGCAATAACAAACCTGGCTGCTGCTCCCCATGCTCAGAAGACCAGTATCTCAGCACATCCTCTCACTTCCCCCAAAACTCTGCTGTCACAAGGGACTTTCTCCAGCTCTCAGTCGTGGAGCAGAGCTGTGCCATTTTCTGTCCATGCTCCTCAATTGAATCTCAGGGCTAGTGACTCCTATGAACAGAGTCTCAAGCTAGAATTTTTCACCTTAAACAGCAACATTCCCCTTTATGCCACTTAATGGACAGACACGGTCTGTAATTGCCAGAGGAACTTGAGCCTAAGCTAGAGTATGCTCATGCAAGAAGGGAGAATATCACGTTTTTATCAGAATGAGAAGACACGCGGACCCTCAGGGGTCAAGGCTAGGGTCACCAGGGGAACCTGTGGCAGAGAGAGAGGAACATTATTCTCCTAACATTTAGTCTTCATTGTGGCAACTGGACATCCTTTCTACTCAGTATATGGGTTTTTTCAGCATATTTAAGTAAACTATTTTAATCAATTAATTTTATTGTATAAATAAGACTTATAGGATGAAAATGTATAAAACCATCTTGAAAACTATTGTAGATACTGGATCTGAAGAAGAATTTTGGATCCAGTTATGTTTACCTCTCTTTCTACGTCATACACATAGTATGTTCTTTAGTTGTGTGTGATATAGGTATACCTGAAGCACAGAAAATGTCTGTAGAGCAATACACAAATAAGCTTTTAGTGAAAATGGATTTGCTTAGAGTTGGATTTTGTGTAAAATGTAATGAGAAATCTTTAATATGATTGAAAAGTCAGTGTAATATTACCCTTCCATTTCTGAATTATTCAATATTTCATAAAAAATTATTACTCAAAATGTGCAGATCTTGGAATACAAAAGCAGACAAAAAGAACGACAACAGCCTGAAAGACAGTATTATCAGGAGCTATCTTCAAGCTTAAAATTACTTGCAAATATTTACCTACTCTTTAAGGACATGCATATTGTTGTGTTCACCTCATTTGATACCCACAGTAGCTGCAGTAACTTAGATTATGCTGTAGCATGTGCAACATTCACGTTAATTGCACTGCATTGGCTACATTTTAACAGCAATTTGGATTGAAAACTTACATTGTCTGGCAAACATTTTGCTTGACAGTGTGGTTTGTGAGCTGCTTTCATCAAACAGATCCTTGCAAATAGGTCTGCAAACTAGTGAACATCATGTGCTCCCCCCACACAAGGTAAGAAGACAGAGTAGAGTCATTTTAGTTTCCTATGCCTCAGGAAAAACTGAGCAACGTACTGCTGTGCAAAAACCTGGAAATGCAGTAACATCTCAATGTTATTAATCACTGCAGATGTTTAAATTTATTCAGCACAGACATTTTATCCTTCGCAGTTGTATTCTAGACCGCAAACACAGATTTAGAAAGTGATTAATCAGGGTCACAAAACCACAGATAATGAAAAAAATCCATTATGTGTTCTAAGCATGGCCTCTTTCAAGTCTTGGAGAATCCTGTAAGATGTGATTATACCTGAAATATTAAGTGTGATTCCTACTTCAATATGAATGCCTACCCTAAGTAACTAGTTGTCTTCCCTGAAATAGATCAAATAGAGGAAATATTTGCACTGCACTGTAATTTATTCCTTCTCTCTCTCTAGGAGAGAGTTTGCTATTACACAGACCAGATTCTCAGATTATCTTATTATCTTACACTAGTATTCCCCCCCTGCCACTGGCCCTGAGGAATATTACTTTTTGCAAACTCTGATATTTAATTGCCTTTTTTTGTTTGTTTGTTTTCATAAGAAGCCATGCACACCAAAACTCTCTCTTGCTCTGGAAAGAGCTCTAGCTGGTGGCAATGGCATTTGTCAGTGAGATTGCAATCCCTGTTCCATCTAGCCTACTATCTAATATCATAGATGGGAAAAAGTTATATCTCTCCATAGCTTCCTTTCACCATTACAGTTGCAACTTTTTTCCTCCTAGCCTCCTCCTCCTTCTGTGTTTTGCTTACACACTGCAATGTCTACTTCAAAGACTCACTCAAAAAGAGTGAATCTCCTACTAGCTTAGCTGACACCTATCTTTTACTTTTTACCATTTACCCTTTTCTTTCTGCAAAAATACATGGGTTTACCCCAGTTAATTAATCAAACCTATGTGTTAAATACCAGCATTTTACTAATTGCTTCTCCACTCATACTATCAGAAAACTAGGTTGTCTATCAACAAGTCAATTGTAACCAACAGTTCTGCTGGTAGATAGCCTGCAGCAGGAATGACATTTCTTATATTTCTGTGAGTGACCATTGGATATGAAAACAGTTTTCTACTCCCTGTATATATTTTCTTATCTGATCATACCAACCCTAGCATCTTGCTGGGAACCACCCATGATTTCAGTGTATACTTTCAATAAAAAATGGCAAGTAAAGTTTCAGCATCAAAAATTATTTCCAAGTGACTATAAAAAAACTTTTTTTCTTATTTTCTGTTCTTTATTGAAATCACTGCTTTCACCAGATCTTGAAATTCTCTCCAGGAACTGGAACCTAGCAAGATAATAATTATCTCATATTAATTTTCCACTTGCCCTCTATCACTGCAACTGTCACATTTGTTTGGAAGGACCACAGAACATAATGCATCTAGAGAATCTGCCGCAGCTCATTTTGTAAAGCTCTAAGCAATTACCCTAACACAAAGCTTTAAAGGTAACTGAACTAGGAAAAGTGTTTAGGCATTATCTGAGCATGAGGATGGCCTCACAGTTTGGATTCCTGAATGAATAAACATTAAAAAATAGTGTCTCTCTTTTCTGAAGCTTATGAAGTTTTTAGTCTATTTTAGTCTAGTAGCTACTATGAGCATAAACCAGGAACAAAATACAACCTTCACAAGATAGGAATTTTAGCCTGCCCTCTACCTCCACCATATGCACACTTTGTCCACAACTTTCTAGGTATTTCCCCTAACTGAAGTCTGGAGAAAGGAGCCAAGGTGGAGAGAGTTCAGGTGGAGGCGATACACTAGCATGCAGCATGGTAGCCCTGTGTCAGCCAGATAGGGTAGATGGGAAGTTTGGGAGGTGTCTCCTCCCACTCCTAAGACTTTTCCACTTCTTTATACAGTAGCATAGTACCTGAGACATCAGAGACAGATGTGACAAGGACAAAAAAAATCTTCTGCTGTGAATAACTTATGGGAGGTTTTGCTTTAGACATAACATTTACATAAGCTGTCAAGGAAATCTAGGCTGAAAGACCAATAGAAGTTGAGGTACTAAACATGCATAGTCTCCCAGTGCCTCAGGAAACAGAAGTGTGTTTGCTCTTGACCACTGCATGTGGTTCCTGCTTAGTGTTAGACGGACAAGAATCATGCACATTTTTAACCTTTTCTGTATGCAGTGTTAGTCATCCACACCACAGCCAGCTTCTGGATCCCCACAGTGAGTGCCACTGGCTGGCTTGGCTCAGGTCCACTGGCAGACTCCATCACTGCACCCACCAGATCTGTTTTGTGCTCCGAGCCCCACAAATTGCACTATACCGAACTGCATGCACCTAACCACTTCCCGTAAGTTCTGGCCTTGCATTCCTTCTCCAAATTAACTCAATTCTTGTGAAAAAAAATTTGAGTATATTTCCTCAACACAGAAGGTTTTGTTTTCCACAGAAGAACTATCAGTACTGCAGCAAATATTTCTGAAAATCAGCAATGGGAGCAATTGGGGAGCAGTCATACTCCAGTGGCCACTTCATCTGCAGTCAATTCTGAACAACAAAAACCAGAGTACAAGTGTGGATTTCTGCTTGTGTCCAATTTCTTAGATATTCTTTTATGTGGAAGAGAATGGCAAAGACTACCATCTTCTGATTCAGATTAAGACAACATTTTCTAAGTTGCCATGTCCCTTTGGTTTCATACTAACACTTACATTCCAATACTTACTTGGCTTCCAGTAATGCCTCATATTTCTAATTCTGAAGAAGCTAAGGCTTTTGCAGACTCTGTTTTCACTGTTCAGTAAGTAATGGTCTAGTAATGCAGAAAGGATAAAACCTTAGGGCCATAAGCCATGCTAGATCTGTGCAGAGCTGACATCGATGAAACCTCTGTGTGTGGAACAAGACCAATAAATACTGGGGCTCTCAATGTTTGATTTCTAAGTGTTTCTATTGGATTTTCATGGATAGGCTTAATGGTATTATCCATGCCCTTAACAAAATATTCAACAAATGAAAAATGTATTTGATAATCCACTTACTGAATAGCATGTCCTGACAGCAAAGGACTCTTACTCCAAGCTTTCCACTGAAATGAACCAATTTTGCCAATGTCGGTTTTCACCAACTGAAGCCTTTCCACTTCATTTTTGTCTCAGTGACAGCCCTTCCTCAGTAACCGCCATTTACACTGACAATAATCTCCTTCCACCACATGCTCCACTTGTCAACAATAGCCACTTTTATTAATATTAAAGTAGTTTCTGGGAGTTTTGCTCCTAGTCTCATTCAAGTGTAATTGTATAAGATGATATGTAAATTCCTCCATAATCCTCATCATCTTCTGTGCTGCTTTACTCAGCCAGTTAAGGATCTAGAAATTAGAATCATATTACCTCTTCAAATCATCTTTCTTTATGATCATGGATATATACATTTGAGGATAGTGTGGAAGTAGTGATCCTCATTTCTGCATTTCTTCTTATTTTATGATTTTCAATTAAAGTCATGCAAACAAAAGACACAGTCCTGTCTAACAAATCTCTGTCTCATAATCCAGTTCTAAACTAGGAGAACCAACTCTGGAATGAAGCTTCAGTGTTGGTGTTGGGAAAGGAGAAAGGGAGGCAGCATGGAACGATGCAGATCTTCCGATGGAGGGTGGCGGGTGAGTGGGGTCCCTCTGAGCACAGGGAATATTTACTGGATTTAAGATTGTCCAGCTGACCACTGATGACATAGCCATCTATCAGGGACTCCTACTTCATACTCTGCTGATCAATTCAATCACGGTAGCCTTCACTCATTTCATTTCTTGCATACCAAAGAGACTTCTCTTTTCATTTCAGAGTCCAGGACCAAGTACAGTGATTAAAAGGAAGACAAGGCAGGACTTTTTGTATACTTTGAAGCAGAATTAGGTATCTAAACTGATATTGTACAAGCATGTGAAGGGCAAAGCATGAGACTCTTGTGTTATATGCAGAACTATGGAGCCCAAGAAGAGCAGAGATCCTCAAAGCAAGGAATCATGACAAAATGGATCCTAAAGACAGAAAAAATGTTCAGTATCACTGCTTACAGTTGATATTATCTAGTCTGAGAGACTGTACATATAAATAAGCATTCTGAAAATTAAACAGAGGACTTCTGTTTGTTGCACATTTGACTAGCAGTCTTTCTGCTGAATATATTAAGGAACCTGCCTATTGCCCAAAGACCTGGTTCCCGGCAGAAGCTCAAAAGCCTCCTTGGAAGACTTTGAAGGATTTTGAAGAGACAGGAAAATGGAATACAGAACCCATCTGATCATTTTCCTCCCTCACAAAGTCTCTGAACTCTTCTCAGACTTCTGGTTTCTTCCAGGACTGTTGCACATCAGGAAGTACTTTCTCTTAGTCCATGTGGATATAATAACAAGGAAGGCTTCAAGAGAAACAGAGGACTGGAAGAGAAAGGCATTATTGCCAGATTTACTGTAATATAGTTATTCCAGTCTTGAATTATTTCCATTCTTTCATAAGTATGATGAAGAAACTTTATCTATCCCAGACACCAGATAAATGTGTCTCACAACGTTTCTGATCAGCAAGTGTTTATTCTGGTACATACAGCTGCTAAACTCATAAGAAAGGGCACCAGCAGATAAGAAAAGGTCAGTTTATCTTAGACTATGACACAATTGACAATGTCGCTGGACATAACACTGAAGTTTAAAACAGGTTTAACAACATGCCACAGTAATGGAATAAATAAATGAGAGATGACTTTTAAATAATAGAAAATGAATACCAAACTAATATTTTTGCTTATGTAATACTAAAACTCCTGCTCTGAAGCAAATTCACATGGAAGACTACAAGGGACGATTGATATTGCATGTAAGGTAATACATATATCGAGAATTACCTTGAAAAGACTTCAAAAGGTCACAGAAGACAGCGCTCGCAAAATTGTGTGTCACAGAATTAAAGTACCTTTCATTTGGCTCTTCATGTACACATAGCATGATACATTCTTCAGTTAGATTCTGAAAATCTTTTTTTTTCACACAACTCAGTCTTGACTGGTGACTGAAAGAAGTGGACTCTCTAGCCTGGTTCTTCAAGTTGAGGTTCCAGGCATAGTTTCAACATGGTGTTCAGAACCTGTTTGATTCAGCAGTGAGTTTCCTAGCAGGATTTCCATAGTGATTGTTCTTTAGTATCTGAGGGCTCAGTTTCCAAAGGAATGTAAGTGCACCATAATGAGTGTTGTGTGACCTCTCTTCTAGGTAACTAATCTGCTAGCAGAACTCACAACCTCCAATTTGAATCCAAGTACCTTTCGAATTTTGGGAGGTTTTTTTGTAGACTAATAAACAGAAGTAATAAAGCTAGCTCAAAAGTACCCAGAGGAAGATAGCAAAAGTGTATTCTAAATACATTTTTCTCTTTGGGACATAGGCAGCTTATTCTGGTCTGTAAATGTTTTCATAGCTCCCTCCACTCAACACTCACAGCCCCAGGGCCTTCTCTCTATATAAGGCAGAATCCAGCCCTCTTATGGCAGACATCCAACTTTTAAGTTTTAGATGTTTACTAAGTCTTCTTGAAGAAACTGCACAAGGACCTAAATGAACCACAAAGAGAGGGCTGCGGAGGAAATTAGGACCCTCAGAGTTGACCGAGCCTGGCTGCATTTGGTTTGGTAACACGAACAAGTGGATGGGACTTCCATTTGGAGTCCTTCAAAGGCATGTCCCAGGCTCCACTGTCTATGCAGGGAACTAGGACACTTATTATTGAAGAGCATTTTGATAAGGCGCCTGAAATATGTGCAGACTGGTTCACTTCTGGGATCATATCTGAGCATTCACTGCGAAAAGATGCAAAGTGGAGCAATTGAAAGAAGTGAGCACACTTCTTCTACATTTAATATATCTTTGTGAGACATAAATTCAGGTCAATTTCGAGAAGAATCTTCAACCTTATTCTCCATAGATTTCTACTTTAGTACTTTTTTATCTGCTACTTAACACAATCCCACTCTGAAAAGCCTAGTGGACTGAGCCTCTAAAATGCACCCAGCAACATACAGGCACATTTTGTGATTTTTCACAGGGTTGGAAGATGAAGGTGCCAGAAGATAGTCCCAGGATCAGGACATAATTGTATGTCCATGTCTGGTGACTAAATTCAAGAAAAAATAAGACATGAAATGATGACATATGAAAAAAAATTGTAGCTGCATTTGGACATCTCCAGAATAGTTTATCAAAATGATAGTTGACCATTGTCTTACCTACATCCCTATATCCTTTCTGTGCTATATGTGTTTTCAAAAGTGATGTTTTCTCAGGCAAACAGACACCAAGGTGAGACATAGACCATGTGAAAACATGTTTGCATGCATGCAGGGTTTTTCTTAGATTTTTACAGAGCACTTCATGTTTTTGAAAGACTTCAACTTCATTAGCAAAATTAATCTTAAGAAGTAGACTCAGGACAGAGTGAAATCATCTTTATACTGTTTTATTTAAGGGGCTGAACTGAGGCAGCAAACTCAGATGGTGAAAACTCAGAAGGGGAAAATTCAGGCTGATACTATCATACCCTTTGTGCCACTCCAAAGGAGAAAAGAAGTGGGAGTACATTTAATAAGACCTTATGGTCTTTTTTATAAACAAGGGTATAGACAGGGGCATAGAAAATAATCTGAAATTTTGTTTCCAACGGGTGGCACACAAAGCCAGTTACTCTTTATGTAAATTATATTTTAATGCTTCAAATAGCTTCTTCGGTGTTTTCTGTTCTCTATTATATCTACAGAACCCCATAAATGTTTCCTTTACTGTTCAGTGCCTCTGTGCATGAGTTTTATCTTATTTGGGTCTTAAATAAAATTTGTGTGATTCTACCAAACAACCTGTTGTTCAGAATTTTGCTAACTAATCCATTATGACACCTTCGATACTGTGCTTCTGGTTCAAACTTACACAAATGCACTAAATAGTGTTACGCTGTTGAAAACAGTTATAAATATATAATTTTATCTAAGGAAATACTAATAAATAAAAATTTTATATGTTTCTATATGGGATTATTTTTGTTATTTTTGTTCTATTTGCAAAGGACTGATGTCTTTTTGAAAGTACTCTGTTCCATTGTATTTTAAGGCACTCCTGCTCAGGACATAATAGAATTAATATAATGAAGTCAAAGTATTTTTGGTAGTAGGAAGTCTACAGCAACTATCAGTGACATTTTTACTTAACTTTTAAAATACTGCAGCTGGGCATAGTAAGTTAACCAGCTATCAGCGCTACAGCAACTAGCGTTTTGACAGTCCTGTGTCATTGTGGCTATGAAAAACAATGCTAACAATAATAGGATCCCCTTAGTGATGCTCTTTTAGAAATGGATTAAATAGTCAATCGAGTTCAATAGTTTTCTGTGGTATGGAATTGTATGAGACATATCTGCCAAAAGTCATTGTTACGTATTCAAAATCATGTTATTACTTCCCTGTTAGGTCTTGAGGACAGACTAGTGTTTAGCTGGTTATATCTAGTCCATCTTTCTATTTATATTATATTAATACCTAGAATTCCTATCACTGTTTGTTTTTATCATGTGAAATTATGGAACAAAAGTAATCCAAGTCCTTTTGAGGCTCATTATTTTTAAAGTTTTCATGTTGATTTTTGTTAAGTAAGAAGGGTTTGACTAAATTCAGGACTACATCTTTGCCTGGTTGAAACAAGAGTCTTCAATTGACTAAAAATGCCTTGATCTCATCACATTGCTGTTTAATCATAAACTCAAGGAAGCACAAGTCCCTGGTTTGGTTTAGCACTACCAGAGATATTGTTTATTGAAAATGTAGGTCTGCTTAAAAGTTAAGTTAAAAAGTTAAAAAGTTTTGCGCAAGCTTTGTGAAATTTCAATAATTACTTTAAGTAAGTGATATCTTACAGTTTGACCATTCTAAATCTTGCAATTCAGGACAATAATGTCTTAAATGACAACAGGAAAGAAATCGGTGAAGCTCCACCTGCTCTAAAACTGTTTCCAGTGTTTTTCGTTTGGTAAAAAGTTAGAGGCGGTTCCAGGTCCAAACAGCACAAGTCACATAACACAACAGCAAAAGTGTCACTGGGAAGGACACCTGCATGCAAGCTTCACCTGTATATCTGTACATCTGAGGATGATGAGTTTTTCATTATCAGGCTTGAGTGGGAAACTGTTTTCTGATTCTTAAGACATTTTATGATACCAAATAGAATACTCTTCAATAATATTTCTCAGTCTTTATTTGAGTAACCAGCCTTAAAAAACTCCAAATCATTTTTTCCCCCAGATAAATTATCAGTGCAGTATTGGCTAATGTCAATTGAAGTATCTTTGTATTGTCAAACTTCTTTTGTTTAAGGTTTTTTAATGCTTTTATTCTTAAAATAAGAAATTATTACAAACGGAGAAACATAATTTAAAAATTCCAAACATAAACATATAGCAATTTCAGGGGGAAAAAAGACTAGAAATTCTCCAAACCAAACTTTTTCTGGTCAGTTTCAACACACTATGTTTCCAGTGTTCATTAACATCTTCCCCAGCATGGTTTTGGTCCATACCAACTTGCATTCTCCCTGCTGGTGCTAAAGCATGAACAGATAGATAGGTTAAACATATAGGTAGAGAGGGAGCTGATTTTTAGGTGCAGACTTGGGACCAGTTTTGACAGTGAACCTCAGTAGGGTTACTCTGTCTTCCCTGGAATTAAATTTATCTTTATGGATTGAAGTCTTGTTACACTCAGATAAGTCTCACTCAAAGGAGTCAAAGTAAATTCTCAGTTTGTTATGTAGAGACAACCCTTCTATAAACAGGTTTTTGTGCAGACATTTTTACAGAGGCTGCTCTCAATTAAAGTGTTAAACATAGAGTTTGTTTTGTGTGTGCTTTCCTATGACTGTTGAAAGGCCAGGTTTCAGTAGGACCTTCTTAAATTTAAAAAAAAGAAATTATCACCTTTTCCCTGCCAGCAGAATTTCTTTCCCTCTCATCCAGACTACCTAATAAACGGTGGCCACCCATCTGCCCTTATACCATGTTGGTATGAACTCCCAAAGCCAAGTGTTGTGTTCGTGGATGCTGGAAATGCTCACTCTTCAGTCAAGCATGGCAGCTAAGAGAGGTTAGAGGAGCTTGGTGCGTCAGTTTGCAAGTTGTTTGCATCTGAATTTATTAAATGCATGCTTTTAAATGTGTCCTTTATTGATCTTCAAGTCAATGAGCCAAGTCCCATAGTAAGTCCGTATAATCAAAAATGCATTGTTGTGGCACTGAGCTACTTTAACGCTGGAAACACTGAAACCACCTGCTCAGTGCTCCGTGGATATGCCATCACATCACAGAATACCCATAAACTAATCACCTTTGTGTCTTTTTCTTCACATCAAACATGAGGGTCCACAAAATTCTAATGATTAAACAGAAATAATTTTGTCATGCATACTTTTTATGAACACATGCCTGCTCCGCAGAGGTACAGTAAATAATCCCTTGTCTCTGAATTGGTTTGCATTTACACTTCAAAACTGTGGGGAATAAATCAGACAGAGCTATTTGATCTTTGCATGAAAATGGACTTCAAAGCTGAATTGTGTATTTCTGTTCATTTTACAGCTACAGATTTCCTGCAGAAAGTGATTATGCCTCTGATTACTTATGCCTATTGTAGTAGCAGTTTCATCTAAAGCTTTTTTTAGAATTTAATCATTGTCTTTTGTTGACCAGTACAACAGTACAGAGAGCTTTGCACTACTTGTGTAAGTGGCTAGTGTAATTGAAAAACAGACTAAATCTACTGAAATTTTCTAATGCAGTAAAACATGAATAGGAGAATAAACATGTCCTCAATGTCTGGATGTGTATTGTTACTTTGAAGCTACTCCTGGCTACCACCACCATAGGAACAAAGGAGAAGCTAACACCCATTACTTTAAATAATTATTGGATTCATTTTTCTCATTATTTCTCATTCATTCTGTTTTGAGCACCACCCCACTTGATGTTATAATTAGTTCTCTGAAAAAACTTTTGCAGAATAAATGGTTCTGGCTTCGGAGTATCACAGATATGACAACTATGTGCATTAGGCCAAAGAAAAAAATTAGTCATCAAAACTTGTAGTAGAGACTACAGTTTAATTTGAATATTAGTACAAAAGGAATGAATATAAGAAGAACATCTTGCTTATTATAAGTGGGAGAAAAAACAGGATGCATGCAAATAATTTCTGGTTACACTTCTAGGCACTAGCAGCATTCCCCAGGTCTCTGTATTGAGGCTGGTTCTGTTTAATATAGAACCATAGAATCACCAGGTTGGAAGAGACCCATTGGATCATCGAGTCCAACCATTCCTATCAAACACTAAACCATGTCCCTCAGGATCTCACCTACCCGTGCCTTAAACACCTCCAGGGAAGGTGAATCAACCACCTCCCTAGGCAGCCTATTCCAATGCCCAATGACCCTCTGTGTGAAAAACTTCCTCCTAATCTCTACCCTAAATCTCCCCTGGCGGAGCTTGAGACCATTCCCTCTTGTCCTGTCCCCTGTCACTTGGGAGAAGAGCCCAGCTCCCTCCTCTCTACAACCTCCTTTCAGGTAGTTGTAGAGAGCAATGAGGTCTCCTCTCAGCCTCCTCTTCTCCAGGTTAAACAACTCCAGCTCTCTCAGACGTTCCTCATAGGGCCTGTTCTCCAGCCCCTTCACCAGCTTCATTGCTCTTCTCTGGACTCTCTCCAGAGCTTCCACATCCTTCTTGTGGTGAGGGGCCCAGAAATGAACACAGTATTCAAGGAGAGACCTCACCAGTGCTGAATACAGAGGGAGAATCACCTCCCTGGACCTGCTGGTCACACCAATTCTGATACAAGCCAGGATGACATTGGCCTTCTTGGTCACCTGGGCACACTGCTGGCTCATGTTCAGTCGGCTGTCAACCAACACTCCCAGGTCCTTCTCTTCCAGGCAACTTTCTAGACAGACTTCTCCTAGTCTGTAGCTCTGCATAGGGTTGTTGTGCCCCAAGTGCAGGACCTGACATTTGGTCATGTTAAACCTCATGCCGTTGGATTCAGCCCAGCGGTCCAGCCTGTTTAGATCTCTTTGCAGAGCCTCCCTACCCTCCAGCAGATCGACACTTGCACACAGCTTTGTGTCATCTGCAAACTTGCTAAGGGCCTTCATCCAGGTCATTGATGTCATTAAACAGGGCTGGACCCAGCACTGAGCCCTGGGGAATCCCACTTGTCACTGGCCTCCAACTGGACTTAACACCATCTACCACCACTCTCTGGGCCTGACCATCCAACCAGTTTTCCACCCAGAAGAGTGTGTGCCTGTCCAGGCCAGAGGCTGACAGTTTCCGTAGCAGAATGCTGTGAGAAACTGTGTCAAAGGCTTTACTGGAGAGGAAGACCACATCCACAGCCTTTCCCTCATCCAGCAGCCGAGTCACTTTGTCATAGAAGGCCATCAGGTTGGTTTGGCAAGACCTGCCTTTTGTGAATCCATGTTGACTGGGCCTGATCACCTGTTTCTCTTGCAAGCGCTTCATGATAGCACTCAAGATCACCTGTTCCATGACTTTCGCTGGCACTGAGGTCAGACTGACTGGCTTGTAGTTCCCTGGATCCTCCCTGCGACCCTTATTGTAGATGGGCACAACATCAGCCTCCAGTCCAGTGGAATTTCCCCAGTCTTCCAGGACTGTTGGAAGACAATGGAAAGGGGATGGAAGGGCCAACACATTCGCCAGCTCACTCAATACCCTTGGGTGAATCCCGTCTGGCCCCATAGACTAGTTGGGCAAGCAAGGCTCTCACCACCTCCTCTTGGATCATGGGAGCCTCATTTGGCTCCTCTAGTTTTGGGGTTTGTACACAGAGGAAACAACTTTCTTTACAATTAAAGACTGAGGCAAAGAAAGCATTAAGTACCTCAGCCTTTTCCTCATCTTCTGTCACTGTTGTTCCTTCTGCATCCAAGAGGGACTATATGGTCTCCCTAGTCCTCCTTTTATTATTTATATATTTATAGAAAGATTTTTTGTTATCTTTCACAGACTTTGCCAATCCAATTTCTAGTTGAGCCTTAGCCCTTCTGATTTTTTCTCTACACAATCTCACTTCCCTCCTGTTGTCCATCCAATAGGCCTGTCCCTTCTTCCGGAGCCTATAAACCTTTCTCTTCTTGATATCACTCAAGATCTCACTGTTCAACCAAGCAAGTTCACACAGTAATAGTAAATCAAAGAATGTTCAGTGTATTAAGTGCAATGCTCTGATATTTAATGATAAGGCTGAAAGAAATTTTGAGCTCTTTTAGATGTCTGTTGCTATAATAATATAAGGATAGTGCCATTAGTGACTAGATGACATGGTGGTGTGGCATGACTTTAAGTTTTCCTCCTCTCTTGATGCCTACGCAGAATAGGTCCACAACTACTTATTCCCTTCCCAGGAATTGCGTGTTCCTGGAAAATACCGCAAAATAAGAAAGTCGTTCAGAATGTTAGAGAATATGGATGAGATTGCCCATTGCTAAATAAAAGTACCACTTTTATTTCACCTTTTCCATTCATCCTACTACATTTTTTTCCAGTGAAAAGAATTCAGGTGTTCCTCATTATCCTACTGTGCTCCTCTAGCAAATAAAAATGAAATAAAATTAAATCCTTTTCATTGGACAGTGTTTTAATGACTCAAATAGTATAAAGTCAATATTAGTATTCATGTCACATTCAATTATTTCCCTACCATGTACTCCCATTTGCTTTTCCATGTGTTGGTTCATCACACAATGCTAATTAGGTCACTTCAAATAGACCATAATTGACGATGGCACTTTTGCAGGTTTATATTTTCACACAGAATATCTGAGAAGAAATTAATGACCAGCAATTTTGACAATTACGGTCAATTAAATTTGTCAACATCAGATTGACAAAATTAATCTATATTTAATATTGAAACTTTGACATTAAGAATGCAGCCTTGGCAAGTAACCAGTCTTAAGTGACAAATATGTAATAATGCATCAAAATGTTTCACTCTCAAATAATATGTGCTTAATATCTATATCTTTTAGGTACAACATCCTAGCAACAGACAACTAGCAAAAAAAATACTGAAGCTCACATGCATCACTGGAAAAAAATTGTCTTCTAATTAGCAGCTACACCATTGTTTAGGGTCTCTTCCAACCTGGTGATTCTATGATTCTATGAAGATATACAAAATTCCAATATTGGGGTTTCGGTGTTACAACTGCATGCATACTTCAACTAAAACTATATCTAATATAACAAAGACCTCTATAACATGCTGTTTCTCCTTCCTAGACTAGCAGAAAATTTCTATAAGAAAACTGCAGTATACCTTGGCAATTTACTCACAATGACCAACTTTAATCTTATACCACTGGGTTCAGCACTATGGATTTTGTTCACTCTCATTTACAAGCTGCTAATAATCCTTCCCACTGCCTGGGTATACCTTCTAGTCATGATAAATAAAAAACCACATTAAATGCAGAGTTAATTGAATGCAGAATTAATTAATTCAGAATTAAAATATCAGAATAAAGGTGACCTTAGAAAAATTAAAACACAGTGCAGTCATCAGGGTTTGCAATATATGTATGAAAGAACCAAACATATTACAAACAATTCCTTCCCAAGAAGCTTTGGAGAGTAGATCATACCAAACCAAAACTGGGTGAGACTGGCATCAGTTTCCCATTGCTGGATATGGAAATAACACAAAAAGTCAATTAACTGAACTTAATTTCAGAAAAAGGAAAACTGCAATTTGAAATCCTGTTTATTGTTACTATCTTGTGCTTGGCTATGTTTTGCCCTGGGGATATACACAGGTCAAACAGTTACATTAATGCAATTCAGACAGGCTTTTTGAAATTAATCCCCCACACTTTGCAACACCCAGGGAGACTTCTGTCTTCTGTGGTCATTTGGAAATCATTAGTCAAGCTAAACAGCCATGAAAAGCATTGATGGGACAGTATAGTAAAGCAGACACAAAAAAATCCTTATTATCCAGGATATATTAACTATGTGTTTAACATGAAGCTAGTGTTATATCAACTGTAAAGCAAGATGGCTTGACAGACATTGATATAGTTCGAACTGTATTATCATAGTCAAATGCAAATTGAGGATAATAGCTGGCAAATCTGAGAATAGACTTCATTAGCTTTCCAAGCATGTGCTTGCATGGGAACAGCATATTCCCATGTTCATTTTGACCTAAAGTAGCTAAATTGGTTAAAAAAATTAACAACTCATTACAGCATTGAATTTCCTGACTGAACTACGAGGCCTAATTCACTATTTTCACAACTACCAGGAAAGCCAAATCAAATTTAACTGGAAATTTGAGTAAAAAGGCATACATATCTTTTACATTTCTTCTTGTGTTTTTTTTCCAGAATATAAGACGGTATGTAATAACATGATGTCTGAGCAAAACCTAATTACGAATTGTAAAACCTCTTTCTAATGCTTTGTAGGAAATATTTTCATCTTTCTTTATCTAAACCACTGGACTCAGTGGAGAATGCTGTAATGCCCCAGGAATAAAAAATTTAAATCATTAAGTTTTTATTCTTAGTATTTGCAATACTAGAGTGCTTAGGAAGTGTAAAAAGAGACAGTGTTGTAGATGAAGTAGTCTCATACGAAAGTGGAAACAAAACTATTTAAAAGCAAATTTAAAGTCACTTTAAAAATAAATGGCTGGAAAGAAAGATGAGGGAGAAAGCAAAAAGGCACAACTTAAAATCTATTGTAGGCAATAGAAATATGCGTAAAATGCCAAATTTTTCAGAAGACTTCCACCTGCAGAATCCCAAACATGGTTTGTAACACAAAGAGATTGATAATTCTTAGGTCTTGAATGCTTCTGTTCCCTTCAGTCAGGTATTTCCTCTTGTCTATTCTGATCATGTTAGAGCAATCGGAGCAAGAAATCCTTCTGCCTATGATCTGCACCATAATTTCTGACAAAGTTATGGTGATAAAAGCATGATGTCATCTTATTCCCTAAAGAAAATGCATGGTGAGTACAATCATTATAAAGCAAGTACATAAACAATAAAAAGGATAATTTTATCACTAACAATAAATGTATCTTCCACAATGAACTATGCTGCTAAAATAACACACAAATCCTTATATCTAAATGCACTGTAAATCTTGCATCTCTTCAGAGAACCATTACTTTTTAATTAAATGAGGAATCAAAATATGGATCAACAGAGTATGGGCTTCTTCCAGAATGAAGGAGTATTGTCTTAGTCTCCAAAACCACCTCACTTGTCTATTCCCAAATATAATCCTAATATATTCCCTGACTGCACCCTCCTATGTCTTTGTCACCTTCCTGAGATCCAACCACACCATTATATTCTTCTTAAAAGAAAAACCTCTTCTGGTCCCTTACTATAATTCTTACAGTAGGAAGCAGAAACACAAACACAACAGATTTTCATGGTCTATTTAGAATTGCTGATGGAAGAAGCAGGCTTCAAATGCCGGCTTTGAGAAGCTTGGAAACACACTGTTTCCAGAGAATGATAGAAAACCTTTAGTTTAGTGAGCATTTTCCTTACTCCAAATCTTCCTTCAGATATATCAATGTCTCTTCTAGCTGCCCTTTCTTAGCTGAGTGTTGTGAAAACAGTTCCTTCCATTCTTACTGCCTGCCTTTTAAAATATTTTTTGTCTTTCAGAGATCAGTAAGTACTTAAATAATGTTGAATTTAAATTTTTGTTCATTTTAGGGTCCTTCTGGCATTGACAGTTATCTACTCTAATTTGTAAATGCAATATTAGGGATTCCAGACATGTAAATAGCAGATTGTGTTCACAGCAAATCTATCCCCAATATAGAAAATCCACATCCACAGTAGGTATAAAAGTCACCCCAAAGCTGTTTAGAGTTATAATATGTGGGTCTCCATGAGCCACAGGACTCACAAGAAGCAGAGTGGAAGTTCAATGATTCGAAAACTAGCTGTTAGTTTGCTGTTTGGAAAATAATGAAGAGAATATGACTGCTTTAAAATACGCAAACTGTTTACACTTTCTGAGCTGTCTTTCAAAGGTACTGTCAAACATCAGCAGAATATTTTTCTTTCTATATCAAATATTCAGCAAAATATCTTTTTCCTTACTTTTCAGTAATTTTTGACTATCCAGCTTTAAGCAATATGCATGAATACTGTCTTGAATTAGATTTGCTTATTTAATAAAGATGCGGGAGGTTAGATTATTAAATAGACATTCTGTTAAATAGATGCCAAAGAAAACTAATTGTTACAACATTCTTTTGTGTTTTAGCCTGGCTTGGCAAACAAAGAACCATGGTGGCCATTTGGTCTCCCATTCTTTCTTTGGTGAGTGGGGAATCAAAAAGAAAGTTAAATGCTCAAGGGTTGGGATAAAGACAGTTTAGGAGAACAGCAAAGAAGGTGGATAATTACAATAACAAGAATAACTGACTATACAAAGTGAGTAATCAACCACTCACTGCCCAGATTAAAAACACTGCTCACATGTACTCCCATGCCACAGTCCTGGTGCACTGCTGAATCACAAACCTAGTCATGGCCTAAGCTGCCCTGCCCAGCTGACTGCCCCCAGCTCTTTATATACTAGATGGAATATCCCATTGACCAGCTTGATCAGCAAACATAGCTGTATCTCTTCCCAGTTGCTTGTGAAAATTAACTCTTTCCCACCTAAAACCATTAAATTAACCTTTCCCAGCTGGAACCAGGGTACATTGTTGCCAGTAAGAACTTATATGTCATTAATAAGGTATTGGACTGAAGAATTTGGCACCTTGCACGTCAGAGTGGCTTAAAGGAAGAAGCATGGGATTCCTTTGGAGCACATTATTTATTAACTCCTACATGATCGCCTATGTACAGAAAAATTATGTGAGCATGACCACATCTTCTTATAGTAGCCTTACGAGCATCTTTTGTATGTTCAGATGGAAACTTTGGAAGAGGTTTTTAGTGAAGTAAAATTAGTGTTCATATCATTGCTGGTGCACCTGGGTATTGAAATCAGAAGCATCTTGTTCTGTTCCAGATGTGCTCAGCCTTTAACACTGAATTGTATTTTTTTGTTTTTACAGTCAGTTTCGTTCATCAGCTGAATTATTTTCCACCTCAGGCACTGGCTCTGTGTGAGCAGGAAGAAAGATTTCCTCTGTGACAGATAATGAGTCACTTGCATGGTTAAGCTAGTGTTTTAGAAGAACAATGTCAATCCAACATGCCTGCAAAAGAGCAGCTTTCCCCGAGCATCTCACTCAATAATTTGGCTCAGAACATATAAACACTCTGTCCAGTTTGGGAGGGAAGGAATTTGCATATTTTTTTACTGGTTTGTTTGTCTGTTCTTCTCTGCTAGGTTTTTATGCTGTGCCCTGGGATAACCTCATTGGTAGCTCAGCCCCACACAGTCTTTCACTCCCTGCAGTGGGATGGTGGAGAAATTCAGAAGGGTAAAAACGATAAAGACAAAACCCATGGGTTGAGATAAGACAGTTTAATAGGGAAAGCAAAAGCTAGGTGTGAAAGCAAAGTAAAATGAGGAATTCATTTGCTACCTGAACATATGTAAGCTGATGGGACCTGATGAGATATATCCCAGAGTCCTGAGGGAAATGGCTGATATAGTTGCCAAGCCACTCTCCATGATATTTGAAAAATCATGGCAGCTAGAAGTTGCCGCTGGTAACTGGAAGAAGAGTAACATTGTACCCATTTTTAAAAAGGGCAGAAAAGACGACCCTGGGAACTACCAACCTGTTAGTCTCACATCTGTGCCTGGGAAAATCCTCCTAGAAGCTATACTACAGTACATGGAGGAAGGGGAGGTGATTAGTGGCAGCCAGCATGGCTTCACCAAGGACATATTCCGTATGATCAACCTAGTGGGTTTCTATGATGAGGTAGCCACAGCAGTGGACATGGGAAAACCAATAAATGTGATCTGTCTCAGCTTCTGCAAAGCCTTTGACATGGTCTTCCACAACATTTTTCTCTGTAAATTGGAGAGATATGGATTTGATGGGTAGAGTCTTTGGTGGATAAGAAATTCGTTGGATGGTCATTTTCAGAGACTAGTGGTCAACGGCTCGATGTTCAGATAGAGATACATGAGAATTCATCATCAATGATATAGACAGTAAGATCGAGTGCACCCCCAGTAAGTTTGCAGACAACACCAAGCTGAATAATGCAGTTTCCACACTGAAAGAATGGGATGTCATCTAGGGGGACGTGGACAAGCTGGAGAAGTGGGTCTGTATGAACCTTGTGAACTTCAACAAGGTCCTACACCTAGGTCAGGGCAATCTGGAATTTCAGTACAGGATGTGGGATGGTGTGACTGAGAGCTGCCCTGCGGAGGACTTGGGGGTACTGTTTTATGAGAAGCTTGACACAAGCCAACAGTGTGCTCACAGCCCTGAAGGTCAACTGTGTCCTGAGCTGCATCAAAAGAAGCATAGCCAGCAGGTTTAAGGGAGGTGATTCTGCCCCTCTAGTCTGCTCTTGTGAGACCCCACTGGGAATATTGTGCCCAGTTCTGGAATCTTCAGCATAAGAAACATATGGAACTGTTGGAATGGGTCCAGAGGAGGGTCACATAGATGATCAGAGGGCTGGAGCAGCTCTACTATGAGAATTGGCTGAGAGTTGGAGCTGTTCAACCTGGAAAACAGAAAGTTCTGAGGAGACCTTGTAGTAGTCTTCCAGTACCTAAAGGAGAGGGACTTTTAACAATGGCATGTAGTGATAGGACTAGGGGGCATGACTACAAATTGGGGAGGGGACAATTCATAATAGACGTAAGGAGGAAATTCTTCACAAGGGTGCTGAGGCACTGGAACAGGTTGGTCAGGGAAGTTGTGGCTGCCCCAACCCTGGAAGTGTTCAAGGCCAAGTTGGATGGGGCTTTGAGCAGCATAATCTGCTGGAAGGTGTCCCTGTCCATGGCAGGAGGGTTGGAATTAGCTGGTTTTTGAGACTCCTTCCAACCCAAACCACTCTATAATTCTATGATTCTACTTCCTATTGGCTGGCAGGTGTTCAATCATCTCCAGGAAAGCAGGGCTTTATCATACATAACGGAAACTTCTGAAGATAAATTCTGTAACTGTGAAAGTTCCACTTTCCTTCTTTATTCACCAGCCCTTTTTTTTCTGGTCACCATGTCATATGGTATGGGATATCCCTTTGGTCAGTTGTCCCAGCTCCGTCCTCTTGCCTGACTCCAGCCTACTTACTGTAGGAGCACATGAGAAACAGAAAATGCCTTGACTCTGTGTAAACACAGCACCACAGGAGCTGCTATGAAGAACATTAACTCTATCCCAGCCAAAACCAGTAAGCAAAGCATATGGAAATAATCTACCAGTTTTGGTGGCCCAGAACTAAGTTTGTATGAATTGAACCTGCTAGAAGGCAGAAGCCATGACCACCAGACAGGAAAAGCAGGAGGGCAGAAAGAGGAAAAGCTTGATTTCTGGCCATGTTATCAACTCCAGTCAGGTCCTTATCTTTTTAAAGGATTTAATCATTATCTTCATTTGGCCTAGGCTTTCACCAGTCCCAGCTGTCCCCACCACAAGATAAATATTACCAAAAAAATCACTACAGGAACTCTGCAAGCATATACAAATACTTGTAAAGATATGCCCATAAAACACAGCAGAACAATACCTGTTCATCTTGACCAGAGAATTGTGAAATTGCAAATTTACTTTTCCTTTCATTTTTCTCTTTAATATTAAAAAAACCTTGAAAAATCTGGCTGCTCGTATTTCAGTTCAACACTTGTGTCTGTCTAAAGCAGAAATCACAGTCTAGACTTTTAAAAGTAAGTGAGCAAAATAAGATGCACAAGGTAAACTAGCTTTTACTTTTATCTCTGCTTCTGAAGCACTTAAGTTCTGAAGATCTCACATGATTCACCACCACCACCTTCTTTCATTCCCCTCCAAAGTATTAAAAGCCTCAGCCTCAACACAGATACAGAAGTTTTGGGGTGTCCAGTTTTTTAAATCTAGATACAACATCGACTATTAACTATCTTTTTAACATCAGCCAACACTGCACATGGATCAATAGTGAAGTTATAGCAACATTAGGAAACTCTCCCTGAACTGCTCGTGCTATGTCTTGTCAGAAGACAGAGAAAGCACCCATGTGGCAATGTGTCCTTCTTTCCATGTTTCCTTCTCTAGTGGCAGGCAAAATGTCTAAAACAGTGAAGGAGAAACAAACTCGTTCTGGATTTTACTGGGAGTGTAGTGGGTGCTGGGCTGGGACTGCAAGCAAGCTCCTTGCAGGGTAGGGCAGCGGGAATTGTCATAGTTCCTCACCCTTATGCTTTGATCCGAAGTCTCTGACACATGGCCCCACTGCATTCAGAAAATTTCTTCAAAATAACACTGAAAAAAAAGACCAAACAAACTGACAAACCTATATCAGCCAAGAACAGTTCCAGTCACTTATTTCCTCAGCTGAGGATTTTGAATCTTTTTTTTTATCCTGTGTTGCATTCCATTTAATTTGCATCTATCAACGTTACTGTAATAACAGAGGTTTGCTGAGTAGCCCAAGGGAGGAAAAGCCCCCTTCTGTAGCTTTGTCTTTTGAAATCTAAATTTAGAGGGGGCTCCAGGACACAGTTTCAACTTTGGCCCTGAATTTTCTTATATTATGGTTATGGCTGTTTGGTTTTAACAGCACAAAAAAGTAAAGTGATAAACCAGTGGGAAGATAGTGGTTTCTCTTTCATTAGAAAACTTACATATACACTCTGTAAATTTTATTTTGTTTTTAAATGGAGATGTCTTGCTCAGTATGTTAATAGATCTAAGGTTTATCATTTGCATCATGACATTATGGTCACAACAAATGTGTAATTTAATCATAGGTCACATCTTCTATTTACAAACAATTGTGATTAATTGCTCTCCAGTGCAATGAGTGGCAGTTCATTTTAAAGAAAAAGAATATCATCAGTAAAAATATAAAGCACGGAGAGAAAAAAAAGCAACATAAATAGAATATATATGTAGCTACTTTTCCACAGTCATTGCAAAACCATTCATATAATTTAAAAGCATTCAGAAATGAGGTCAGCTTCTGGCAGATCATGTGGTTTTGACTTTACTGAACCACTGTTCTGTGATCAGCTCCGTATGTGTCATCCTTCTGCTGTGTAATTTTGTTTTCAAAGTCTAAAGATGTCATTAAAGTGACACGTCGGCGGCCCAGTATAAAAGACCAAACACTTTGCAAGCTGAGGAAAAAAAAAAACTCACAAATTTCTTAGCCATTAAAGATACACAAAGCAGAATATCTTTGTGATTACTGTTTAATTATCAGAAACATCCTGTTTATTCCTTGAAAGAAGAAATCTTCCAAGAAGATGTGAAAAATATTATTGCAGATACAGAGCTTCAGGTTTCCCTAAAGCTTACTGACAGGTCTCAACTTTGCTATACTTTTTTCTTTTTATCTTCCTCATTCAAACACCTTGCCTCCTAATTTCATAAGAAGAAAGGCAGCATTACTCAGATGCTAAAAGGAGTTTATAGAAGAGGAGAGTAATTAAAATAACTATGTTTTACACCTGAATTTCTCTAAAAGAAGTTTGACAGCCCTTAGAGGTTTGTTTATTTTCTCTGTGGTATTTTAAGTCTTTCTGAGCATAAAGCATATTTAGCCAGTTCTCAAGCAGCTTTGAAATAATGAGGGAGAGTGAAGGTATTTCTGAAAATAAATTTATTCTAAAATATTTTTAGTTATCAAAACTAATTAGAAAATGTCAAAAGTAACAGCAATAAAATGAACTATTCTTAGAAATCTAGAGCCCGGGCTGTTGTAACAATACTGCAATCTTAGAAATGCTGATTTCAATCAAATTACTTGTCTTTGCAAATGTTAAGTAGGAATTCACCGTATATGTTGAAGTAGCAAAAAATCAAGTCAAACAGTACCACTGCTGTATTTAAAGAGCAGTTCAGTCCCATTTTGTGGATAAACTCAGAAATCAGATCAAAAGGCACTTCTAAGATGACTGTTTACTAAATGGTAACATTGACTGTATAGATGTTATGATGCTGTGTGACTAGAAGACAAAATGACAGGGGAAAAGTTCAGTGTAGATGAAGGGGATCCTTGGGAGAAAACAATAAAAAAAGTCTTCATTTACATAGGAGTGAATTTTGAGCTGGACACTACCTCTTCAAGCAAAAGGAAAAAAAGTTTTGTTATGACGCACAGTTCTGAGAAAGAAACAGTACTTAATGCTAAGTAGAAATCAAAAAGTGAATTCGAAAAATGGCAGAAGGCAGAGCAAGATTATTATACCATTGTATAAATTAATGATTCATATAATGAATTCACTCTGTGTTGGTGGCCCATGCAGAAAAAGGATGTAGAAGAACTGGTAATGGTACAGAGACAAGGATCATACATATAAATGGATCAAGAGAGGACAAGCAAGTAAAAATAACAGCTTCTCTATGAGGAACAACTGGACTAGGGCTCCTCAGCTTCAAAAAGAGAAATCAGAAAGGGAAATTACTGAAGTCCAAAAAATTATGAGCCACGGAAGTGAATCGAAAACAGTGGTTTTTTGTCTTTTTCAGTACAAGAACATCACATGAAACTACAGCTAGAAGATTCAAAACAAAAAGGGACTGTGACCTTTACATGATGAAAGCTTAAACTGTGAAAATCTTTGCTGTAAGATGTTGAAATTTAGAAAAATTTAAATCATCTGAATAAAATCCCTTAAGAGCTGTTAATATTATTTATTCTTAAATGTTATTTCTGCATTTCTGGCATTCTCTGAACTACAAGACTACTGTGGGACAATATTGCTGTACACCTTGTTCTTATCATCTTATCCTCTGTACAGCTGAAAAAAAAAGTGGTAAATGGATCATTGCTCTGATCTGACAGAGAATTTCTATGTCCTGAAAGACAGACAGATTGAGATATATGTTGCAGAGTGGTAGTTCAAACTGTACATTGTTTTGGGATGCCACTGCATTGCACAGGGAAGTTTCAAAGCTGCAAATGTTCAGCATTTTTCAGAGCTGCTCCTTGGCCATCCTGGAACCATCCTACACTACCAGGCACATGGTTTGCGGGAATTTGGGAGAGGGATTTGGACTTAAAGTGGTTTTAGGGGGCATTTGTGAGGAGGTGTATGGTAGAAGTTGCATTTTGAGGGATTTAGTGAGGGGATCTGGGATAAAACAATCATATTTTGGGGGTGTTTGAGAGGAAATTTGAGAATATTTGAGGTGAATGTCACAGTACTGCAGGTGTTTGGGGAAGAGATTTGTGGTGAAAGTCATCTGGGTTTAGTGATTGGTAGGTTTAATGGTTGGACTCAATGATCCAGTGGGTCCTTCAGATGTTGAAGTCAGCAGACGCTATCATGCAGAGGTTTCCTAATAGCCTGAGCGATGGAGAAGGCAGGTAGCTACTTCAGGACTCCCTGAAATTTGTGGCTTGTCTTCACATTCAACTGTAGGTACGGTCAATAAAAATAATCTGTCATCGTGATAACAGATACTGCCATATCTACGTTGGAGAACAAGGCATGATGTTTCCTAGCTTGTAGTCAGAAAAAAAGGAGGTTTTCAGCTGCTCCATTAAGGTGAGAGAATATTTTGGGGGGAGCATTAGCCTGTGCTTACACTCTTCCTGCAGTACACTCTATTGGTTACTTTGATAACAGGACACCAAATGCTCTTATGTTCTTGTAAGAAATTTGCTCTCTTTTATCTGGTCGTACTTAGCAAAGTATCGATTAAGTTTCACAAAAGCCTGATAATCAATGTATTTAAAAGGAAGACAAAAAATAGCTGATGATTTAGGCATAGTGCGTTCTTCAAAATATCTTTCTCTATTAAGCAGCATAGCTCCATTCCTCTTGAGCCAGTTGTTTTCTGTACTGGAGTTGCTTTCTTACTGATACAATGTCTTCATCAAGAGGCAGCAGTTACATTAATGATGGATAAATTTTCCAGGTTATGTGCTGCAGTTGGTAACTAGATCATGATTCTTGCTTTTTCCTGAAGTGGTGAAGAGGAGGCAGAGTAATACAGAACCCTACAGGAATCTGCAGGTAGGGATGCTCAGAGAGAAGATGGAGGGGTGTATAGCTGGTCCCCAACCACCTGGGCTCACTAGGTCCTTATCAGGGCACAAATTGCCTGGTAGCTGAACCTAGTAAGAACTCTGGAACTGAGAGATGGGAAAGGAGTTTTGCAGCTAACCTCTAATAGGAGCTATCAATGGCACTGTTCATAGGACCAAGAAAGCCATCCCTACCACAATCAGACTCATTATCAAAATAAGGCAAGTCCTCATTCAGTAGTCTGAAACGTTACAGCTTCCCTGTGAAACAAAATACTATGTTTTCCTCCAGTTTATTGTCATTTACTATAGATTTCTTTATATTTAAATATCATTAATTAGAAACTTAACCAAATGTCCATTTTGCTGAATGTTGTTTCATCTGCATGTTTCAGTTGTTTATAAAGAATTTTACAATGCAAGCTATTTAGAAAACTCCCTGTAACATGAAATTTGCTGTCTGCCAAGGCTTTTTATCTTAAGCATATTTGATACATTTCACAAAAAAATTTCAGGTACACAAATGATGTTCCATTAGCCAAATAAATCAGGAAAATGGATCATGAAAAAATTCTAACCAAAACTATTATTCTGCGCTCGCTCTCTTGGTCACAGCCTTGTACTCTTGCCAGAAAGCATTTTTCATTTATTCCATTCTCTGCTGCAACAAATGCCAAAACATTGGTTGAGAGGAGGTTTCTTTGTTTTTTAAAGCAGAGAGTTCTTATCTCCGTCTTAATCCAAATTCTAGCCAAACAGTTTAGGGTTCCTTAAACATTTGCTTCCCTACTGAATATCATTTACCTTAGTGAGACTGAATTAATATATAATATGAAGGCCCATCTATGTTTCCCTTCAAACATTTTCTTAAATTACAACATGAACAATCAGGAGCTGCATATCAACTTGAGATAAATTTCATAGCAGGTATTGTTCTCCAAGGACTTCTTTAAAAGGTCATTTCACTCTTGTTCCATCTATCCATTCACTGAATATAGCTCAAGTTTATTCACATTCAAGGTCTACTACTCAGGGTCTATTATTTGTTTTGTAGGTGCTATGAGGAAATATTTTAGCAAGATAGACTTGGGTGGGAGGGGAGAGAGTGACAATATTTTAGTATCCATATGCAGAACCCGACTTCATGAAGCTCCCTTTGTCTACTGACAATGTGGAAGAGAAGAAGGGATTATTTTTATGTTAAGTACTTTTCTGTGAATCTTAATATGAGGTAAAAGGGGAAACAGAAAGATTGTTTCAATTGCAAGAGCCCCAGGAGTTCAGGTAGGCAGCTGAAAGACAGCAGATAAATTAAAACACATATGTGGCTGGCTGAGTGACCTGATAAATCTGGATGGTTAAAAAGCTGAAGTACATAATCTACACATTAAGTATCATTATCCATACTCTCTTTTGCTAGCAGGTCTCCCAGGAAAACAGCAATGTTTGATGTTGAAGATAAATAGTAACTTATGCGTAAAAAATCCAGATGGTAATAACTAAAGGACTAATTTACCTGTTTAATATTTCAATAACAATTTCTTAGAATATTTCTGCCTACGATTAGTGTATTAAAAACTCTAAGTAAACCTTGAAATGGCTTTGAACATGCTGCTTATGGAAGTTCAAAATTTCTATGAGACTTTTATTAGCAAATTATTAGAATTATTCAATAAGGACAATGACAGACCTGCAAACATGTGTCTTTACTTTCAACAAACTATCATCTAAGTTACCTGAGTGCTATTTTAAATATTCTCTCTCACTTTCATTTCTTACATTTTAATTTTCTTTTACTGTAATGTTCTCTCTACAGCCAACAGCAATCATTGTTTTCTTTCTGAGTGGACTTGTGAGATATCATTACATGTCAAAACATACATATTTTATGACTACTTTTAATTTCCTGACCTTCTGAATGTTCAAACAAGTGTAGTTTAAGCATTTATAATTGGCAATGCATGTTTTAGGGATAATAAGAGGAAATGCAAAAAAATAGCACACGATGTTACAATCATTATATGTATGTATCTACTGTCCTTATTCATATTTATTTATCCATTCACTTACTCATCAGCTAAATGTGGGTATACTTAAGGGAGGATGCTTTTATTTCATTTCTTATATAGGATAATTCAACAAAAACTTTTCCATTTCAGTGTGATGCTAATTCATTAGGATAGGATATAAGTTTATGAGTTGTTCTTTGAAAGCACTGAAAGACAGTTTACACTGCAATATTTCTTTTCCATAGAAATCTGTAGAAATATTTCCCTAAATTCTTAACATTTTTTAAAGAATATACTGAAATTAATGGTAAAAACACAGACCTCCTGTATTCCCATGTGCTAGAAGATATTATTTTATCACTTACCCTCAAATACTTTTGTTCAGCTGAATAGCTGAACCAAAGGAAAAAAAGAGAAACTCTCCTATTGTAAGTCTATCAGATAATTGAAATAAATTATCTTTATTATTAAAGACAATTTTTAAATATTTATTAAAAATACAGTGTAGTAAGACATATTTTGAAATGTCTTAATATGAAAACAAAACTTTAACTTCTGAAAAGTGCTTATTCCAGTAGCAATTTTACTCTGACTTTGAGTGAAGCAGACAAAAAGAATGACTATACGTCAAACTAACCACTAAAGAAAAGTATGCAAATTTTTGTGCACTAAAGATATTCTCAGTCACTGTTTTCAGTAACTGTAAGAGTTTTAACAGTCTTCATCTTAGATTTTTAAATACTTTTGTTAGACTAATACATGCTGAATTTCTTCAGTGAAATATTTTTTAAAATGTATCATAGCTGAAATATATAGTAATTAATTTTCCTCTGTTAAGCTAAATGTCTAGCTAAACTTTTCAATAAACTTTAATTTTTTAAATATCATTAGATGAACAATAATTGTAATTAAAGCACAACATACTGAATAATGAAATGCTACTAATAAGAATATTTATGTAACATTTTTAAATAATTATAAAAACATTATATTGATAATTCATATAGTTGATAACTCATATACCTACAGCATGGAATCCTAAACACATCTACCTTTTTTTTTAACCAGCCTTTAGAAAGAAATACTTGAGTTTTTATTCATATAGGGAAACCAATTAGTGAACCAAAATGATTACATATCATTAGTTCTGAAATTACACAGTTGTCCAAATAGTAGAGTTGTACAGGAAAAATCTATGCTTTTTTCTCAGTGGAATGAAAACTATATGTATCTTGAGAGATAGATAGACATACTGGAAATTATTTTAGAAATTAAAATAATCTACTTAAAATTAGGTAACTCTAGTTCCATATCTGAAACCTGATATTTGGAAATGTAAATAATTCAAAATATTTTAAATTTGAAAACATTGCTTATCATCACCCAGTATATTCTCTTGTATTCTGCCATAACCAAAAAATGTTCCTTATCGTTATAAGCAAATATATTTTCTTAGTAAAGACTAAAACACAGTACCCAAAATAGTATTTTGCAAAGGAATAAACAGCTGTATTAATTTTGCTATTACTGAGTCCTTATCTTCAGCTTACCTTAAAAATGAGTTCTCCAGCATACAATCTTCTCGGATGTCTTTTGCTGCACATTTCTACTCTGCCGAGACCTTACATACACACAGTTTGGCTTTACGTATATCACTCATATGGAAATACATTATGTTAAAGAGCCTCAACACCACAGTGAAAGAAATTTGTGGATGGTAGTGAGAATATCATGTTCATGAAGAGCTTCATAAAGCATAAGTTATTAAGTAAGCACTGTCTTGAGCACAAATTCAGCTAAATAAAGATGAAAGCTTGTCAAAAAGTTGAAATGATACCCTAACAAATTGACAAAATTAATATATTATTATAAGTCATTAATAGTTTAACCACTAAATTAGATAGGCAGATGTGCTGCTGTTTTCTGTTTAATCAAATTGAAAAGTGTCTCCATTGCAGGCACAGATGTGTAATTATGTTTCCATAAATAATTATTTAAATTATAATCTAAACATTCAACTACTCTTAATGTTTAAAATATATTTATTGATGTTGTGCTACAGTGTAAAATAAAAAAATATAAGTGCTGCCACAGGTAATTATTAGTGGTTTAGCTGTCAGTTAGTCAAATCAACTAAAAGACCAATTACTCTGATGATACACAGGTTGAAAGGCTGGTTAAAGTAGAGTTCATTGTTGACATTAGATTGTGATTGGCGAGTTCTGATTCTACAGTAGTGATTTTTTTCCCTGTGAATTATTATAATGAGGATGTTTTGCATTTGAATTCACATACAGTAACTTGTTCTCAACTTTAATCTCTTAATCTTGCTTAAACCCTTAAAACAAGCACAGCAGAGTTTCCATAATGCAAGTTCTGCTTTATAATTCATACTAGAATAAAGAAGGTTTAAATAAAGACACAGATAACAACACAAAACACTTCCTGCAAAAGTCCTTTTCTTTCATGCATGGCTATAGAGAGCTGAATAGGTCACACAAGAAATTCTGCCTCCAAACAATGACAAATTCCCTTTGAAACTTCTGCATACAGACCATAATGATATCTGCCTCATAGAAAATGTTTCCTCTCAGAAAGAGCAACTCTGAGGTGATCTTTCAGATGACTGTAGGCAGTTGGGAACGACATATCAGTCAGGTGAGCAGCCTGCTATTGTCTGCCCGTGTTGACTTACCTTCAGAGAACAGTGATTATAGCACTAATTACTCTCAAAGATTCTAATACCTTACTTCTTCACTTTTATTAAAAAATACTTTGACACACAACTCATAAATCTACGGAAGTAAATTAGAGAAGTATGAAAAGTTTTCTGAAAATATCTCCCTAGTCACTGTGTAGAATATTTTTCATTTGTTCATATGGTTGTGCAAAGAAACACAAAGCCAGAGTACCCTAAGAAATCTCAAGCATCACCCTTCACTGTTCAAAATCTTTCAAAGTTTTTCAGCAAATAACTCTGCTTATCATCTCTTTAGTCATGATGTAATTTCAGAAGTACATATTGCTGAGAAGATATACTAGACCAGCTGCTAAAATGTTGAGAGAAAAGGCATCTAGGAGTTTTGAAACAAGTTTAAGTACCATAAGGCTGTATTCATACTCAGAATACTACATTAATAACTATGTCTCTCCTAACGTACAAATAGCCTTATCAGTGAGTATTTCTTGGTGAATTTTATTCTTGTTTCAAAGAATAAGACATACAAATTATACAGTCTTATTACATATTGCTAACTGGTAAGAAAAGCAAACCAAATTCTTTTTAATACAGTGAGATTCTGTTTCTACTAAAGAAGAAATAATGACTGAGTGAATTCCACAAGCACTTCAAAGAATCAAAATATCACAGAAACTACATGGAAAAGAATTAAAGCAACTCATACGTTCATAAGTAAATAAGACAGAGACACTTTGTCTCCTGCTTAGATGCCATATATGTAAATAAATAATGAAAACTTGTAAAGGAGACATCTTGTGATACATAATAATTGGCAAAATTACCAATTCTTTTATTGTTAACTGCAAGCACTTGCAGTTTCCCTTGTCTGTTACTGAGCTCCTGAATTGTAAACATAGAGTATCTTTATTCAGCTGCATTATTAGCAAACTAGTAAATTAAATAAATATTTTAAATGAATCTCTTTTAACCACCTGATATGTTAGTGTATTTAGCTCATAGTGTCTCATACTATTGACTTTCTTGAGACTGAAAATTATTTCATCAAGCTATGAGCAAACCGTAATACAAATCTCAAATTGTCTTAATTTGTAATGAAACACCAGTGTTAATTATCATACACTGTATGATGTGATTTGACTCAGTACAAGCTTAGATTAACAGGTACTTGCAGTTAGAAATAGCAGAGATTTTATTTGGTTTAATATGTTGCAGTAGTATTTATGTGAATCAGATGGTTAAAGTAGAAAAGAAAACTGCTGAGGTGTATTTCCACCTTCATGGAAGATGAGAATTAGTGTTTTAAACTGCTTCACAGTACCAATAACAAAATTATCCCTATGAAACCTTGTCTTTTATTTCTCAATTCATCTTCAGAAACTGTTTGTGATGCAATTTATTTACAGGAGGAATAAACTTAAACCATGACAGCTTAATTAACACATGGATGTTATCCTTCTTTGTTTCACTCTTAAAGACAAAATATTATCAGACTACATCACTTTCCAATAAAAGAAAAAAAGAAACACAAGGTACATTGCTTTATTGTAATCCTTATCATGAATATCCTTTATGAGATATATTGAAATTGTATATATAATGTAATATAATACAGAAGGATTATTTTAAAATAAATATGTAAGTTCTATTAACTAACACAAAAAGGGGAAAAAAAAATTTAAAAAAATCTACAGTCACTTGATCTGGCATTAACAAATCTTAGACAATACTATATTTCCTTAGACTGCAGACCCTCAGGAGGGTTAAGCAAATATTCTTTTTTACTGTTTCAGGATACAGTGTCTCTCGGGAAAAAAATTACTGAGCCTTTTTCTCCTAACATTTTATACCAAAAAAATAATTGGCAAATAAGAAGAATTTAAATTCTAAGAAATGAATAGTAATGAACTGATAACTGAAATTTTGCTTAAAGGTTCAAATACACAAAGATTGTAATAATAGTACTATTCTGTTAAGCTATGTATACTTCATCGAAGCCAGCGGAAAGGAAAACATACCATATCACCACCATACCGCAGGCATTTTCATGCAACCTAGTGCAAATTCAAAGCTTTCTCTTACTGTGTCCAATAAAAGAGCCACAACTATTTTTAAATACATCAGGAGTCCATGACCCCGTAAGTAGTAACTTCCCTTTCTTGATGGAGTGCACATCTCACTTTTGTAAGTGTCAACGGTTTCTGGCTGGCTGGCTAGAGACCACGGCATACTCTGCTTTTCTCCCAAAAAGGCCATGTCATTCTTATACAACTTAATCAGTGGCTACATACAGGAAAGCAACACTGCAGCCTTTCTGATCATTTTAATGAGGACCCCTGGCTATTCAGTCATTGAAATATAATTGACTTGCTCTTCTCTTATTTTCATAATAGACACTCCAACCTAGACCACATTTATTTTGCTATAAGAAATGTCAAGAAAGATTGGAAGTTTTCTGAGTGTCCCCATTAAAACTGAAAACATGCCACCCTGTCTTTTGCATTAGCTGCGATCATTTTGTATAGAACTCATTATGCAGATAGAAGATGCAAATGTTTCATCTATCTCACATCTAACCAAACTGCAAGTGCCAAGAAAATAAGCACAAGAAAAATAATTTTCTCTTTCTATGCATGGCTGTGTGCCTGTGGTGTTTGCATCGTGTCACAATGTCAATATCCATGTGTGCATGTGCACATACATGCTCACAGATAACACATACACAGCTCAAAGTCCTACTATTTTATTTCAGGTAAAATCAAAAGGTTGTTTGGTACACATTATCAAAGCCAAGGAAGAGCATTTTTCTCAACTGAAACAGCTCTATGTAATAATAACTATTCCTTTAAAATCAAATGAACAGCAGAAACCATTCAAATGTGAAGATATCATCATGCACAGGAATGCATTCAGTGTTGTTTTTTAACTAGAATAATGAGTGCTTGTATGTCAAATGTGTTATTTTGAATAAGTCCTAGTCACTTGCTATCACCACCCAGTTCACAAAATAAAATATCAGGTAAAGAACTGAGTCTACAGTATACTAAGTTCTGCTCATATCTGGCTAGACTGTGACACTCATTTCCCAGCTGAACACAATATTACATAGGACATCTAGGATCAGAAGTCACTCATCGTTGACTTAACTGTGCTATTTGCAGTGCAAAAGAGAAGTATCTCTTCCTGTCATTTATTAACACATACAGCATCTTACTGATCCCACCAGTAAACACTACCCCTATTACATCATCACTTTCCAGTATTTTAAAGACAAGACTACGCCGGTGTCATTACTCAGCAAGTTACTAATCACTCAAAATTAGACCCTCACACCTTTCATAATTTTGCAATCAGGTTTTCAGCCACCTGCATTGCAAAAAAAACCTCTATATTTTAAATTAATCGTGGCATAGGCAATGAAAAGATCACAAATATAATTGCTACAAGATAGGATATTTTTAATCTGCATTTATACAGAGGAAGTGGATTGTTTCTTCAAAGACTTAGACAATTCTGTTCTCCTGTAGCATATGGTATTACAGAGGGAACTGAAAAATCATACTTCACCTTGAAAAATTGCATAGTGAAATAAGTGAGAGAGGTGGCAAAACAGATATTTTAAGTTAATACTTAATGTCATACATCATCATTTTTCCTCACAAGATTTCTGACAATTCCCTTACTTGTTTTTAATATGAAGGTATGAAAGTATCATTCTTTCTGGCATATTTAGACAGTTCATCTTTGATGGCTTTACATCTAGTGTTGGAGATTGTTTCTTCAAGTGCTCTGGCAGGGTGGAGCTGGTGGGGTCACAAAAGCTGGTAATGACTTTGTTGTGTTATGTTAATGAAGAAACTGTCAGGAGTTTCAACAAGGTTATGTGGGTTGGGCGGTCGCCAAGGAAGGCTGGTTGCTAGGGCAGAAGTGACCAATCAATGTTTACCTCATGTTTTGGCCTGCTTGGTCTATATAAACAGCGAGTTAAACCATAATAAAAACTTCATCTGAAATCATATTGATTTGTCGTGAGGTTCACTTGCCCCTGCAGCGATAATCTAGGTCTTGAGAAGGAGTTTTTCTGGGCCTTATTTTAATGGGGTACTATGCACCAACCCACCCCAGCCCCAAAGCAACGGGGCCAGGTCCTCCTCGTCTGACCCATGTTGTCTTCTCCTACAACTCAAAGATGTTGCTGATGTTACCTTCAGGAAAAAAAAGTATCTATATATCATGCAAGCTCTCTGTTTGTATGTACAGCCTGTCACCAAGCCATGGCCCCTATGCTCTCACGCAGATTACTCAAGCTTGGCAGGAATAATCAGCATACAAGAGGAAAGGGGAAAACCACCCCTAGGCTTCGTCTGAATCAACATCAGTGCACACGTTCATGCTACTCTGGCAGCATATGGGTATACTGGGGCCAGTGCTGTTTAATATTTTCATTGATGATATAGACAGTGAGATTAGGTGCATCCTCAGCAAGTTTGTAGACAACACTAAGTTGAGTGGTGTGCTTATTAGATCAGAAGGACGGGATGTCATCCAGAGGGACCTGAACAAGTCAGAGAAGTGGGTCTCCATGAACTTCATGAGATTCAACAAGGCCAAGTGCAAGGTCATACACCTGGGCTGGGGTAATCCACCATTTCAATACAGAATGGGGGATGACAAGATTGAGAGCAGCCCTGCAGAGGACGACTTGGGGATGCTGGTAGATGAGAAGCTAGCACGAGCTGGCAATGTGTCCTTGCAGCCCAGAAGACCAAGCGTATCCTGGCCTGTGTCAAAACAAGCGTGACCAGCAAGCTGAAGGTGGGGATTCTCCCCATCTACTCCATTCTCATGAGACCCCACCAAGAGTACTGTGTCTAATTCTGGAATCCCCAACGTAAGAAGGATATGGAACTGTTGGAACAGGTCCAGAGGAAGGCTACAAAGATAATCCAAGGGCGGGAACACCTCTGCTCTGAGGACAAGCTGAGAGAGTTGGGTTTGTTCAGCCTGGAGAAGACTCCAGAGACACCCTACAGCAGCCTTTCAGTATCTGAATAGGATATACAAGAAAACTTGAGAGGGACTTTTTACAAGAGCATGTAGTGATAGGATGAGAGGGAATGGCTTTAAATTGGAAGGGGGAAGATTTATATATCTAGTGGGAGATGTTCCTGCTTATAGCAGTTGGGTCATTAACTGGATGATCTTTAAGGTCACTTCTAACCCAAAACATTCTTTGATTCTGTGATACCTCACAGAGTACTTTATGTATAGAAACAGCGCTTGTACTCTAGAAAATAAAGATATCGGTAATGTGATTGTGTACAAATACATTTTTAATACAATGGATAATGTTGAATAGTTTAAATGTCTGAAACTGGAACTATTGAAGTTACTTCTATTTAGTTTTTTGCTGGAGCTGCTTTAGATATTTTAACTATAAAACCTCTAGGTAATAAGATGTCCACCAAAATTTATCATTGAAAACTTCTTTCAGTCTTCTCATGAGAATTCCATCTTTAAATTGGAATAAAAAATAAATATATAAATAACTAAATCTCTGTTTCTAGCCCAGGTCCATATTCAACAAGCACTTTAACAAAAATAATTCTTAAAGAGCAACAAAGACCTATCAAATAAATAAACAAAAAGTTAAAATTTTCTCCCCCACTTTATCACACAATCCTCCTTAAAAGTGAAAATATTTCATAAGGAAAACTAAAAGGATTTCTTTTTGGGAGACGCTTGGCTCCCTGATGTCTTCCAGATTCCACCAGGTGACATAAAATGCAGCTGGTAATGAACACTTGAACTCTGCTATGCCACCCTTTCTGCTCTCCATCTGTGTCTGGGCAATGAATGAGTCAAAATCCCTGGGCTACCTGACTCCTGTATGGACTCTAGGCCACCCAGGTAAAGGACTAGGGTAGATGAGGTGCTCAGGGACATGGTTTAGTGAGAGATAGGAATAGTTAGACTCAATCATCCAAGAGGTCATTTCCAACCCGGTGATTCTATGATTCTATGATTATTTCTCTTTGTCTGTAAATTCTCATTTTGGTTCTCACCTGTGAAGTGGTTAACTGTAACCTCCCCTCTGGCCCACATCATACATTTATTTCTTCCAGAGGTAGGGAGATCTCCTAACTGCCACACAGATAAGGAAGCATCAACCCTCACAAGTGTTGTGCATTAACTGTCCCAAGCAAAGGTTTTCCTGGTCTGACAAAGTAGATTCACAGAGAGAAAGAGAAGGAGGAGTACTACACAGGGAACCAATAAGTTTTGGGACTCAATGGGTTTGATTCTGCTTCTGGTTCATGTTTTCTCCTGTGAGTGAATTGGTCATTCATCTGGACAAAATGGATTCAAAACCAGAAATTAGGTGAAATGGAAAATATAACTGAAGATGGAAAAAAGGTGGCAGGAAGAGAATTTTAGCATATTTTACTTCAACAAAAGTCATGTCTAACTCTATCATTTTCAATCTGCATTCCACCCTAATCAAAACATGTAGAATTATGTGCATGTAGAAGTGGTGTTTGTGATAGCTGAGAGTGACAGAATTCAGACCCTCTGTTTTGTCTTCTCTCATTCTGTTACAGGTCACCCATCCAAGGAGAAGCAGCTGATGAGCTCTTCTATAAACAGCTGCGGTTAATCTCTAGATCAATGCCTCTTGTTCTTGTGGGAGACTTCAATCTCCTTGATATCTGCTGGAAGTACAATACAGCAGAAAGAAAGCAGTCTAGGAGGTTCCTGGAGTGCGTGGAGTACAGTCCCTATTGGACACAGAAGGAACAAGAGTGACAGAAGATGAGGAAAAGGCTGAAGTACTTAATGCCTTCTTTGCCTCAGTCTTTAATTGTAAAGAAAGTTGTTCCCTCTGTGTACAAACCCCAAAATTAGAGGAGCTAAATGAAGCTCCCATGATCCAAGAGGAGGTGGTGAGAGTCTTGCTTGCCCAACTAGACACCCACAAGTCTATGGGGCCAGATGGGATTCACCCAAGGGTATTGAGTGAGCTGGCGGATGTACTGGCCAAACCCCTTTCCATCATCTTCCAAGAGTCCTGGAAGACTGGGGAAGTTCCACTGGACTGGAGGCTGATGTTGTGCCCATCTACAAGGGTCGCAGGGAGGATCCAGGGAACTACAGGCCTGTCAGTCTGACCTCAGTGCCAGGGAAAGTCATGGAACAGGTGATCTTGAGTGCTATCATGAAGCACATGCAAGAAAGCCAAGTGATCAGGCCCAGTCAACATGGGTTCACAAAAGGCAGGTCTTGCCAAACTGACCTGATCACCTTCTATGACAAAGTGACTCAGCTGCTGGACAAGGGAAAGGTTGTCGATGTGGTCTTCCTGGACTCCAGTAAAGCCTTTGACACAGTTTCTCTCAGCATTCTGCTACAGAAACTGTCAGCCTCTGGCCTGGACAGGTGCACACTCTCCTGGGTGGAAAACTGACTGGATGGTTGGGCCCAGAGAGTGGTGGTAAATGGTGTTAAATCCAGCTGGAGGCCAGTGACAAGTGGGATTCCCCAGGGCTCAGTGCTGGGTCCAGCCCTGTTCAATGTCTTTATCAATGACTTGGATTAAGGCATTGAGGGTACCCTTAGCAAGTTTGCAGACGACACTGAGCTGGATGGAGGTGTCAATCTGTTGGAGGGTAGGGAGGCTCTGCAAAGGGATCTAAACAGGCTGGACTGCTGGACAGAATCCACTGGCATGAGGTTTAACATGGCCAAATTCTGGATCCTGCCCTTGGGTCACAACAACCCCAAACAGTGCTACAGACAGGAGAAGTCTGGCTGGAAAGCTGCCTGGAAAAGAAGGACCTGGGGGTGTTGGTTAATAGCCGACTGTACGTGAGCCAGCAGTGTGCTCAGGTGGCCAAGAAGGCCAATGGCATCCTGGCTTGTATCAGAAATGATGTGACCAGCAGGTCCAGGGAGGTTATTCTGCCCCTGTACTCAGCACTGGTGAGACCACAACTCAAGTACTGTGTTCAGTTCTGGGCCCCTCACCACAAGAAGGATGTTGAGGCTCTGGAGGGAGTCCAGAGAAGAGCAATGAAGCTGGTGAAGGGGCTGGAGAACAGGTCCTATGAGGAGCGGCTGAGAGAGCTGGGATTGTTTAGCCTAGAGAAGAAGAGGCTGAGGGGAGACCTCATTGCTCTCTACAACTACCTGAACGGAGGTTGTGGAGAGGAGGGAGCTGACATCTTCTCCCAAGTGACAGGGGACAGGACAAGAGGGAATGGCCTCAAGCTCCGCCAGGGGAGGTTTAGGCTGAACATTACGAAAAAATTTTTCACAGAAAGCGTCATTAGGCACTAGAACAGGCTGCCAGGGGAAGTGGTTGACTCACCTTTCCTGGAGGTGCTTAAGGCACTGGTGGACGAGGTGCTAAGGGGCATGGTTTAGTGTTTGATAGGAATGGTTGGACTCAATGATCCGGTGGGTCTCTTCCAACCTAGTTATTCTATGATTCTATGAAAAGCCAGAAGTAGTGTTTTCTACTTGTTTTGCAAAAAAAAAAAAAAAAAAAAAAAATCAAACACTGTAACGCAAAAATAATATAATTCACAATTATAAAAACATATCGTGCTATTGATGGTTCTAGGACACCAGCAGTGCCTTTGCCCTTCTGCACTGATCAGCTATGTCTACCACAGAGCCCTGGGAAATTCTAGAAGTGTGAAATTGGGGCAGAAAGCTCTCGTGTGTCCATCTGAACCAGCCTGTGGGGAATTAGACTTGGCACTCTAAGTAGTTACTGACACATGCTCTTACAAACCCTGAAACATTGCTATCTGAAGTAAAACATGGGAAAACAAAGTCTTAGAAGGGACTTGAATTTTCAGAGCCATACAGGGTTTCCCCTCCCACAGGCCTCCAGTTTCTCAGAATAAAATTTTCTGGATTAGCAAACTGTGGGTGGGCCACTTGTAATCCAGTTGAGTCATTCCAGAAGTTTTAACTGAGCAAATGACGCATCTCATTCAGGCACAAAGCTCCTTTAGGGAAGCTCAGAAGTTAGCCATCTCTGAGTACCTTCTTCTTCCTAGTTATTTCCACTTCTAAGTGTAAACCAGTTACTTAGGGCCCTAGAAATCCTTAAAAGGGTTCTTATTTCAGAATAAATTCTGGTATGCTTTTATACTTTAAAGTTCTCAAAAAGTGTTACTACAGAAACAAATCAAAGAATTTCTGATATATGTTTATATTGCTAGCAGCAGTTTTGGTACCATTATTGTCAGAGCAGAAAGTTCTTTTTTTTTTCTTTTTTGAGTTACTCTACATACACTTATCACAGAAAATTAGGAGAATATCAAATGATATACTAGACAAAAAGTAGCTTTAATAATGTCTGTTCTCTGAAAACATTTCAGTGCACCAAGTCCTCTTTCATTGTGTTGTTTCCTGCAGTCAGTAGAGACTAGTTGCCACCCACAATAGCTGTGTATCTTGATCGGATAGATGGATTTATTGGAAAACCAAATGCTCTGATGAACTAAATGCAAATCAAGGATATTTTGGACAATCCAGAAGACTAGACCACTGGAAGTAGAGGAGATTCATAGTCACTTTCTCATTAAAATCACACCGGACCAAAGAAGTAAGAATACAGCCAGTAATGAGCAGGCTTGAGCAGACCAATGGGAGGGAGAAACTGTGTTGCTACTGATGAATAAATAAGGAATATTAGAGCTTAGACAATCTCTGCTGAGTGCTAAAGAAAGAGCATAGATTCCAGGAGGAATTATGCATCAAATTACTTCTGAGAACTTGAATCCTACCCTCTAGCTGACACTATTTTTAACAGGCCAGCAAAGGCCTTAGGAACCTATAAATCTTTAAAAGTGGGCGTGGAGGCTGGAAACAGGAATAGGTACATGGTCAAGATAAGGTAAAATTTTGCCTTCTTTCTCTGTTTCATAAATTACCAGTGGGAAAGGCAAGACATCTTAAATCTCTCTTCCCTGGCTTCCATATTTACGGGTGATTAATTGAAACCGTTGGTCTTAAGGACATTACTGTCCTTATCTTCTTGTTTATATGTGTTTAGCAATTGGACATATTTGCAAATTTTATACACAGATATATATATACATATGGATATATGTGGGCATGCATAAACTGCCATTGTAGTTACGACACAGCATATTCATATATATAATATCATGTGTATAATATCATATATATATCATATATATGATACCATATATAAATTAAAACCTTATTCTTTTTCTTTTACTTGGGAAAATTATTTATTTTGACAAAAGGAGATATAACTGGAATATTACCCCAAAATGCTACTTTTGAGGAATTTCCAGTCAATCCAGAAACTTAAATTATTAAAAAAATCTAACAAAAACTCTTGGATTTTCAGGCCATTTTATGTGTCTTTGCTTATACTGTGTAATATTTCAGAGCTACACTCTGTCCTGACTAATGTTTTTTGCTTTTTTTCCTTATTTGAACAGGGGAAGCCTTAGGCAGTGGATGTCACTGGGAGTCAAGGTGCCTCACAGACAGGCATGTTTGCCTTCAGCAAGTCTACAGATTTGGTCCTCAGGAATTCTTGGTATCTCCAAGGAGAAGTGGCAACTAAAAAAGCATTTTGAATATCCACATTTCAGACGTAAATACCTAAATCCTTCTGCAATATTTAATCCCCCGAATAGGATTGCTGTTTAACTACAGTACAAACATCTGAGCTGCTCACTCTGAGCTTTGTGTGGAATTAATAGCACTTTAAGAATTAGATTAATCTGATCTCATACAGATATCTAAAGCAAGACAAAATAAATCACACCCAGAATTGTTTATCTCTCTCCATTGATCCTAACAAGCAGAGGATGTTTAGCTGGGACTTGGAGCCCTACATTGCAAGTGTCTAGATTTGCTCTGATGAATCCCATTGCTCGTTACCATTCTTCAGTGGGAAATGACTGCATGCCCCATCCTAACAAGGAACCAGGGATCATAAATGCATCAACAATTCTGAGACACAAGGTTCCTCACCATGGTGGTGTGTCATATAAATTTCTTTCAACATGTGGAAAAAGTGCTGGTCAGTCCTTAATTATGGCTATGTTCAAATACAAATGAAAGTTTCTTCCAACTGCTCAAAGCTGTAAAATTTGTGATGCAAATGGAAGTTCGCTGTGAGAGCAAAGGGCTGACCATCAGGGTTTTAATTTTTGGCTGCCTAATTGAATATATACTCTCTCAGATTCAACCATGACTTGTTGAATTATTATTATTATTCATACTGAATAACATTATTCAGTGTGAATAATTATTATTATTATTCATACTGAATAACATCTTACTTCACTAGTTATTGCTCAGAAGGCATTGTTGGAAGGTGGCATCCAAAGTTCTTGAAAATTTAGAAATGCAAAAAAAGACAAGGAAGCAGAAGTAAGTTTCCTTAGCTAAAAGTATTGTTCTAAGCCTGTCAGTAGGCGAGTGTGTCTCTACTGCACTGAAGTCCAAGACACATACCAATATGGTTTGTTTTTTCAACTATAATCAAGTTGACATCTATCTACACCGATTACCCTTCAGAAGGGGAGAGGGAAATATTCAGAAGGTGGAAGAGAGTTTCTCTGCTCTCTGCTGGCTTCAGATGTATCATCCACAGGGTAGCTCAGACCTTTGGGCATAGCCCTGAGAGATGGGTGGTGCATGAGGAACCATCCTGGAGGTCTTACGCCTCAGAGATGCTCTTCCCTATTCCTACTTGCTCCTCAGGGCAGTAATTTGTTGCTGGTCTATACCAGCAGCAAATTATAGCAACCCCCATGCCAGTTCAACTTGCATCTAAGAAGTGGAAGAGGCAGGGGAGTGAGGGACAGAGGGCTCTGGCCTTTGCCTGACCATCTGCCTGGTGAAGTACTGGTACTGTTTAGACAGATTTCCTCCCACTCTCCAGTGCATGATGGAGGGGGAGCCATGGTGACTCTGAAGCTTCATAGTTCTGATGTGCTGTCCATCAAAAACAAGCCAATCTGCCCTTTTCTTCTGACTCTTGTAATTCACAGCTGTACAAGGATTTCCAAAAACACAATGGCAAGATTCTGCTTCAGTGAAACTTCTTTTGCATTGGAGATTCAATGCACAGCTCAATTCTAAGGCCTTCAACAGTCAATCAGAGAAGAAATGCTGACTAGTTTTTATTGTATTCGTATAGCAACCCAAATGCCAAATAACACTCCTCTTAATGCCTAGTTTTATCACACTAATCTACAAATGACAAGATGCACTGAATCCAGCAAGGTACTAACAAGCCTTCATACAAGATTGCATTTTTATTCTATGTTTATGATGGCAGTTTATCCAGACCTTCAATTTCAGCTCCTTGCATAATAGTTCAACTGGTTTACACTGCAAACATGTTTAAAATCACTGTTACAAACACAACTCTGTCCTCATCACAAACCACATTAAATAAAGATTCTTAAGAGTACGAATGCTATTAGAGATTGCTCTTGTTTTACTGATCTTGTATCCAAAACAAAAGCCAGAATCAGGAAATCAGGCTCTTTTAATGAATATGTTACAAGTGTACCCTACGACCTTGAACACATCTCCAGTCCTTCCTCTGCCTGCCTAATTTTGACTGTGGTGTTAGAAGATGGAATGACAAGTCACTTTTTAAAACATTAATTCACACACCACAGCTACATTGCTAATGTAAACCACATAGAAACTACTTCTCATATCTTTCTATTTCTATTTTTCTTCTCTTCTAAACAAATTTTCCTGAACTTTGCCTTTATCAGTATGTGAATATGAGATTACTAAGGGACATTTGGATGTTTCTGTCTGGGAATCCTGTCGTTAGCTAGCACACTTGATGTGGAGCTCATGCGTGGTCTCTTGGCTGGCTTCATTCACTCCCATCTGTTAGACTGGCTATATGCCTGCTCACAAGTTAGTCATGGAATCTTATAATCGTAGAATAACCAGGTTGGAAGAAACCCACTGGATCATTGAATCCAACCATTCCTATCAAACACTAAACCATGTCTCTTAGCACCTCATCCACCCGTGCCTTAAACACCTCCAGGGAAGGTGAATCAACCACCTCCCCGGGCGGCCTGTTCCAGTGTCCAATGACCCTTTCTGTGAAAAATTTTTTCATAATGTTCAGCCTAAACCTCCCCTGAAGGAGCTTGAGGCCATTAAACCCACCCCGGGCAGAGCTTGAGGCCTGTTTCACTAGCAGCCTGTTTCACCAGAACATAGGTGTCAGCAATGATGTACATGGACAGACAGCATGCAGAGTATTGCAACATGGTGTGTGTCTTCTTTAAATGCAAAAAGTAATTTGTGATTTGGTATGATACTACTAGTTTTGGACTGTCGTCTCATGTAGCTCCTCTATTTTTAGGGATATTAATGAAGAAAGGAAGAATGGTTCATCATCAAAACATTGGCATTGGAATTGGACATTGGGCATTGGAATAGGCTGCCCAGGGAGGTGGTTGATTCACCTTCTCTGAAGGTGTTTAAGGTACAGGTGGACTGGGTCCTGAGGGACATGGTTTAGTGTTTGACAGGAATGGTTGGACTCAATGATCCTATGGGTCTCTTCCAACCTGGTTGTTCTATGATTCTATGGTTCTATGATTAACTGAGAGGTTTTCACATGCACCTGTTCCCATCCATAAGTGTGATTCTTCTCTCAGTTGTTCAGTTGAAAGGGAAGTTGTGCAGCACTTCTCTTTTCTCCTGGGTAGCTGCAGTGTTTCCAGTGGCCTTCATGCGTGATATTTTAGAAGGAGCCAGTAAATCTGAAATTCTTGCCTGAACATGCATATTTGAGCTTCACTTCCTTGAGTGCAATAAGGAGAAATTTGGATGATAAATTGCAAAATAAAGGTTTGCACCATCAAGTTACACACAACTGCATAGTAATTAAAAAAAAACTGCTATCCAATGAAAGGTTGTCATGAAATCTGAAACCCCACTGCATCAGTTATCACAGGCTGAGGATAGATTAACTTCTAACTCACAGGGCCACAACTTTTTAAGTCAGGAAATCCCAAAATAAGGCCTAGCCATTGATTTGTGAAATCCAGATTGAACATGCTTGTCTATGAGAAACATTAGCAATTTTTCATGGACTTTCAGTGTGTGCTGACCTCTACATGGGGTTACAAGGCACTATGCAGACCAGTTCCAGGTTTAGGAAAAGCTCCATGACATGCGGTTGTGCAGTCAGTCACTAATACATTGTCTACACTCTAGCTGTACATCAGAATCATGCAGCAGCTCATACAAGATCCTTCCTCTCTGCACCAAAATCTTTCAAATACGGCATTTCTAATATAACCATGCTTTTAACCCTTGGGCACAGGCTTATCCAAACTGAAACAATGCTCGAGCAAGCTCACATGATCATTGCTAGTGTCACTTGACCCCTGCTCTCCCATAACTCCCTGCACCACGTACAAATGACAAGAAATCCACCGAGAACCTGGAGATAAAGAGTGCAGAAGGAAAGATAGTGAAGGAAAAAGTAACAACAGCAGAAGTACAGCTATAATAGGGGAACACAATCAGATTATGCTAATCATTCTGATTTGGCTGGTCGCTTGCAAGCCTAGGCAATGGCAGATTACAAACCATGTACTAAAAACATTGGGTGTATAAAGAATCTTACAACAAGACTCCCCTCTGCTCACAAAATGCTCCTTGAAATTGCAACAGAAAGGTTTTCTAGAGGAAATAATAAATATTTATAGATGGGAAAAGGAGACAATTTTGTATCAGGGATAAGCTTATAATTGTTATCACTCTGAAAAAAAAATGTTGGTATTTAAATGCAGGATGACCATTCTACCCATTTTGTTGACAATTCATGCTTCATATGACACTAAATTTTAGTAAGATTTTCTGTAAAATTATAAAGAAAAGACATCAGGTGTAATTACCTATCTTCTGGTAATTTTTTCTACAATTAAATTATATACTTATCTCACAAAAGTGTTCACTATTTCAAATACCAATGTGACACTCATCTACGGCAATTTATTCTGCTTACACAAAATGTTACTTCCCTTTATTCTCTTATTGCACAAGGTAAATAATTTTTAGAATTGTTACCTTGATGTTTGAATTCTACCAGATTTACGTCATAACTGGAGACATACCCTGAGATACCAAACAGAGATGATATAATACCCTATGAGCAACAGGCTGAAGACTTTAGTGATCAAGGGAAGTCCAGCTGTGCTCTTGCACTGGACATTTAGTTTCAAGCCCTTAGTCACCTAAATGCATAAAATCTATTCATAATGTTTTTCTTTTCTTCTGCAACACATCACCTCTGATCTTTAATCATTAAATAATAATCTCTCTGAAAATGTATTGCTATAAATTACAGTATTACATGCCAAGTATTTTAATACTTACTCGGAAGAGATTCTCCATCGATAAATTTGCTGTTACTAGTTGTAAAAATCATGTGACCAGTATAGAGCTCATATTTATAGGAAGAATTTAATCCAGTGGACCTAGGATTCATTTTTTAAAAAATCTTTTTTAAAGATAGAACACACTGCAAATCAAGTTTACTACACAGATTGCAATGATTAAAATGTAATTGTTAATACAAAGGGTTCATCTCCTCCCCTCTTGGAAAAACAAGTAAACATTTTTTTTAAAAAAAAAAAAAACAGGCTTTCAGGCAGTAAATTGTAGCAGAGATTTGGTGGTTTTCTCCTCCTCTCTGCATACCTACCTCAACCCATTTGCAAACTGTAGTGTCGGCTCCACACTGCCTTGGGGACGAGAGACCAGAGGTGCTGCAAACCAGGACTGATGTGCCTGACAGAGCTGCACAGCAAAGTCTGAGTGATGGCCTGAACCATGCCTGGCAGTAGCCAAAATTATGAGTTGTTTTTCTTTCCTGGAGCACTACATTCAACTATAATCACAAATGTGGCATATGCAGTAGCCAGTCAGCTGCCAGTTGATTCTATATATATTCTCACATTAAGTTTTTGAAAGCCATGTAAGAAAAAGATTTTGCATGCAAAGAAATACGCTGCGGATTGGTGACTTACAGAAGGCTTTGGGGGCTAAAGCCAGAGTGGTGCATTGGGAGATATGGCTTGGCATACACTGGAGTTCTTTCACTTAAAAGAAACATTCCAACCTGAGATATCTCTGTATAGATAAGTGTTGTAGTTTATCCCAGTACAGACAGAATTTGTTTAATGTATTTTTGTGCCTCAAAATAATGAACCATGTGGGAAAGATGGTATTTGGCTACTTTGCTTATTTCTGTAGCAATGAGAATTAGTCGCATCACTTTATAGAGGTATTTTGTTCTAACGGTGTTCAAACATAAGAACAGAAATATCTCCTTAAAAAATAAAGGGCCTGAAGAAGACAAAAGGACAAAATCTAACAAGTGAAATAGCTGCAAAATGCTAATAGCTTTTTTTTAAATTGTTTCCAAGTTGTTAAATCTGTGGAGCAGAATTTAGATAGAGGACAAATCTTGGATTATAGTGAAAAGGAGTCATAAAAGAGTCATACTCTTTCATGACAGCTTGGAAACTGGGTGCTTTTGACTCCACATTCCCTATTATTTTGCAAAAACATGCAGCAGTCATTCTCAGACCCTGTTTTATTGTCTGTTACTATGTTCGTATTCATGGTCGAGTAAGCACTCTGAAACAGTGACTAACTCATGGTTTAACAGTTTTCCCAAACACCCATTGAACATCAGTTCTAAAAGACACAAGCCTGAATTCACTGTCTGCAGATTTATATTTGGATATCTAGATTTACAATTCCAAATCATTTCTTTTGCCACTAAGGATAGTAGTGTGCTTGCAAGCTGGTGACCTTTGTGACTTAGTCACCTGTAGAAACTAAGAAAATACTTTCTGCTAAAATATCAATCCACAATTTATTTCCTTCACACACACACACGCACACACACACAGAAAATCAGCAGCTCTTTTAAGAGAACATTGGCAAGCGGTTTTCCAAGGTCTCCCATGTATTTTTACCGAGAACTCTAAGAGCAAAGCACTCGGAAGACTAAGGACAAACAGATAACAAAATAAATTATTCCCTTTTTCCCTTTTATTTAGAATTCAGTTTAGATAGAAATGATCAGGGAAGTAGTATCTGAAAACCTACATGGGGAAAAAAAAAACACGGAACTGAGAACAATTTTGCACCCTCTCTGGAATCAAATCAAGTCTACAAGCCTTTGTGCTACAATTCATCCTGACATAATTTGTAAGAGCCAGGAAATTAATGCTAAACAATGAAGCTCATAATGAAAACATTGTGAGTGACAACATTAACATAATACAGAAAGAGCCTCCCTGGCCATCTACTAACAGCCAAGATCCATCCCCCATATGCAGGATGCTCAAGTTTGGAAAAAAAAAAAAAAAAAAAAGGCCGGGTTTCTAGCTGCTAATCAGTGTTGATAGAAGAGCAGTGTGCAGTAGCAGAAGAAAAAGATGAGATTAAAGTGAATATTGCACTAATGAGTATGCTCTTCCTGATGAAAGATTTTAATATACCCTGTAAATCCCTTTCTCTCTTTCCATGCTTATCGTAAATGTCTCTATTTGGTAGAACTAACAGCAGAATTACACAAGTAGATGCCAATGGATATGTACTTAGGTCTGCAGCTAAAAAGGATGAGGTGTTTTGATTCCAAATCCTGTAACACCCAAATTTAAAGCAACTGACCCTGGAAGTAAATTACAGTCTCTGTACTGCATCTACAGTCTTCTGCAAGATACTGAGGCCCAGTTAGGTTGTGTCTACATTAGCAGATACTGCAGACCAACAGGATCCAATCCATAGTGTGGAAGAGTTGCTGCTGCAAACTCGGCCACTACAGAACATGCATTTTGGGGATTTACATCAGAGTGCTTCAATCCTCATTGTGATCCCACAGACCAAATGCTCCAGTACAAGAGTATGCCAGATGTCATCCTGGAACACAGCTTCTGATTTTGTTTCTTGCAAAAGAAATAAGACTGAGCACTGTAAGAGCACGCCGTGATGCAAAGCAAGTGCTGCGAGTGGGGATGAGTAGGAGATTCAGTTTGAGAACTCCCAAACCAAACAAAAATGTTAATGTGCGTATTTTGGCTGCCTCAAACCATCAAGTGTCTTCTCCACAGACAGGTTAACATTCCTTATCCAATTCATAGCCAGAGGCCTCCATAGCACATGGAGTCTTCATTGTGATGAAGACTGTAGAGAAACACCTCAACCTTCCTATCCAGTTAGTGAGACCTTAAGGCAAAGACTCATAGCCACTAGATGACATCAGCACACACACTGCTGCACACCTGTATCACACCCTCACTGACAAGCTGCAAAAGCTACAGGACTTAACAGAGCACCTGCAGCCCATTTCCCATATTCTCTGAACCCACCACTGCCTGAACTTAACCCATGGTGCTCCCCTGTGTACTGGTCTGCGTTTTATCTCTATCTGCAAGGAGTCACAATTGCTAGGACCCAACCCAGCAAAGGGAATGAATGCTTTCTATCCCTCCTATGAAGATTTTCAAAATATATTGAGATTTAAAAAAGATCAGACAAAAGCCTGTAGATCAGCAGTCTTTGTATACTTTTCAGGAGAAGCATGGCTGAGCAGAACTAGGCAGAGAAGAATCTGATAGGGCTGATCAGAAATGTAAGTCTGACTACTGAATGATCAGCAAAAAAAAAGGAAGACTTTGAACCTAGGTACTCACTGGTCATCCTGAGCACTCTGCAGACTGGGCATCTTTGCCTAAGGAAGAACCCTGACTTCTCTTTTGTTCTGTGTTAAAGCCAGAAAGAGCTGGTTTAGTGTGGAGCTCAGCATGGGGGTGTTGGCAGCTGTGCCCTGGGAGCATCCATGAGCTCTAGTCGTTCGGTATGTAGAGGTACCAGATCATACATCTGCATATCCTAAGAGGGTTTAGGAATTAAGTGAGATCCAAGACATAAACCTCTACAGACTGAAGTTCAATACAGGAAAAAAAAAATGTATGTAATCAAATAAGCTCCAAGAGAGTTTTGGTGCTACTAGTATTAGACAAACGTATTCAAGAACACAAGACGGCAGCATCGCTGAAGAGCTTTCAGAAGTGGATTTAGGTGTTCATTGATTTTTTTAATTAAAGCACTTGGTTGTACCATAAGTTAAATTATTTGTATGTTCAGGATGTAATTTTATCATCTATAGTCTGCGTATTTCTGCCTTAATTGTGTTTTGCAACAGCTTTACAAAAACTACTTGACATTCTGAATGCATGAATCTTATCTACATCTTGTTGACTGAGGGAGGAAAAGAAGGCAATAAAAAGGCAACAGCTATGTTTTTGTCTTTCTTATTCCTCACCACAAGTTAAAAATGAAGCAACAGTGAGCAGCAAGGGAGATATTTGGTCCAGTGAAGTGAGTGAAAGTTGCTGTAATTCCACAAGATGTGATCTGCTGTCTAAATAGCACTAGACTGATGCCTCCAGGGAACATTTGCTAACTACCACTGGGGCAATAAAGGCACACAGATAGCTGTTTCAGCTTGATGACAACTAAGAACTGACATCCCCATACTTGGCTCTATGGGTCAGTTTTCAAACCTCTTGGACTCTCTTATTATCAGGCAGCAACTAATCCACTGCAGTTTTACCCAACTTAGAAAGCAAAACTGAGTAAAACTTCACATTCCTAACTACATAAAGTATATAGTAGTGTAACAGTAGCTGTTATTTTCTGGGTTATTTTTTCAATTTTGAACTAGAAATGTTAAGCTTCTTGTCTACTTCAGTTTTTTACTTTTATAACCAATATTTCATAAAAAAACAACTTTAAACATGCTGTAATCATTTTGACAGCAAAATTATTTTGTTTACAGATTACCCAGTACTAAATAGTGAACTTTGGCCATGGTGAAAATAGCAATTAATTTACTCTCATTTTGAGTCACGTGGATAAAATTATGTGTTTGTGTGAATGAATATCATTAATAATCCACAACAGAATTCATGCAATTATATGTCTGGTGTCCTGAACAAAGAACCTGTGAAGCTACAAGATCCTTTCATTGAAAGAGCTTCCTAAAATGCCATCTGCAGTTACCGAACGCCGGGCAAAATATTACTGCAGCCAGAAACCCCAAAAATAAAATTATTTATCTGAACCAGCCCTGAAGTATGAGTCTGAAATTGAAACTACATAGACTTTTCTTGTTGGAAGCACACATAATTTTGAGCAAAAAGTGGACACAACTGTCCACATATGGAGAATGAAATTAAGATGGGAACACTATGTGGGGTTGCAATTCCACCACGACATGCGAAGAGTCCAACTGCATGCTGCTGTATTGCCCTTTTTTCTTACTCTCAGCCCTCTCTGAGCTCTGGCCACATATTTTTGCTTTGGATCAAGTTTCTAAACACTTTTCCTGAATCACTGCCCAATTGCTATCTGCTCATGGCCATATTAACAGCTTTTCTTTTTTTCACTTTTTTCTCTTGGATTCAAACCCCTTCTTCCCAGATCCAGCTTTGCACCCAACCACACCACCTCCTTCCTATGTGATAACACTTCTCAGATCTCCAAAAGTACTTCATGTAACAGTGTTCTCAGTTTACATGCACCACTGGGAGGTAATCAATCTCAAGAACTGGACACCCCTTCTGTTGTATTTCCTTCACCAGCAGACCTCAAGGTCCTCCAGATCCCTTTGCCCCATATCTGTTCCTCCTCAGTATCACCTTCTTCACCACATAGACTGAACTGTTTGAGTACACTTCTAAACTGGATCTGGTAAATGATCTAGTGGAAAAAAAAAAAAAAAAAAAAAAAAAAAAAAAAAAAAACAACAGAAGCAAATCTTCCTCCACACAGGTGTTGGAAGGTTTTAAATAGCTCATTTGACAGATCCAACTGAGAACCAGCCTGCAGAAACAATGGAAGGAGCAGGGCTGAAGGGAGGCAGCAACATCCCTCCGAGGAGTGTGAGAACACACAGCTGGGGGAAGTGAAAAGAAAAGGTGGCAAGCTCTTCAACCTTGCTCAGGAAATGTAAGGGAGAATCAGAGAACTACAGAATGGTGAGCTGCAGGTGTACCTTACAGGCTGAGTGAAATAAGTTAAATTCTATTAGTGGGTAGGTCAATTTAAATTGAGTGGAGTGCAAAAGAAAACAATGAAACAACAAGTGAATAAGGGGCAAGTGTTTTCTTGTACACAATGTTCATATATTATCTCCAAGTAGGAATACAGGGTTTTATCTCATATGTTTTCTGGTTTTGTGTAGCTGGGTGCCTAATGTGGGTAGATGAGATAAAAATGTCTTCTTTTTTCCAACTTCTTCGAGTGGTCTCTCTATCTTTTCTTTAACTCCTATAAAACTGGGAAAAGGACAAAGAGGAAAACATATATGCCCATGTAAATGTGGATGTTGTCAGTTGACAGCTGAATCTGAATATTTCTCACCTAGGAAAAAAAATCCAAAATTGTCTCAAATAGGAATAAAATCCAATAGAATTTTATATCACACCCTTGTTTTTCCTTTTTTAATTAGCACAATTAACTGCTTTGCAAACTCTCATCACTGTGGTCTGCACTACTCATTTTAAGTAAAAGCAGTACTGTATTAAGAGAAAAGAAATCAAACTAACAAAAGTCTCAGATTTTAAGCAAATGCAATACAGGAAAAAGTGATACATTTGACTGAAAATTACACTGAGTTGCATGAGTGTAATCAAAGTTTCCTTCCACCAAAGATTCCATTATATAAAGGCAGGAGAACTATACTGATATTACAATACTACTCACGAAATTAGTGAGAACAAAATATAGTGTAGGATTGCAGGGGGTTGTGAGGTTCAAAAGCAAATTGTGAAGGTGGCTAGAGAAGGTTTGGCTCAAAAAGTTTTTCACATGAGCAGTTAGTCTGTACGTTTTATGAGGAAGAAGGCTGAAAAACAAAGCAATAAAAGTCACATCTGTTTCCTACCTGCAGACTGGCCTGCTAACCTAAAACACACCCATCTACAGGTAAGCAGAACAGTTGCTTCCTTCAAAACACTTACTTTGCCATGTGGTCAGAGTAGCTCTGTTGATCAAGTTGCAAAAGGTTTTTCAATGCACACTGTACTGCCTCTCCCAAAGGCAGAAGAGCTTTCTGCTTCTCGTCACCGACAAGTAAAAAAAGCAGCTATAGCTCTGCCACAGAGCACAATTGCTCCAATAAACAAACGTTAATCACACACATTATGCACAACATAATACATGTGAGCATGTCAGCAGGCAAACAGCTCCATCTCTGAATAATATCCCTTTCCAAATGAGGAGAACCAAATTACACAATCTGACAGCTGTTTGCTGACCTACCTAAAACAATTTGGTGGTCTCAGTCCAGTTCCTCATGAGCAGGTGCCTGCTTCACAGAAAACACCAGCTCCATTTGCGTTAGGGACAGGCTGGCTAGCAATCTCTGCTGGCAGGCCAGGGTAGGACTAGCCTTGCAAAGGCTTTTTTTCCCCATGCTCCTAGGGCTGGTCCCCCTAGGCAGGGAGGACAGACTGGGAATGCTTGGAATGGCAGTCAGCCCCCATCCAGGGGCTGAAAGACATGAATTTCCAGTCAACTCAATCTAGCCCTTAAGTAGTGTCTTCTGCTGAAAGCAACAGAAAGAGCAACTATGTTGGTTAACAAAATAAAAAAGCACAAAACATTGATGATTTTTTAGAAAGAAAATCTAGGATATCATGGCTCTGTTTAGTAGAGACCTTGCTTTTATCTGGCTAATATCCCCACCCTGAATTCAACGATAATAGTCTTGATTCTCCACAGCTTACTTATTTCCAGTATCTTCAAGCAAAGCATGAGTAAGAAATAAAATTTGTGGGCTTTTAAAATATTAATTTTCACTTTCTGCTTGAGTTTTTCAATAAATTGTAGAGTAATTGCACTGTTCTAGGGAAGTAAGCCCACTGCTTTATACCTGTTCTGCATACAAGAAAACTCATGCAGAATGAGCTTAGGTATTTGACAGAAGCCAACCACATATCTCAGATATAATTAGTCCAGGGACAGAATCAAGATATATCAAGTATTGGTGTGTACATTTAAGCCCCCAGTATAAAAACTCCGCTGTTTTTCCACATCAAAATTTTAAGATGTCGGTTTCAAAATCACCCAGTTCCTCCCATGAATCTGAAAGGATTTGTATTGAGCATCTTCCTTTGCAACAAATTTCAGAACTTTCAGTTTTCCTTCCAGCTCAGGACAGAGCAGACAAAAGAAAGACAACTGATATACCTGGAGTAGGTTCTCCACTTTTGTTTTTTTCATTGCCTGAAAAGAATATTGAGACCACTGACACTCCAAAACGGCATCGTGACCTGAGATTCAGTAACTAAGGAAGCAGGCAATAATATAAAATCCAAGTTACTTGTTTGAATGCTGCCACGTGGGGTTAACTGGTGTCACCACCACCTTCACTTGTTCTAGAAAATCTGATTTTGAATGTCAGGAGTATTTGTTACTGATACATCTGTAAATAATTTGCATTTCTTTGTTGAACTCTAATTGTGTCTGCCATGCAGCTGTGCCAGAGAAAGGCTCAAAATAGATGTCATAAACAGCAATGGACCAAATTGTCTCCTTACTCCCAGCTGACCCCAGATCATCAGAGTTGTAAGTCAGAGCACAGCACAGCCTCAGGGGCCAAATTCACCTCAGGGTGAATCTCCACTGTTCAGTTTTACAAGTAATGCATGTATTAATCAGCCTCACAAAGTGAGAAGCTGCTGTTTGTCGGGAACAATCATGATAGCTGGTAATCTCTTCATCCAGCCTGGGGTTTCCCATGCGATTTACCAGGAAGGGAAGGTGGGGGGTGGGGTGATAAGCTACACATCTTGTATTCACTCAGCAACAGCATCATTTTGAGTTTCTCTTCTAAAAAAGAGCACAACTGTGGATCTAATTGCAATGCTCTTTTTATTTTCAGCAGTCTGGATATTCACGATACTGTACACAAATAGATTCCTTTCTCCATCAGTTCATACCTCATTATGTCTGAGAGAGTATTGTTCATAACATGTGAGAGAATTCTTGCTACTCCCATAACCTACCTCTACAACTCTTTCCACATGTTTCCAAGATTTTCCAGCTTACAACCCCTCCAGCTGCCCTATCAATATCAGTTCTCCACCTCATTCTTATGGCCTTCTTCCTTCATGTATCTTGGTATTGTTCCTCCATTACTCTCCAGTTTCCAAAAATATCAACAACATAAATCTGCAACACCAATATTTCACCTGTATTCATCCTACATATAGCCTCTGCACATATAGCTGCACACATACAGCAACTACTTTTCTTCCTCCTCTAATTTCAACTCCTTCTAACACAAAATCATGCTTTCAAATGAGATGGATTATTTTGGCTTGTGAACTAGATAAAAAGAGCTGGATCAACTTCCCCTTCATCTTCCTGGAAATAGCTTCTTATTTCCTTCCTGACAAGTATCAGAGCATAAACCATTCAAGAAATTTCAAAGCAGTTTTTAATATCTTGTCATGTTTCTTTTGGCTGAAATGACTATAAGTCCACAACCGCGTTAGTCATCCCATGACTTTATTGTTCAGTGAATAATTATTTGTGAAAGACAAACAATGTGTCCTTATTATGGAGTGTTCTTTTCTCAGGACGCCCATACTCTCCTCTAAACATACCAGCACTTCTACCTTCTCAACATCAGATTTCCCTTAATCTTGTCTTATTTCATCACATTGCAGAGTAGCTGTCATTAGAGTATCTCATCTGTTGTATCCCTTTGCTTCTCCCTCAATCCATGAGATCCCCCTCTAGGTTTTATTGATTTTTTTCTTTATTGTTTTTATACTTTCCTTCAAGAAATTACCACCATATGCTTGAACTACTGCAATTCTCTTCCCCCAAGTGACATCTTCTTTTGGTCACTGGTACAACCAATATACTTGGCTGGATCTGACTCAGTATGCCTTTTCTTATGTTAATCCTAATTGAAAGTACAACCTCAATCTCTGCATCTGTCTTCTTCCAGTCATTACGATTTCCTAGCCTGCATTAGGTGTGAAATATTTAATCTTTGTCCTAAATTTAACACATCTAGACCTGAATTCTTGGACTTGACTTCTCAACAATATGACACTGTGTAGATAAATAGCACTCAGGTTTTTTAATCTCATTCAGGCTCTAATGATTTCACAGCAAGGCCTTTGCAATTTCCTAATGTCTATACTAAATGTCCTCAATTTTTAGAAAACTTCTGAGATTACTCCTGAGATTATAACCTTGACTATCATTCTCACATGTTAACTTGTGGCTGCTATTCCTTCTGCCATATGAAACTTCATACTTAACCTTTCATTCTTGATTTCAAAGGCCAGTGCAGTTTTACTCCTCTCATCCTTGCCTTTCCACATCTCTTTCCTTAATTGTGCAGGTGAAGACAGTCTGAATGTGGTGGCTGCTTTTCCACCTTTTTTCCAAGCCTCCCCACCGCTGGCAGGATGGCCCAGTCAGTGATATTGCTCCATTCCAGCCCCTGCCCAAACTTAATTTCTCTCATGACACTCATTTTCAACTGTTTATATTATTCATATCAGGAGAGAAGGGTTGAAAGGAGAGGAGGGCTGGGAGGGACTCTAGTACAACAGAAGTGTGATTAGAGGAATGATGTGATGCTGAACAGTGGGTGGTGATTGAATAGTTAATTAGTTAATAGTAATTGTTCAACCAGGGAGTGGGGGAGGGGAGGCACTACAAGTGAGCCCATTGATGATTATTGAGCTGAAGGTGGATGTATATCCTTCCTTCAATTCATATAATACTTTTAAAGAAAAGAAAGTGTGTCATATCCACAAGTAACTACGCAGCAAACAACCTGGTTTTAGAATTTATTTAAGGAAGACATACCCACGTTGGCACATGAACCAAGAACCCAGTGTCACTAGGACAACGGTCAGGACTTTGTGATAGATACCCTGAAGTGGTGAATCTGTGTCAGGTCACAGTACCCGTCACCCCTCCACCACGTGGATGCTCTGGGGTCTCCAAGCAGGAGCAACCTGGAGCCCTGGCCTGACTTTCCACCTCTGGGGTTTCAGCCAATGCCCACTTACTGCCATGTGACAGTTCCTGGAAACAAAACAGAAAAAAGGCTCCTCCTGAGGAGAGCTAATGATGGATCTCAGGCAGAGGCTTTCCATCAGCAGCAATGAGATGCTAACATAAGGCAGCACAGTTTGCTAGATTTTCATTCAAAAGGTTCTTTCTTTTAGAAGTTAAGTTAGAGCTGGAGGGGGTAGGGAGCTGCAAGAGTGATGAATAGTGGTGAAACACTAGCCAAAACAAAAAAATCTTTGCAGTAGGAACTTAAACATAACCAGCCTCTTCAAGAGCCCACACAGCATGGAACTGGCTGAAGCATGTATCAGTTTAGAAAGCAAGTACCACTGGAGAAGCTGATTTTCTGCACAATGGATTCTATCATCCACTGAACCCAGCTGAACTAATTAAGAGGACCACAGTCCAAGAGTATCTTCCTGATCAGAATTAATATTGCCATTTTCTTTCATTTCACAGATCTGAAATGATCAGCAACTCTTCATTATTTTTATTCCTTTTCTTATCTTTGCTTTAATCTTCATATCTCTTCTCATCCCTGCAATATTGAACTGCAAATGAGGTTTATTTGCATTTGAGATAGAAGTACATCTAAGCTGATTGTGCAAAAATCTGTGCCACAACATTATATGTGAAAGAAGACCAAATATCCCATGAAATAATATTTTGTATATCCAAAGATAATCATATATACTAATCCATGACACTTTCTTCCCAAATCAGATTTTCTACAAAATTTCTCCTGAATTCTTAGTTACATGTGAGCAAGAAGTCAGATCTTTAAGTGACTTGCACTTCACAACCTGTATGCACCTAACAAATGAATTGAAGCATCCCTGAAAAAAAATGAGAACTGAAAATTTAAGCCAGAATATAAACTTGTGAATTTTCCTCTTTAAACTCTTCCACTTATTTCCACTTCTGTTTTGCTTTTTGCATCCATCATGATAAATACATTTCATGTACTTCTATATACATTCTTACCAATAATTTTTTCTTCATTTTTTTCTTTCAAATGGAAAGCTACCAGATCAAATAGTCAGTATTAGCAAATGTTGTGATAAAATGCCTTTCAACTGGGTGCTGTGGGTATCTGACCTCCTGCTTCCACCAATAAGCAGTTACTTTTAGAATTCCAAGGCCTATGTTATACAGACACTACTTTGGAAAATCTGCATGTCAGATTAATCCAACAACTCTGGGTTGGGTGGAAGGGCAAAGAGGATCCAAAATGACAATTTCTTAACTAAATGTACATCGCTGGATTTTTATTCTTTGGTGATATTATTCAAATGCATTTACAAGTTTCTTTTACACACACCCTTTTCTTGGGTCTCATAAAAACAACAACTAACCTTAAACTTCCATTTCACTAGGATGAATTCCCAACCACTATAACTTGCTGTCACAGATACCTGCTTTCTCAGTTGCTCTGCCTGACTCTCCTGAAAAGCAGTCTCACCAGAATCACCACATGCTTGAATTCTGAGACAAATCTGTAAGAAATAAATCTGAATATCCCTAACTGCATATGTATGAAACTCCAAAAGGAATATTTTAAAGTTTAAAACATTGTATTGCAACCTAGCATCAGCATTTTATCCAGCTGCTGCATGTATCAGCAATGTGATTTTCAGCTTGTAGGGCTGAAAGCAAATGTGTTAGCAAGAAAAAGTCAACAAATTTGGAGTATATATTTCAATCAGAAAAAATTCTGATGCATGGGAATGCTGATTTAGATTTTGATAAAATCCCATTGAAGCCTACTGTTCACAGTACATCAGATGGACTTTACATATTCCTTCAAATTTTGCTTCTCAGTATTTATCCTTGTGACTTTCTTTTTAAAGCCATCCGCATTGTCCTTAATAGTTTGACCAGCTTCACACATTTTTGTTCCACAGTCAAATAAATGTCAGTCTGCTTTACCAGCTGCAACCATATAATTACTTGACTGTGTTGAGTTGGATCTGTAACAACAAGTTACCATGTAACAGAACAACTGAGCAACTCTGGCAGTCATGGCCCAGTTGATTCTGTTGCTGTAACTTTTACCTAAGTGCACATACTGAGGAGCTATTTTTCACATCGCTGTCATTCAAAAAGCTGCATCACCAGCACTGTTAGTTCCGAGTCATGACATTTACACAAAATAGGCATACAGTGCCACGTGGAAACAACACAGATGTATGCACAAATGATTGTTCACAGACATTTGTGCATAAAATGCCTCACTTTGCAAATATTGTCAGAGGAACTGTACTTTCAAATAAGCCTTGTCCCTAATTCCCTGAAGCATCAACCCCTTAATGGGACTGACTGCTGTATTTTAAATCTCTTTGTAAATATAATAATGTTCAATAATGCAATAATTTCTATACACACTTGTGTTTTTTCATCTACTGGAAAATCAGCTATGCTTAGATCAGTAGATCAGTTTAATAACTGAGACACACGACTGTCCATGCTGAATCCATGGGCTACAACCCATGCCCTTGGCTCACATCTGCACACTCATCTACAGATACTTAGGGCACTACAGGGGGGAACTTAGTTCTTAAAAACTCAAGAACATGGATGCAACTTACTGCAAGAGGAAACTTCTAAATATCACTAATGCTTCTTGTTCCAAGGGCTGTTCAAAGCTTCCTTGTACTTTATTTCACATAACTAGTATCTCTAATGAGGGGCTTTGGTGCTTTGGAGGTGGACCTACATAAATTTTGCTTAGTGATTGATAGGAATGCTTGGACTCAATGATACTGTGGGTCTTTTCCAATCTAGTGATTCTGTGTGATTCTGTGTTGTTTCCAAATTACACTGTATAACTCTTAAAGGTAAATCTTACCAATAAAAGCCAAGGCAAAGCAGGCACTGAGTAAATTAAGGGCTTTCTCAATGTCCTTTGTCATGTGAGCTTGGCTTTCCTAATCTCATGCCTGTGTATTCAGAGAGTGTCTGTATATTCCTTCCAAGTCACATAGTCACCTGTCCTTTCCTCCTCTTCTTGTACACATTCTCCTTACATTTAGCTTGGCCAGGATCTCCTTGTTCATCTGTGCAAGCCTCCTTGTTTGCAAAGATGAGGTCCAGCATCTCCCTTTATTGGCTCATTGATCGTCTGTGTCAGAAAGTTATCACCAGTGAACTCCAGAAACTTGCTGTGTTGTGCATTCTGCAGATCTCAGGGTTATTTAAAGACTCAATGAGAACAACACAACTTGTGAAAGTGAGACTCTTTCCAGTTGTCTAGAGGAGGCCTCATCTACCTCTTCTGGTAGGTCTGCAGCAGGCTTACACCACAATGTTGTCCACATCTATATGCTTGCTAGTACTGACCCATAAGATCTAGGTTGTTTCATCATCGACCCCTAGGCAGATCTCTACTCACCCCTGCCCTTGCATGTTTATAGACAAGATACCAGACTACACTATCATTAATGGATATTTAGGGCCACCAGGAACTCTAATGCTAGTGATCTACACAAGTAAACACACAGGATGAGGATATATCCTTGTAACTGAAATTTCTCAACCATTTATATGTTATGTGTTTATACTCCTGTATACTATAGAGTTGTTGGAACAATTTATGATACTGCTATGAGATCCTGAGTGAAAAGATAGCTGAGTTTGCTTGTTTTTTGAACTGATGGCAGAACACATAACAGAGCCATTGACTGCCACTGGGATTATAATCAATGGACTACCTTCTCATTCTGAATTAAAAGACTATCTTGCTACATGCCAAAATGCCTTTGTATTTCAGGTCCTTATGGTATTCGTACATCTCTGCGTACTGAACAGCAGGAAAAATCACAGGGTGTATAATCAGTATTCTCTTGTAAAAAGGGTCTTAACTTATTTCCTTAACTGATACATTTATTTCTTCTTTCCATATTCATCATTTGAACCTCCCTGATGAATGCACAGATTGATGTATTCTGTATGTAAATAATTCCATGATCACAGACAAATAGCAACTCGTTACTGGCACCAGCAGATAATGATGTTTGCACAAATGACCAGACTCAACATGGAGTGCTTCAGTTCCTGGACAAGGTCTCAAATCAATATGTGATATCTGTGGAACACATGCTACCTTATTAGAGATTCAACTAATTCTTATTCGTTCATGGGCATCATACCTCTAGGATAGAAACAAAAACTACATAGTGCCACTGTGTTATAGAAAGAACATAATCTGTCTCACAATAAACAAAAATAAACTACAAAAATCCCGCTGGATGCTATAAACACAGTCCAGTACATGAGGGCTAGTAACTCACTGAGAACCCCAAAGAGGGGCTGAAGGAACAGAGGTCTGCTCTGGGTAGACCTCGAAGCAGGTCACTAAATTACAGCCTCTCCCATGTGGCACTCTATACATACATGTGGCACATGTTCACATAAATCCATCTGAACTGTAGCTCACATCATATGCAAAAAATAATATTCCCTGACTGACCTCTCTCAGTCAACTTTTTCTTTTTCAAATGCCCTATGTCAAAACAGTTACATGAAATTACCTCTGACTAACTAGAACAGATTTATGCCTAGCCACACAATTCAATTTATTCCTCGCATTTAAATTAACTTTTTACATTTATAGAATATTTCTCCCAAATAATGCTCCAAAGTAGGTATAACAATAGATGTCCTTGGTGAGAGTTGATATTAACAAGCACTTTTTTAAACATTTACATATCTGTATATGTTGTTTTTTTCTAGAACTTTCCTCTGAGAAACAGCAGCTTTAGTTTTTTACAAACAAAACCTAAAAAAAAACCCTACTGATATCAGCCATGGGGACGAATCCTCTATAACAACCTGTGGCTTGTCTGCAGACCATAATTAGTTAGAGAGATCATGATATAGAACCTCTTCAAAGAAGATAAGAGTGGTAGTTCTCTATGGAGAAACAGAGCAACCTTTTGTACCTGGTAATTTAAGGAGCAGCAACAGGCTAATCCGCTGCCAATGTGCGGTGTAGCATGTGGTGTGGTTCTCAGCAGAACAGCAGGCCCATAATGAGGTCTAGGAGTGGATAGCAGCTGGTAAACTCGGTGCTCAAGTAGGAGGCTCAGAGAGCCTTTATTTGCTAACAAAAGGCTGCAAATTGCTCAAAGGCCTGAGCAGGCAATGAGAACATGTTCATATGGTCAGCCAATATATAAATTTTCAAAACAAATATTACAATATATATGTTTTTGTTGCAGAAAGAAGCAGTGGTTTCTGAAGGCTGGACGGTTCAGAAATCTGTCATACATTGACTTATTGCCACATTAAGTCTCCTTACAAATTACACCAGCTCTTCTCTCTGTATTGCAGCAACAGGACTACACATATGCATTTAACCTAATTGCATGTGATTTTCAGCATAAGATAATTTCAGGTGAGCTGCACCGAGTTAAAAAATATTTTTCTGTATTCCACTGCCACTTGAGTCTGAGAACTTTATTGGCTTCCGAAATGTAATGAATGGGGAAAGACGAACTGTATATCAATCAATGGACTTTGACAAAGGATATCATAAATGATAAGTGCAAAGATCAAGTGTTTGAACAAGATCAGAAGCTGAGATTTACTCAGATTTTTTTATTCTTCTGGCTTTCTCCATTGTTTTCTTTATAGTATTAATATAATTCCGCTGGTACAAAATTTTGTTTAATTACATGTTCTAATATGCTTCAAAATTAGTGCATGACTGACAAATTATCAATAATTATTGCTACCACAAAAATTTATGTATGTCAGCCCCTACTGGAACATTATCACAGAAAATACTGCTGTAAATTGTCCATTATTTCCTGAAAATTACATAAACAGGAGATAGAATAAGGTTTTAATTAAAAAAACAAACTAAAAGGCCATATTCCTTATCAGTCTAACAAAAGAATGACACAATTACGGGCAATTAACCTTAAAATAATTTCCAGTGAAACTCGCGTAGTAACAGAAAACCTGCAAACAAATTCATTTGAGGAAATCTGGTCTCCCTACCTTGTTGAGGTTTTGTGTTAGAAAAGTAAAGGCACAAAAAATGTCTTCAAGACTTTCTTAAATAAATAAGGATCAATTATATTAATCTGCAACAAAAAATATCACTTGATTTTACCTAAAATTTGAGGTCAGTTATTTTCCTGGGTTGAGAGATTTAAACTAACTTCAAACATAGACTTGGGGATTCTCTTTCATTATTCCCATTAATTAAATTCTGAAAAACATCATATTTCCCTGGGCTTGAAGAATTAGATTGAACAATTTTTAAATAATACATTAAATACAACTACAGCAACCTTGTGAAATCGATTTCTCCACCAAATCTCTGTATAAACTTTTCCTGGTCACATGACTTAGATGAAGAATTCTTTTTACTAACCTGGGGATAAGAATAAATAAAATCTTTTCCTAAATGTTCTTCCCTCAAAGGATTAAACTGTGGGGTGCAGCACTGTCTGTAAATGAGATATCTGAATCCTGAAAAACAGGAATTCTCTAGCTTTGCAGCAGATATGACAGTCCAAGGGCTGTCGTGCAGAAGCATTGAATAAACTCAGACCCTGCACCAAACCTGAGCTGGCAGATGAAGCATCAGGCATTCATGATGTCAGAGAGCTGCACCGTCTCGGCATCGTGCTGAGCCTCTCTGCCCTCTCCAATGCTGCACTGTGCCTGTCACTGGAAGCAGGAACGGGTTCCCACCAGACTCCGAAGGAGCAAAGGCTGCATCCTTCCCTCTGCATTGTCTCTTGGTTGATGTTCATCGCAACAAGGCTCTCATGCAGGTGAAGGGGTTCTCCAGAAGCTCCCCCGAAACATAAGCCAGGCTGCTGTCAGTCACTTTTTGGACCTGCTCCTGTTAGGTCTGGAGATGACTGCTCTCAACTGTTCTTGGCAGGTGCGATTTAGGAAGAACACATTAAAGGAATTGGTAGGCACAAAACAGAGGTAGTTTATTTCTATCTAATAAATATGGTCCTTGGGCTGGTTTCTTTTAAGCAGAATCTGCTGAGCAGAAAAGCAACATAATAGCATATACTACTATCATCCTGATATAAGAAAAGGAAACCCAAGGCAGAACATAATTTAATTAACTCTATTACAGGAAATTATGATTATCAGGAGTCATTGACGTTAGACCAGTGTGTAATCACCTACAGCTTTCAGAAAACATATGCTACTTTAACTTTGATGAACTTGATTCAATAGCGCACCGTCTGAATAGTTTCTCATTTGTGAGTATTCATTATGTATTGAAAGAGCTTTTGGTACAAAATAAATTCTCAGGGCTGTAGATCCAGACCCCTACTAGACTTTTAACAATGTTATCACAAAGACAAGATGTTTATCACAGTTTCCTCCTTATATCTTTATTTTAAAGCAGAGGCTGGAAAGAATTCATACTGTCTTTAGCAACAACAGTGCCAAGCAACTTATAAATTTGGAAAACAAATATCCAAGAATCTATGAATATATAAAATGATCATTTGGGCTGTGTATTTTTGACTCAGTGGATTTCTAAATATAAGATTAGGCCTCTAGAAAGGGAAACAGAAGATTAAGTATCCAGATTACATTAACATTCATTCACAGATATGGGTGGCCCACTTTGAAATTAAAAGCTGATCCATGAATCCCTTTCGATAGACTCTTGGAAGAGTGCATGTAAATATCCATATATGATCCTGCACCATGAAATAAATTAATGTGGGCATTAAGGTCAAAATTAAGCTTTTGAAGAGTACATTATGTAGACTAGTTGAAAGAGATAAAATAGTTTAATTTTGTTTTGGTAAAACCATTGATTTTGTTACCTAGGGTATAAAATGACAAAAAAAATTGTAGTAACATGGTTGTTACTGTTCTTTTTTACAAAAACTAGATTAAAAAGATAAAATACCAAAGTTAATTTATTTGCTGAGACAAAGAAGCAGAATTTTACTTAAAAGTCTGTATGGTGAAGATGAGGAGCACAATCCATTACTTTTTATACTCATGTATATTTGTGAATGTTTTGTTGGTATGAATATAAATTTCTGCAATTACTTCATAATTATGTCATCTAAGGAAAACTAATATCACACCTGTTAAAACACAGTCATTAATCTGGTATGGTAGATTATTTAATTGTCATTAAAAGGCACTGTTTATGAATAACCACAGTGTAATTGTTCTATAGGCAGGAGTAACTCCAAAAATGAACTGCGAGTTTTATTTTCATGATGTTACACGTGAAAATAATTTCAACCACTTCACACTCAAAAGCTACCAAGTGGTTACAGAAAAGCTTCAAATACTTTAGAGGAAACAAAAAGAAATCCAAGATTATTTTAGCCTTTTAACAGCACATTTATCAACTTCATTGTTTCTTGTCAGTAGTTTCTTGTCTAGTTCTAATAGACAGTTTGTAGCACTGGATAGGGATTGGGATATAATGCAAAGAGAATGGCTCCCTGGAGGAAAGTTTGAGATAAGGCAAATTGCCAACAAGAGAGTGCAGGTCTGAATAAAAGGGGTGAAATCCCAGTCCTATTGACATTAATGACATACTCCCAATTATTTTAATGTGGCAAGATTTAAACCCTGGGGAGAGGGAACAATCACCATCAATGCAGGGAAATATACTTTGCCACTTGTTTTATCCCCTTATCCTTTTTTAAAAAAGCAAATATCATTTATTCCTCTTGAGGTGTCCTCAGCACCCCTGTTCTTTGCTACATTCTTGAAAATTAAGAAGCCAAAAATAGGAAAAATATTGTGCACTTTCTGCAGTTATTCTCCTTTCCTGAAACTTTTCACCAAAGAGGCTACTGAGCCTGGAAGCGCTGCAGTAGATAACTGATGATCTCTTCTGTGTTCTTTTGCCTTTTCAATCGATAAACCAGTTTCAGATCATCTGATGTCAACAGTAAGCAGCTTTTTTTGTTTGGTTGGTTGGCTTTGCTGGAGGCTATTCCCTAGGACCTGGCTGTATAACAGTCTCTCGCACTCAGAAGGAGGCTCTCAGGCCTGTTGTGGCACCGGCATCTGCTTTGTGTGCGGGGATGTGCAGAGAAGCTTAAGTAAGTGTGGGAAAACAGCAACTGCAGATCAGGTTTTGCCATAAGGCAAGACCAAACACATAGCTCTTTCTGGTTCAACACAAACAGATGGAAAAAACACATAATAGGCTCCAGCTAAAAGTCTTCTGTTTTATTCTCTTTCACACGAGCGTACCACTGAAAAATTAGCAAAGATGTTCAAGAACACAAGAACAGTCACAGAGAAAGTAGCTATATAATTGGAAAGCTTTTTTCTATTAATAATTTACATACAGATATGAGAGACATAATGATTAAAGGAATATGTGTCCAGCGTAGATCACAATGAACAGAGTCATTTTTGCATGCCATAATTTTTGAGCAATACAGTAACCTTTAACAGCACAAAAGAAAATTAGGCTGGTTATATTCACATCCCGAGAACTCATAAGTAGAACAGCAGGGAGAGCCTTCTGTAAAAAAGTGCCTTCTCTCCTGCTCTTTTTCCCCCATGTGACTTTATTAGGTGGTGGGAAGATAAATTAGTGGCAGGAAGAGGCTATGTCTATACTTGTAGCTGCTCAGTGAGGCTCAGATAAAGCCCCTACAGATACACGGAGTGGTGTACCATGTAAGCCTCTTCTTACCAGCTGGGACTTCCCCTTGTACCAGAATCAGCAGCTTAATTTGCTAGGACTGCTAGCAGAAACTCTTGTGGCTACACCCTCCCACAGGCATTGCATGCTGACAGCCTTTTGGGGTGGGGGGAGAGGTAGGGGTGAGAATGAGTAGAACTTTCCCTGATGTAAGCTGGGCAGGGTGGATAGGTTTGCTGGCTTGTTCCTCTTGTAGTTCCCTAGCACTTCAAGCTAAGAAATAGGGTCAGAGCAGCTGCAATATAACAGCTTTCCATTAAAAACATTGATTACATATATGAGGCAAATCTTTAGTTCCCGTAGCAGAAAGCTAGAATTTAGAGGGTCACTAAAAATGAGTTTAAATTATAGAGGGACTTAAAACTGAGGAATGCAGTTAAGCACTTTAGCACCGCTTTACATCATCTAGCTTGAGTCCTCTACATCTCTAAACACTCATCCTGGTTAGTCATCCAAACTGCATACCCATAGCAATGAACGGGTACCTCTAAGTTAGATCTCAACTTAAAATAGACAACAGGTCAGAGGATTGTATGCCAAGAATAGCTATTTCTCTCTCCATCAATTACAAAGGGAGCCTATTGCAACTACCCCAAGCACAGGTACCTAGACCAGTGCTGCCCTCACACTCCCTGCAGGTACTGTTATATCCCCTGTCTGGGGAACACTGCACGTCTCAGCTGGCAGGTGATCTCCGCATGATGCCACAAAGTAGGATGATGTCTGGCAAAACTTTCCACTCATTCCCTGCAAACGTTAAGCAGCATGTTGGCTGTGCATAAAAGTATCCTTCCCTTCCTTGCTCGCAGGAAGGCCTGGCATGCCCTGTGTGCCTGCGGGAGGCGAGCAGGGGCCCTCCATGGCACCATCTGACAAGGAGACTGCTCAGAACTGAGCCTGCCAAGTCATTATGGACTGCCTTGGGCTGCCTTGTACAACACCTTGCACACGTGCTAAAATCACATATTTAGATGGTCTTGGAAATCATTTGCTCTCTTTCTTCTAGAGGTACCCTGCATCCAGTCTGCAATAGGCTGCATATGACTTCATCCTCAATTCCCTCAGATGTGCCCCCACATGCCCTGAGGTGTGAATGGAAGGCACATTCACTCCTAAAATGCCCTGTGATGCATGCTGAATCACTAATACACATCCAAAACAGCAATTAAGTTAAAGCATTTCCTCATATTTTATATCTCTCTGTTCCTTTGGAGAAATCAAACATGTATTGGTGCTTCCATACAGACAGATGAAGATCCTTAGTGTCCCTCCTGCATCCCTCCTTTTACATCCACCTGCAGCCATAATAACTGTTTTGTTTCCAGTAGAGTTATTATCACTTCATATGAGAGGGAAAGGGGAGAGGATGTGGCCCATTACCACTTTTTCACCGCTTCAGTGAAAACAACTATCTTTTACAGGCAAGGTAACCTCCAGCAGCAGTCATAGAGGAGCAGAGAAGATGTCCACCTGCCTGTCCTGGCATCCCGCAAAAGAATACAGGCAAAAAAAAAGTTAAAATAGAGATTGATGCCAAATGGCAACTGTTCACTTATTCACATTCATACTTATTATACTGCACGAGAAGCAATTAAAGTAAACCTGCCATGGGAGTGCTGCAGTTGTGGCGTAAGTCAGTGCCAAGCGGTGGAAGTAATGTCAATGGCTCAGCCATCTACTGCTGAGCTACAAAAAGAGCTGTGTTTGGCATGCTTTTGCCCAAGGAGAGGTTGGACAAGCAGATGGAGAGATGGGCTAGGGCTCTGGTGCACTGTTAGTCAGCATGATGGCAACAGCCTCCTTCAGTGTGGTGTCAGCTGCTGGCAAGGGCTTTAGAAGTCACCCCACCGCTCAGCCAATGCTGAACTAGTTACCACCATGGGAGCTCCTATAGCTTGAGATTGTTAAAGCAGGACAGTGATGGTTATTTAAAAGCAGGCCACATATGAGCAAAAATGCCAGGTGGAAGAAGTGAAAATAGCAACTTCAAGGGTTGGGCCCCAGAGAGGGAAGAGAGGAACTCCGTAAAAGTTATTTTTAAAAACATCCATCATCCTAAGATCCTAGGCACAGGCAGACCATGAGGCTATAAGAGGGAAAGAGTTGTGGTTTCAGCCACCCGCTGCCCTAGAGCAGAGTCACAGCTGGCAGCACAGGCACAGCTGGCCTCCCAGCCTGGCCCCACACAGCACAGCTGGCCGGTAACTGCTGCCATCCAGCCAAGAGGGAGGCTCATGCTCTGAGCATTCTGAGCCACGCAGACTGCCCTCTCAACAAGATTTGTATAAGCATCAGAGCTGGCAAGTTCCCTGCAGGTCAGTGTTCCATGGCTGGCATCTTTCAAAGATGCTAAGAGAGAAAAAAAACATCTTCCACAGAAACAGGCAATATACTTTTTACTATACTAAGTTCTTCAGATGAAACAAATAACTAACTTAGTTATAAACCTTGTCTGAATATGCACACCATTTTTACTACTTTGATGAAATATATGACAATAATTCCTGATTCTAGTTACTACTGGTGTTACACCTGCCTAAACCAATCTAGAACCTTAGAACTTTTGGGTACTGATTGGAGTATCCACAGACGTGTTCCTACATATATTAATTTTTTGTGTAATTGTACATCCCTAAGCAGTTTAACTGGTCTTTTTCTTTAGATATTAATTATGCAGTGCCATAGAAGACATTAGCTTTTGGTCACTAGTACATTAAATTAGTGTTGTGGGATTTCATATAATTACATGAAAAATATACAAGGCCATCTACAAGAAAAAGCTGTGTTATAGTATAGTGACCCAGTTCCTTCTGGACCATGCAAGAGATTCATAATATGTACTGATTTCTGATATTTCCTCTTAATGTACTTTAAGGCAATTATATGCAGTTAGGAAGAGGGCACATAAAGAGAAACTGCTCGAAATAATATAAATTACAAGTCTAAGAATACAGGTCAGAAAAAAGAATTGATGACTGATTGTATAACTGCTGAATTTCCTTAAACCCTTGTCTCCCAGGAGACTGATAGAGCCTAATGAAATTAAATTATATACTGCACTGATTAAGCTAGAGTTATTAACTGAAATTCCATTTAATAGAAAATAATCTAGCTTTTCCTAAGCAGTCATACTTATTTCAGCAGGTGATAAATGGATGGGATTCTAAGATATAATCTTCATTCTGTGAGCAATTTTCAAATGAGCAGAAAACTGACTGATGGCAAACTTTCCTACACAAACAGAGAGTTGCATGCACGTCAGTGTAGAACTACATTTCACAGTATAACGTGTTGCAAATCTCTTCTTACACAAGACTGTAAATCTACACTACTGGCTCACTGAATTTCCAGGAACCGAGAGCTCTGTTCTGTAAGCAACGCCACTTACAAGTTTAATTCATACAACTGTAGCAATGGTAATGTTTATATGAGCATCAGACTCAATTAATTTTCAGTAACATCCTGTGACAGCTAAAACCACCCTAGGAATTAGTTAAATCTTATTTTAAAACAGGGGAACCAGAAATATCATCTATGAATTTAAATTTCCTGCAAGACTTCTTACCTCCCTCTCTAAAACTTTTCTATCATCTACCCAGAATTGACAGATACTCTTTTGCAACTCATAATCTCTTTACCTATTCTATGACAGTCAATAAAAACCATTCTTTCTTTTGGTTTCATTATGCCTTCTGACTTTCAACTTCAGTTTCTGCTTAGATTATTAAACTCATGTTTTGCAGAAGCATTTTCTCATGTTTTATCATCTTTAATCTACTAACGTAATACTCAAATGAGAACTTAAAAAAGTAATCTTTTACAGTAGTTTTTGGTTTTGTCCCTTTTAAAGGTATTATCTTGGACCTGTATCATGAGAACTGGTCATTATGAAGAGGGAAATTGAGTTGGATTTGCATTCTTAAACTTGTAACTCCATGACACAGTCTTGGAACACATTCATTTATGCCTATTGATGACAATTTGCCCTGTTGAAGAGCAATTCAAAGACACAGTTATGGCAAGATTCTGACATTGTGTTCAATGCTTCTGACAGAAAGTACTGGGGCTTTCCTATTGCCCTATGGTCATCAGAAAGGTTAGAAAACCTCCTTCTACTTCATTAGGAAATAAGTTAGTGGATATATTAATTTGGTGCTTCTAAGATCTCTGTCATGTTATGGGTTGTCATAAATATTCAGCATGGTGTTAGTCATTTCTCCTTCACTTCATCATCACTGGCTGCTCTCTCCAGGACAATCATTCCCACTATTCCCTGCTTCAGTGAACACTGGTACCTCACCATCACTGACAGGAGGGCTGGAGACAGATCTCCCCTGTAGGAGTGCACTGACCTCACAATGGTCATCTCAAATGGAGAGACCAACAATTTCCAGCAACTGGACGCTACTACAGTTATTCACTTTTTCAAGCTTAGAACGAAGTTTTTACCTCTTCTTCAACTCATCTGCTTACAGAACTTCTGCAAAACACAACCAGATTTCTCAAACACTTAGTTACTAACCTCTGTCAATATTCCAGCAACTGTCAGTATTCATGTGTCCATTGTATCACTGGTTTTTTGCTATTAGAAGAATTAATATTAAATGCAAGTCTGTTGCACTAGAAATTAGTGTTACTATTCTTTCTTGAAAAGCAAATATCTTTTAGCAAATGGCATACAGGTTATAGCAATTGAAATCTACGTAATATAAAGATGATGAGGAGTGTACTTCTAAGAGGTGACTTGATACAGTCCCCGTGTAAAACCCAACTATACTTCTTTCTTTGCTTTAAACATTTTGTCTGAAGACTGTCCATTTGTGTGTTTCATGGCACTAGCTCATTTGTGGTGCCAGGAGAAGCTACTGCAGCAACTACGTGTTCCTGCGAACTGCTGCTGCCATCTATTTGGGCATTGATTTCCTTCTCTTTCTGTCCTTTTCTCTGTCTCCATCCCATTACCTTACACTGTGCATGATTGGATCCAAGTGACCTAGGTTGTGTTCAGGGATTGGATTTTGCTCTGAACAGGTTGGGATGGATTTCACAGAATCATAGAATCATAGAATCACCAGGCTGGAAGAGACCCACCAGATCATCGAGTCCAACCATTCCTATCAAACACTAAACCATGCCCCTTAGCACCTCGTCCACCCATGCCTTAAACACCTCCAGGGAAGGTGACTGAGCCCTCTCCCTGGGAAGCCTGTTCCAGTGCCCAATCACCCTTTCTGTGAAAATTTTTTTCCTAATGTCCAGCCTAAATCTCCCCTTGCAGAGCTTGAGGACATTGCACCCCTATAATTCAGCTGTGTACCTGAGTGTTTTGGTCTGTTTATGTTTGCTGGAGCCAGAATAAATATTGCTTTTGATTTTTGCCCTGGGAGTACCCTTATTGGCTGCACAGATAAACGAACCCACACCCCTAGTAAGGCACAGATGCAAGTGTGTGGCTCGTGGATCTGGGGTGTTACACCTTGTATATATAATAGAACTAAATAAATAATAGAAAAACTATTCATTGAGCAATAACAAATGCAGATACGAATGCGTATATGGACTTCTACCTCTTTGATTTCCTTATTTACATGATAGATAAATTAGTCCAGTGTAGACATATTATTATTTTATTCTCACAATAATTGACCTGAGTAATGCCTGTGCTTCTTGGCTAGTTCTTTCACTATTAGTTCATTTATTGTATTTTTATTTTCCTGAAGCCTCTACAATAGTTAGGGGGATGGGAGGAAAAGAAAAAATACACATTTACCAAAACAATTACTCAGATATGTATGAAAATACACTAAGTAGAAAATTTGGAAACAAGAATTCATAATGCCAAGTGAACTTGATGAACATCTAACTTCTGCCTTCATCGAAAGTTTTTATAAACAAACACAGCTTCATTGTACAGTCAAATATGTTTTGAGAAAAAAAGTAGGTTATGTTACAATTTTGTTAAAAAGCACGAAATTCCAGAGTCATAAACAGGTCTTTTAATGCTTCCTGCACTGTTGTGTTGACCTTCTTATCAATTCAGAATAGTTGAACATGAGACCCTGCAAATCTGGCCAACGTTAGAGAAATCATTGATGTAGGAATTTCTATGAAACAGTGAAAGGCAAAATGTTTATTTTCTCTTTCAATAGCTCATTTTGTCTCTTCAGCACTCCACGACTCCTTTTAGTGGTTTTAATACAATCATGTTATTTTTCAGTATTTGTACCTCTTCAGCAAAACTAATCTGTTGAGTGCTTTTCTATCTTTCTTTGGGATATAATCTGAGAGCATAACATCATTTGGAGTTCAGGGTGTGTTACACCTCACAAATCACCTTGCAGAGCATACATTTTTATGGGTGGTATCTTCATACAATAGAGTGAGCAGTGTAATAAAACGCTCTGAATACAATAAAAAATATTTAACATGTCTTGTCAGCACAAGAGCCTTTACTACAACCTTTGTCTTAAAAAATAGTCAGATTCTCAAAAGCCTATTTTGGTTTTATTTTAACCTTGCTACATATCAAAGAACAAGGATGAAGCTTTGTTCCTGCTGTCAAGACAACCACTGCCTCTTCTGCAGAAGGGAAAAAAAAATCAAAGACTTGCAGAATGCCAGTTGAGTTTGAACCTGAAGGCCACAGTCTCTGAGCACACCTGGTACTCCCCACAAGAGCAGGACACTCAAGAAAATTGAGGTTTCAGATGAGCTCCCATATAACAACCTATAATTTCTTTTCAGGGAGTGGGAAAAATATTAAAGGAAAATTCAACACAACAACCCCTTTGCTGAAGCACGAGGAGAAGTTCAAGATGATCTTCAGAATGCTCCAAGACAAAAGCTTCATTACACATAATTACTGCTTACCAGTACCCTAGACAGATAACAAGCTTCCTCTGCCAATTTTACTCTATCATTATACGAAGAGGTGATTAAATTATTCGACAAATCAACTTTCCTGTGCAATATGGAGTCATTGACCTCGGGTAGGACAGAGCAAAGGGGGTAAGCATCATGGCAACTTTAAAATGGCAGTATTCATACAAAACTTGGCTTCCATATGCAGGTAATATTCATGATGATTAATGAGCTTGTATGTATTTAAAAATTAACAAGTACACGCTGCGATATTACAGATGAGGAAGTCTTAAAAATACATCTTGCATGTATTGCTGCCTTCTCCTTTGCACATATGGGAGGAACTCTCCCATATTTGATGGGTCCTGTATTTCCCTGTGTCCACAGTAGCCCAGCATGGCAATGGCTGTTGTGATCTACTCAGACTGAGCAAGATTGTCCGGGTGCTTCACAGCAGGCTGCTCACAATAAAAATTCTTTGCCCTTCCCCTGGTGTCTGAAACAAGGGAGCAGCCAAGTCATGGGGCAGAGTGAAAATGCAGTACAGATGGTTGCAGCACAGCCGCTGGCCAGGCACCCTGGTCTTGCTTGATTTACCAGTGCAAACATAGTCAATCTTTTCCACTTTATCACTTCAAAAGATATTTCTCCTGTAATCAGGTTGTTGTTATTCCCTTTCTGCCCATTTGTGGTCTTTCTTTTGAGGAGCAGGAAGTCTACACCAATTATCTTTTTTTTTTTTTCCTGCTGGAAACTTCTGCAGTCTCAAAATCTGCAAGAGTCAAAAAGTGTCTTGAGTGACATTAGCTAAATTTTCTGTGCTGAACACAGATCTTAATCAAGTGAATATTACTAAAGTTTATTCAGAGGTCAGACACTGTGAAAGTGAAAAACAGGCCACATGCAAAGGTCACTTTTGATAAACAGGCCCACTTTTGATGAAATCAGCAGGAGGCACCCTTTCAGGGACAACTTCTACACAGCACCAACCTACTGTTTTGTAAGAAACGAACAGACTGAATGTGAGCCAGCAGCTTAAGTGGAATTAAGGCAGGCAAAAGCAAATGTCAGGCTGATGTAGCAGTACTCTGACAGTGTCCAGAACTAAGCTGCATGAGCACCTGGTACAGCTATATTCCAATTCAGCAAATAAGAGGTGTGGAAGAATCCTCTGTAAACTGAGTGGAGCATTGCTCCTTCCACCTGCAAGTGAACACATGAGCCTGACTGCAGCCAGAGCTGTCATCTCCAGCCTCAGCAGATCAAACTGACACTTCTCTGTTTCCCTATGCAATGCACTCCCAAGCATCCCCAAGGGCCTGCCCAAAACTCTTCTGCCTTGTTCCTTACCTGAGCTGGTGGGCAACCACCACCTCGATGGGCCAGGCTGCAGAAAAGAAATCGTAAGTTTTCTGACTTGTCTGCATGACCTCTTGGCCAGCTGAAGCAAAACTGCCATCCAAAGCAGGTGCTAGCAATAATTGCCTCTTTCTAAACCCCGTGGGTTGAGTGTGAAAATGGTACTACTACATATGCTAATTTCTCACTATAATATGTGCATGAGCTATTCTTTTCTCAATCCTTTGTTTTGCCACATGAGTGCTTTGTTTTGAAAATCCCACGCTGTGCAGTTTCATACAGGCTCTGCTGTGCTCTCCTGCATTCTGTGATTCAGGGCTGGTACCTCCCACTGCCCCTCCTGTGTACGGCCACTACCAGTCTCTGTGTGCACATTATAAAAGTAGAACCCAGGAAGCATAGTTCACTAACAGTTTTTAAAACACAGTTGAAATTGAAGGTCCTGCTTTCCTTACTCTTTTTTATCTCAGCTATTCATCTCTACTACCTAAAATACTAATTTTATTGCTCACTTGGTCTAAAACATAGTTCAGCTACTAGATAGGGTACATAGAATTATTTCTCGCCTGTTTACTCTTTCTATTGTATAGTTATTTTAAAAGATAACAGGAAAGAGTCATGTTTTATAAAGCATTTATAATCTTACCCACAAGCAGCCTAATACTTATCTTTTACAAGTGCCAAATATGTGTTTAATTCCATATCCATGAGAATATCACACAGAGACTATAATTCTCTCTCCTCTTGATAATATCCCCACACTCCTCCACAGGTAACAACTCTCATCGCCTGTGTACTTGCCTAACTGGTTAAAAGGATTATATGAAATGCAGAAAAATTGTTCTGAAGCAGACTTTGCTCTTCATGTTTCTAGAATTACATGCACAGCAACAGTAACCATTCTTTCCTGCTTTTTCATTCTATTCAGTTATATAGAATACAATATTAACTTATCCTATAATTCTTGGGTTTATCATGTCTATGATGTCTGCAATCCAGCAGGGGGAAAAAAGTTTTTCCAAACTTCTTTTTTGAAGGAACTGTTTAGATCTTTATTGAAAATCAGGACTAAAATGTCAAAAATGCAACCATTGTTTCATGGAAGTGTTCTCTTGGTAACTGGTTGTTTCTCATCTCTCTATATTAACCAATTCCTGTTCATTGTGATTAATTGCTATCAAAGTATTTGACATATTGGATGGGGATGTTATATGAGCAATATGTGAACACTTTTGTATTCTGGTGATTCCTTTGTGAGATACATTTACCATAGTAGTTACGGAAATCTTGTACACACACACTTCTTGTTTTGGATCACATGGTTCAGCCATGAACAAATTCATTTGATACGTGTTGATTTGCAAGTTTATTCTTGACTGTGAGTTTAGTGAGATTAGGAAATGTGTCAAAGGCGACAGAGGAGGTGTAGGGAAAATACATCTCAGGACATAGTCTTCTCATAATATGGGCTGTAATAGTGTAAAACACTTTCTATAGAAATCCCATGATGGCATCAATTTTACTAGGAATGTATGATTCACTTAAAGGAAGGGTGGGAAGAGTGCTTTTTATGTCCTAAACAGGCAGCACAGTTAGAAACCCAGCCCAGTAGTGCTCCAGGTACATAGCCCCCTGGGTGGGAAGATAGGAGTGGGAAGCACAATGAAGCCCCTATTATCCATGAGGGGATGATTAGCAACCTGTTACATAACCTAGACACACATAAGTCTATGGGCCAGATGAGATCCACCCAAGGGTCCTGAGGGAGCTGGCAGAAGTGCTTGCCAAGCCACTTTCTATCATTTATCAGCAGTTCTAGCTAACTGGTGAGGTCCCAGTGACTGGAAGCCTGTGAATATGACAGCCGCCTACAGGAAGGGCCAGAAGGAGGACTCAGGGAACCACAGACCTGTCAGCCTGACCTGAGTGCCAGGGAAGGTTATGGAGCAGATCATCTTGAGTGCCACCACACAGCACATGCAGGACAACCAGAGGATCAGGCCCAGTCAGCATGCATTCAGGAAGGGCAGGTCCTGCTAGACTAACCTGATCTCCTTCTTTGATGAAGTGACCCACCTAGTGGATGAGGGAAGGGCTGTAGACACTGTCTACCTGAGTTTTAGTAAGGCCTTTGACACTGTCTCCCAAAGCATTTTCCTCAAGAAGCTGGCAGTTCACGGCTTGGATGGTCAAACCCTCTGCTAGGTGATACATTGGCTAGATGACCGGACACAAAGTGTTGTGGCAAACGGAGTTAAATCCAGCTGGTGGCCAGTCACAAGTGGTGTTCCTCAGGGTTCAGTGCTGGGGCTGCTTCTATTTAATATATCTGTCATTTACATGAACAAGAGAAGTGAGTGCATCATCAGGAAGTTTGCAGATGATGCTAAATTGGGTGAGAGTGTTGATCTGCCTGAGGGTAGCCAGATTCTACAGAGGGACCCAGACAAGCCAGATCAATGAGTTGAGGCCAATTACATGAGGTTCAACAAGGTCAAGTACCAGGTCCTTCATTTGGGTCACAACAGCCCCATGCAACATTACAGGCTTGGAGAGGAGCGGCTGGAGAGCTTCCTCAAGGAGAAGGACCTGGTGATGTTGGTTGACAGCCAGCTGAATATGAGCCAGCAGTATGCCCAGGTGACTTGGAAGGCCAACGGCATCCTGTTCTGCATCAGGAATATTGTGGCCAGCAGGAATAAGGAAGTGATTGTGCCCTTGCACATGGTGCTTGTGAGGCCTCACCTCGAATACTGTGTTCAGTTTTGGGCCCCTCTCCACAGAAAAGACATTGAGATGCTGGAACATGTCCAGAGAAGGGCAGTAATGCTGGTGAAGGGATTAGAGTACAAGCATTATGAGAGGCAGCAGATGAAGCTAGGGTTGTTTAGTCTGAAGAAAAGGATACTGAGTGAAGACCTTATTGCTCTCTACAAGTCCCTAAAAAGAGGTTTGTGCTAGGTGGGGGTTGGTCTCTTTTCCCTGGTAGATAGCAACAGAACAAGGGCGAATGGCCTCAAGATGCTCCAAGGGAGATTTAAGTTGGAAATTAGGAGGAATTTCTTGACTGAAAGGGTTATGAAGCATTGGAACAGGCTTCCCAGGGACGTGGCTGAGTCACTATCCTTGGAGATGTTTAAAAGACAAGTACATGTCGCACTTGGGGACATGGTGTAGCGGCGCATGTAGCAGGGCTGGATCGATGGTTGGACTCAATGATCTTAAAGATCTTTTCTGACTGAAACCATTCTGTAATTATTTGATTATTAATCCAGAGACAGTGTTTAAGTGAGAACATTTTTCTTTAATTTGGTGACATGAAAACCTTTTTCAAAGCAAATCTAAGTCCTTTACAATGTTGCCAGAGATCTCAGCTGCGACTTACAAATTTTTCATCATGTTTTGGAAAAAACTTTGCTTCTGTGGGAGTAGATTTGTGACATGTTTTAGTAATCATCTGTATGTTGTCATTCTCTTGATGTTGAATGATGTCCATAAGGGGTGTGAGGATATAAGAGTACTCCAAACAAAGGCTCACAAAATGATGGCTAACTGATGATAGAAAACTGTGAAGTCGATGTAATTAAGCTTTTTTTTTTTTTTCTGAATTATGCATGCTCTTATTCATCCTGTGTTGGAACCGGCCCTAAGAATCCAATCACTTGCAAAAGTGACTGTAAAGCTGAGTTCCCTTGTTCCCTTTACAATCCTCTCTCTTTAGACATTGTTTAGATTATTTTGTTGTATTCAAATTTTTGACAAAATGATCCAGAGTCCTACTCTCCCACAATGATGTGAGCAAACTTTTCCAGGTAAGAGCACAGCAGTTCAATGCAGCATTTAGAATATGGGTCACAATTCTTTCTCTGATCTCTGAAAGAAGCATTAATAAGCTCTTGGCATTTAGAGAAACAATCTTTTCTCTTTCTTTCCTTTTCTTTTATTTTTTTGTGTTCATTTGAACTTTTTTTCTTCCCCAGCTTTCAACTTCTGTAAGAAATAACCTTGGAAGAAAATTAAAACTTCTTTTTTAAACACACCACAATTTGTTGATATTTTCAAGCTCTTCAGTATAACTGCATTCACAAGTTGAATGTGTGTGCTGTTTAATATCAAACAATTGTTTTAATGCCATTTCAAGTGTCTGGCTGTGTTCATGCCTGCTAATTAAATGCTTTATAAAAAATATACAGCCTAAATTGTGCAAAACTTCACCTACATCTGCTTCCTCTATGAAAAGATGTCCTTGGAACAACTCCAGTACATTAAACAGAAAACTGTTTATTACAAATAAGACAGTCATTTACCTGTAGGCTTTAGCATGAGCTACTGTGTATTAAATTCACCATCACTATTGACAGTCAATAACGCAAGTGCCTCTGTGGGGTAAAAAGAAAAAGTATTATTTTAACTCTATTCAGGTTTGTTATGTTCTGGTGTTTTTTGTGTTTGGTGGTAACCAAATATTTCTGTCCTGTCTCCAAAGACTTCAAGGTAGAATAAGAAAGTCACCGTGTTTCCTGCTCACATCCAGCTCAGAGGGTCATTACAGGCTATGGTGTTGGCACCTGCAGGTTCCTTCAGGACAGGATTCTTGTGCAGCAGTATCTGTATGAAGCCTTTGAGGGAGGTGGTGAGACAAGTCTCTCACTGTAGGCAGACAACACATGCATTTACAGGTTATCACTTTTATATCGTGTGTTAACCACAACATTCTGCAGCTTTCTTAATACCTTGCAAGTAACTGAAATGCAAAGGAAATAAATAAATAAAACCAAGATGGAGCTGACAGTGCTAAGTGGAGATCCTGTCTTGTCTAGACCATCCATCACAACAGTGTGATGCATCCGCTAGGAAACTGGTGGGTGTTTGGGCTTCTCCAGACTATGAAGAGCCAAACTCTGATCCACTCAACCACTGCCTCCCAGACTAGCTATTGCACACATTTAAGGAAAAAAATCTTCCTTATCTTACCTAAGATCCACCATAAGGCCAAACCTAGCCTCACACATACAGCTACTTCCTTCACAAAATAATTTTCCTGTGTATTTTTATATACTGGAACTTTCAATTAAGAACATGAACCTTGTAATGGAAGAGAATTAACTCCTAGAACTCAGCACTGAAAAGACAAGAATACTACTTAAGTTTCTTTGGCTTTCTTCATTAGCTTTCTCTAATTAAAGTTCTTCGCAAAAATGTATACACATTCTTCTTAATGAAAATGGCTACATGTCCTTTAAGGCAAATATTTTTCTGCAAAGACACTGGAAAGAGGCTAAAGTAGCAAAAGCAAGCCATGTATTTCTATTTTTAAGAAGCAGAGCTTAAGGATTCAGTGCTTGGTAATATACATAGAGTTGTCATAAATGTGTCAGATTTATCCAGACTGATTTTCCTGCCTCTGTTTTTGTCTACGTAATTTCTCAGGTCAATTTTATTGGCATTCTCATAGCAAGGCATGAACACAGCATGCATGGAAAATTCTGTTCCACATATTGCAACGTACTATAAATCTTCCTGTAGATAATAATAAAATAAATATCCAGCTATATGGAAATTGATGCATGTTTCTGTGAGATGAGCAGGAATCAGTCTTGTCTAAAATGGATACAAAAATGCTGAGATGAAATGCAGCACTATTTCATAGAATCATAGAATCACCAGGTTGGAAGAGACCCATCATGGAGTCCAACCATTCCTATCAAACAATAAACCATGTCCATCAGGACCTCGTCTACCTGTGCCTTAAACACCTCCAGGGAAGGTGAATCAACCACCTCCCTGGGCAGCCTGTTCCAGTGCCCAATGACCCTCTGTGTGAAAAACTTCCTCCTAATCTCCACCCTAAATCTCCCCTGGCAGAGCTTGAGGTCATTCCCCCTTGGCCTGTCCCCTGTCACTTGGGAGAAGAGGTCAGCTCTCTCCTCTCCACAACCTCCCTTCAGGTAGTTGTAGAGAGTAATGAGGTCTCCTCTCAGCCTCCTCTTCTCTAGGCTAAACAACCCCAGCTCTCTCAGACGTTCCTCATGAGGCCTGTTCTCCAGGCCCCTCACCAGCCTCGTTGCTCTACTCTGGACTTACTCCAGAGCCTCAACATCCTTCTTGTGCTGAGGGACCCAGAACTGAACACAGGATTCAAGGAGCAGTCTCACCAGTGCTGGGTACAGAGGGAGAAGAACCTCTCTGGACCTGCTGTTCACACCATTTCTGATACAAGTCAGGATGCCATTGGCCTTCTTGGCCACCTGGGCACACTGCTGGCTCATGTTCAGACGGCTGTCGACCAACACCCCCAGATCCCTCTCCTTCTGGCAGCTTTCTAGACAGACTTCTCCCAGTCTGTAGCTCTGCATAGGGTTGTTGAGCCCCAAGTGCAGGACCCGGCATTTGGCCTTGTTAAACCTCATGCCATTGGACTCAGCCCAGCGGTCCAGCCTGTTTAGATCTCTTTGCAGAGTCTCCCTACCCTCCAGCAGATCGAATCTTCCACCCAGCTTAGTGTCATCTGCAAAGTTGCTAAGGGTACCCTCAATGCCTTCATCCAGGTCATTGATGAAGACATTGAACAGGGCTGGACCCAGCACTGAGCCCTGGGGAGCCCCACTTGTCACTGGCCTCCAGCTGGATTTAACACCATTTACTACCATTCTCTGGGCCCAGCCATCCAGCCAGTTTTCTACCCAGGAGAGTGTCCAGGCCAGAGGCTGACAGTTTCCGTAGCAGAATGCTGTGAGAAACTGTGTCACTTGAACATGTATAAGTCTTTGAGTTAGGAGGTCATCACAGCACAATGCATCTGGCAGCACTCAGTGATGACAGTTGTCAGCTTTTGTCAGAAGAAACCAAAAAATGTGGCTCATCTTGGCAAAAATATCCTTTAAATTTGAACCATTACAATGTGATTACTTCAAAGGTTTCTGAAACATTGACAGATTTCTTCAACAATGACCTAGAGGTAATTGAGTTTACTCTGTATTTCAGAACTGAGTAGATTAAAATGTTAAAATTTTTGCTGTCACAATTTCAGTCATAGCAAAATATTGTCACCTTAAAAAATTACCTTTACACATTTATCAAGACAATAAATGTAGTTCATTTGGAAAGAGAAAATTCTTCTACCTGCAGAGTAAATATACATTATCACTAGAAATAAATTATGTCTCATAATTCCATGGATCATTTCATAGTCTACTTCCTTAAGCAGTAACCGAATAAAACAGGTTGATTGCCAAAAACAGGAGAGATTGAATTAAATACTAAAAAGTAGTGTTAAAGATTTAGTGATTCTTCTTACAATACCTGGTATGATAGGCCTGCTTATCAATTCATTTTGGTGAATAGGTTTTTAGTTCTAAACTGAACAAAGACAATTTAATTTCCACTTTTCAGACTATAGTGTTTCAGATCTGGGACAAGCTTTAATCTTTTGGGAAAATGCCCTGAAACAGAAGTTCAAAACCTATAAATCCGTACTGTATGAGGACAGTTCAGAACCCAAAATCAAATGTTCGGCATTTACAGCATTCAGAATTTATTGCTGTTTATCCAAATGAAATTCCACTTTCTCGCACCTACTCATTTCACTTGTCCTGCCAGCTATAACACAAGAAGTCTGTGCTGATGGAGCACAGAGCTATCACTGTCCAGATTTCTTACTGTTCAAAAAACACGCTGTTCAAAACAAAGATTATGCAATTCAAAGCGCAGTTTTCAGAGCCGAAATCTGGGCACATTTTCATGAAGACAGCAGAAGATCCAAGCGAAGCTTCATGTTTATTCATTCATCCATGTTCCTAATTAAAACCATGTGTTATTTAAATTCTGGGAAAACACTGCAGCAAGACATTTCTTTACTTTTGACCACTTTTTTTGAATATTTCAGGCAAAATAGAATCAAACCTGTGACACACACTGAATCATGAAAAAGCCTGTCCACTTCCCTGTTTTTTTGAAGGAGTATATGGGACATTCTTGACAGCAATATTTCTTCCATCTCTTCCTCTACTAAATTCTGCAGCGTCTTAATCTCAGTTGCCATTAGATTCATGACAGTCTCACAGATGCAGGTGTTCTTTTTTTTGTACTAGTCGCTCGCTCACTGTACCTATAGTATCATGCCATAACAAAAGTGATAACAAAGAGACCACTGTTTCTAACCATTCTCACACAATATGGGTCAAGTATATAAAATTGCTGTAGGCTGTGAAGACTGTTATTCAGGAATTCTCCTACCTGCCATTCAAGTTCAATCACCTGAAGATCTTCTACCTCGAGACTGCGTATCCAGGCTGCTGTCAAGCACCAGGTCTTGTGTCTGCATTTCACATTTCACATCTCACATTCCCTATTTTCCTTCTGTCCCAGTAACTGCAATCATGGTGCAGTCCATGACTGTATCAGTAGCAGGAACCATCTCTTTTCTACGTTTTCCATTTCTAGCAATATTTCTCTAGTCCAAACAAAATGCAGAGGCCAAAAGTATCATCCTCCTCTTTCAATGAACTGATGTACTTCTATCAGAAAACTGGCTATGGTGTTACCCAGGTAGTTATCTTTTTCCATCTATCCAAAAAACAAAAGTATATTTCGTTCTGTTTAAAAATTCTACTGTGGCTTTGAGTTAACAATTGTAACAACCAAGACAGCAAGAGTCATCTCGTATCTTTTTCTTTCAGGATTGCATATATACTTACAAAAAAAAGACGACAGAGCGTCAAATCACCAGTGGAGCCCAAAGTAAATGGAAAACCAACATGTTTCATTATATAGTCTGCATGTTTTCTATTGCATTACTCTTAAATCATAGCAGCTACAGGTAATTAATAATTGCTATTTTCTATTAACACTAAAAAACAGCATCAAGAACAGCTCCTTTTTAACAATGGCACATTTCAACTAGCTTGCCCAGGATTCTTGTTTCTATGGCCTGGGCTTGACAGACTAAGAATACACCCAGCTGGTTTTCAAACCAATACTTTCAATTGTCGGTGGAAGGGCTGTGTGACTTGTCATAAAAACAGCTGCCTCTGTCTCCCCAACCAGCCAGGAATAAGCTGAAGAGAACAAAACCTTGAATGAAAACACCTCGACTTTTCATGCAAGGACAAAAGATGGTCATTATGCATACCAGGAAGGTTCTTTTACAGCTGGTAATTACATATAAATTGGAGTGTTATAACAAAAAAAAAAATCATTTCTCTCTTCATTTACCTAAAATGTGATTTCTACACCCATTATATAATTGCTAGCATTTTTCAGTAACATTATTAAGAACAAATGAGCTAGTGTTTCTGAAATAATCATAAGGTTGAAAATACTGAAAGTTCCTTATTAGAACTATTTGTTCAGCATGAAACAAGTAGCAGGAAAAAATCTTTTCTTGAAAACTGCAAACTGAACTTTTCTCAGTGTTGAAAAAGGATCAATTTCTATCTTTCTACCGTCAAGAAATAAATTATCCCTATTATCTCCAGCACATTATTTCAAGCTTTCCAATTTTCTCAGTTCCTCATTTGTTCAGAAAATGTCTACCAACTACTTACATCCAGCAGCAAACCTCAAATGAGAGGTAGAAAGATCACAAAAATTCCTAAAAGAAGAACAGCTCCCTGCTGTCACCACTCTTCCAGAAAATGTCAGTCCATGATGAAATAAATGTTATTCCTGACACTTAGTCAAGCAATCATTCACATTTGTGAGGCTGAAATGTTTAGAGTGTAAGCAACAGTAAGCAACAACTTAGTGAAAGAATATAAAAAAATGAATAGCCTTCTCTTAGGAGAGAATTGTATCTCCATGAACTACAACCTACATAGCTTTACGATAGCTATTAGGTCATATGCCTCACCACAGTGAGCAATTGCAAATGTTGTTACTAAATATTATTAATATAGAGGAATGTTATTAATATAGAGTAGTGATACAGAGAACAAAGAGGAGAGAAAGACCTGCCTGTATTTCAAGGGATAAGGAGGGTTAGAATCAAACGCATTAATATCATCCTGTCACCACCCAGCCCACCAGAATCTTCTTCTGTCTTGAGGCAAATTTATTTTATTACTGGTAGTGTTTTTGTCAATGGGTAAAAACTCTCAGGAAGCACAAGAAATGCAGAAGAAAATCTCCAGTCCTCCAAAATGTTGTCTATTGGAAGAAGGTGAAACCACTCACATTTCCGCAATTGTCCTGGGGTTGTTGTGCTGGCATTTCCAGTATATTCTTGCTGTCCTGAGCTACCCTGGGCCACAACAGCATCAATTAAAAAAAATTAAAAATAGCATAACTCAAAATGTGGGGGAGCAGACAGAAAGACATTGCTTGGGTCCATCAAACTTGAGTCTCTTTTCCTCCAGCCCACGCTCTGGGACACCAGATGCTTCTTTCTGTTGAGAACTTCCTCCTAGGGCGGAAGCTGTTTCTCTTCCAGCAGGAGGCTACAGGTTAGATTTGAGCAGGCAGTAAGAAAAAAAACACTGCTGAGGTGGAGGGGTGAGCAAGACACTTAATTTTCAAGATTTTGTTTCATTTTTAATGAAGGGGTAGTAATTATAGTAAAGAAACTTTTTCAACACATCATAATTTATTCAACTCCTTGCAAATTTCATCTCTCTCACTCACTCCACCGATGACAGGAAGAACTTCTGTGCTCAGCTGACTTAGACTATTGAAGTAGCTTCAGTTTTCTGCCTCGGTTTGCACCCATTGCCTCTTGTTCTGTCACTGGATATCACCAAGACGAGTCTGGCTTTACCTTCTTTACTCACTCGCACGATGTGTATGTACACATTGATCAGATCCTCCCGAGCATTTTTTTCTCTAGGCTGAACAACCCCAGCTCTTTTAGCTTTTCCTCATATCTCAGATATCCCTGTTCTTTAATCATCTTCATGGTTGTTCACTGGAATTACTTCAGTAAGTCCCTGTCTCTCTTGTATTGGGAAGTCCTGATATGGACCCAGCACACCAGATGTGTCTCAAAAGATCTGGATAGAGAGGAAGGGTCATCTCTCTACTAGTGATGCTCTGTCCAATCCAGCCCAGGAGATTATTGCCTCTCTTTGCTGAGTTGGCACGTTGCTGGATCCCATTCAACTTCTAGTCCAGCAGGAGTTCCAAGTCATTTTCTGTAAAACTGCTTTCCAGACCGTTGGTCTCAAGCATGTACTGGTATAAGGAGTTATTTCTTCTCAATGGCAGGACTTGGTATTTCATTTTGTTGAACTTCACAAGACTCCTCTCTGAGCATTTCTTCAGCTTGCCAAGGCCCTTCTAAATCGCTGCACAACCATCTATTCTGCAAATCACTTCTTCCAGTTTTGTATCACCTGCAGAATTGCTAAGGGTGCACTCTACTCCAATGAGTCTTTCCCAACTTGGTTATTCTATGATTCTATGATCCTACTAATCTAGGTCATTAAGTTATTTAACAATATTAGGCCCAGTATTGACACCCAGAGTGTGCACCTAGTGACTGGCCTCCAGCTGGACTTGGAGTTGTTAATCACAACCTCGTCTGGATTTCTAAATGTTGCAGAACTAGACTGTAGGTTTTAAAGGGAGTATAAATAACAGCATAGGGAATTGAAAAGCAAAGGCAGAGAAAAAATTACCCAGAGGAGTCTGTAAATTGCTAATGCAGATATCTGGTGAACAAATTAATCAGCATCTGACATTAAGGTGAAAGTCTGTGTAAACATGAGTAAGTTACATAGAACACAGACAGATAAAATTGGGGTAATAGCGAAGTCAAGAAATTGCTTCTTACCATGGTAAGGTAAAATAAATGTCAAAAAAGAAAAAACATGTAAAAGTATTGGGAAATAGAGGAATTGCTTGCAGGCTGAAATTATACCAGATGTTAAATCTTCTGGGCACTTTAATAGCATTATGAGGATGTTAATTTGAGTTATCCCTGTGAACACATCCAAACAAATCCTCCATTTCCATCCACACCACATGGCACCTTTGGAGGCTCACAGTCATATCTGTATTGCCCCAAACATGTCTCGCCTGTCCTGTGAGGTCTTAATGCAAACTTTGCAAACCACCTGCTCCCGAGCTTTCCATGGCCATTGCTGTACCTTGTGCCTCCTTCATAGTCTTTACAATAATCATATCATTACTTCTGTTTATAAAACATGGGTTAGGAAGGAGGACCATTGAAAATAGAACAGTTCAGTGGATTATCAGCTTTTTCTGTGCTCTTCCCATGCTTTGAATTATTGACAAGAATAATGCAGAGCAGTGAACATCTGCTCTGTAGGACCGGCTCATCCCGGTGCACGAGGCTCCTGCAGGGATGCAGCACACTGTCACATCTCGTGGAGTTCATTTGTTGTCTCCCCAGCATGTGTCTTCAAGACTGGGCTCCTTCTCCTTGGAGGAAGCCCATGAGCCTGGCTCAGCATCAGCAGTGCTTGCTGTTACCCAGGGACATGGCCAAGGCTGGTGGGGAATCAGGAGCCTTTTCTGATTAGTGTATGTTTGGATCAATCCTGAAGCTAAGGTCCTTCCCCAGGGCACTAGTTCAAGAGACAAGACACATGTCAACAAATAAGATGTATTTTATTTTTGCCAGAAACCTCTGCTGCAGTCTGATACCATAATTCCTACTCAAAGAGATCTGGGCAAAGAGCAGGCCCTCTTAACGCCCCCTTAATATTCCATGATTTTCTAATTCATTTCATAGAGTGTGATCTGACTCTCAGTTTCAAACACCCTGAAGTCAGCCACTTACAGACAGGGTCAGGCTTAATCCACGGAGTTGAGGGCAGGAGATTTAGGGAAAGGGCAATGTCCGGAGACATCTCTCAGAGGAAAGAGACTACACAAGACGCAGATCTCTGCTTCTCAACTATTAAAACTGAGGACTAATTGCATAAGCAATCAGAGGGACAAAAAATGTTGAAACTACCTCATCCAAACTACCCTCTTACACAAAACCCCTGAATAAATCCTCTTCATCGAACTTTTCCTAAGACCTTTAGGCTGTTTTTTCCAACTGAACCTACAAAGGAGAATGGGCATCTATTACGGGGAGGATCAGGAGTGTGTGTAAAGCAAAGCTTGGAGCTACAGAAAGGCAAAACTGAAAAAGGATCATTCAAGCAGAAAAATCTTCGTTATTCTGGACATTTAGTGTCTGACACCTTAAAATATCTTCCTGAGCAGTTTAACTTTGAAGACATTTGAAGAAAAATACTTCATTCTTCTCTACTAGGGAAAATACAATGCTTGTGGTCCCCTAACACTTTTAACTAGCAACTTGCAAAATAAAGAAAAAGATTGCCAGAAAATAAATTGGAGGTGTGGAATAGGAGAAGTAGGCAGCTTGAGCTGGGCAAAGCAGACAAGAAATGGGTTAGAAGATGAAATATTAGAAAGACAGATGGGAGCTAATTTGCTCAAAATCTTCAAGGAAAGCACAAGTCTGAACTGTATGTAGAAAGCTAAAATACACAAGATTTCTCTATAATCATTCACACCGAGGGAATGATATTTAAAAGCATTAATAAAATATACATCTGGATAACACTTAATTGTCTTTCTGAGAGAATGACTCAGGTGATCTAAGCCTCGGGACCATTCTTGATATTGTTTTCCCCATTTGTGAGGTCACTAAATAATTATGTCATTATTGCGATTGAGGTTTCACTTCTGAGGAATTTCAGCAACACCTGGACACACTGACATTAACTGTGGTTCAGTAATTAAACTTCCTGCGGTTGCTTTAGTAACCTCTTCTTTGATTCTGTCGCAGTTACTCCTCTGAAATCCCCACTAGGCTCCACTAATCAACTAATTTAGTTCTTCCTCCTTACCAATGCACTGCTCACCAGACAACAGCACTGATTGCAGGACATGCCTGCCAAGGTGATATTTGAGAATGTCTTTGTAAACATATTCTAGTCTTCCTTAGTGTTTGAGTAAGCTTTTTTTTTCTCTGTTGACTATCTAATCAGCACCTGTCTAAGGATCCCAAAAGGACGTTTCTCCATTCCAGAAAAGGCTTCTGGAAAGGCTGTGGTGGAACTGCCTCTTTCACTCCCTAGTCCTTGAATAAGGTAAATGAACTATAACTTTGCATGTCTCTTATTCTATGCCGTGCTAAAAGTAAAAACGTCTTTCCAGAATCGGAACTAACAGACTCTAACAAAGGTTCTTGCCATCAATAGACAAATCAACCCAATTTGCAAACTCTCACATCTGGAATTTTCAGAAGAGCCCAAAAAAGTTACACATCAAACATCCATTGTAATTCTTCAAGAGTCAGACACTGAGCTCCTTGAGTAATGCTTCAGCCAACAAATCCAATTATGCAGAGATACAGGTGATGTGACTAGAGCTGACTCTAACAATATCTCATGCTGGATGTGGACAGGAGAGCACACGGGCAGGATAATGTTAGAAGCCATGCGGCATCCTATGCTTTGAGAGTTCTGTATGGGCACTTCTAAAGCTCTTTTACCTCTAGCAACTTTAGGTGCCAGGCTGTAAATAAGCTCTTTAGGTGAGCCCAAAGAACTATTGAGAGACATTCTGAGTGCAGGTCTGAATATGCACCCTTCTGAGGATGCCTAAATGCCTCTTTTTTTTGTGGAAACACATCATACACCTAGGATATGGCAGACAAATTCACCTCATAGTACACTCAAGAAAGGGTCACACACCAAAACAGTAGGTAGGATTTACAAACAGCTCGGGTCTGGCTTGTCTTTTTAGTAACATGTCTGGACTTGCCAAAGCTACATCCAGCAGTATTGGCACACAGGTTTGGATCAGGAAAATTTCCATGCTTTTGGGATGCTGTTGACAGAGACTCTGGTACAAAAGACAAAAGTCATTTATGTGAACTCCTATTACCCCTGTTATGCATATTCTTTAGCTAAAAGGTACCTTTTAGAACAGACTGTAATTCCATCGCTCAATTCCTTACTACTTTTGGCCTTTTTGCACAAGCACAATAGATAGAAGGAATTCTGAAAGTCTTGGAAGGGTACAGAGGAGACATCAGGAAAAGCATGCACACCACAGAAGACTGTGCCAAACCAAATGAGTTTATAAAGATCACTTCGCTATGTAGTCTATTTGAACATTGTACATACCATGTCTTTCACCACATATTCTTCAGACTATAAATAAATCGGATTGACATATATTCACAATCTAGCACCATCTGCTGCATAAAAGAAGAAGGCATTTTAAAAGCACAGAAGTATCTGTTCCTTTTCTTACACAATACATCTTAATCAGTGAAATATACTCCTGTTTTTACAAATGCATAGCTTGACTATAAATTTAACAAGCATTTGAAAAGAAACATTTGAAGAAATCCTTCTAACTACACATTCTCATTTACTGTTAGTTTCTGCACTGCAGTAAAATTCAATTATTTCCAAAACACTAAGCTGAGACGAAGAAGCAGGAAGGTCTCATTTGAAGTGTGGTGAATCAGACCTTTGAGGAACACATGCCTTTAACAGATAAGGATTATGTTTTATACACAACATCTTCTAATTTGGGATAAATATTTTTAATAATTGAGACAATTCTATGCATCATTGTATAGTGTTTAATTTGCTAATTGTATTTTTCAGTTGTTTTATACATACCCTTACAACAGATCTTCTTTTTTTCATTAGCTGTGACAAAAGCATGAGATGTTATTCCCAACGAATTTCATTCGGGAACTGAAGTTATACATTTCTTTTCAAGTTATTACTCAGTTTAAATATATGTATACGTATTCCGGAATTTCTGTCTATTTTTAAAGGTTTTGGAAGATGGTGGCAAAGTATAGAAGCATATTCTGAAAATAAGACAAGCGGCCTCAAAAAGAGTTTAGAGTTGGGCTTGTTCAGCCTGGAGAAGACAAGGCTCCAGGGAGATATTATAGGAGCCTTCCAGTACTTCAATGGGGCCACAGGAAAGATTTTTATCAGGGAGTGCGGTGATAGGACAAGGGGTAATGGATTTAAGCCGAAAGAGAGTAGATTTAAATTAGATATCAGGAAGAAATTTTTTACTCTAAGGGTGGCGAGACACTGGGACAGGCTACCCAGAGAAGTCATGGATGCCCCATCCCTGGAGGTGTCCAAGACCAGGCTGGGTGATACTTTGAGCGACCTGATCTAGTGGAAAATGTCCCTGCCCATGCCAGGGGGGGAAACTAGGTGATACTTAAGGCCCCTACCAGCCCAAACCATTCTTACAATTCTATGAAAAAAAAAAGTTTAAGCAACTTTGTTACCCCACATGAAAACAAATGGGGCATTTAAAATTAACTTATTTAATGTTTAAGTCTCTCACACAAAAGAACTGAAAAATTATTTTGCTTCCTCCCTCTGCTTTGTCCAAAAGGTGTTGTTACTAGCAAGCTGGCTGTCAGCAACACAAAACAAAGGGACAGCGAATTAAGTTTCCGCTTTAAAAACAAAAAGAGGGGGCAAGAAAAATAGCCCTCAAAATTTCAGTGTATTGACACAGCAAATTCTGGCCTGTGCAAAGCTGAAGTGGTTTTCCCTATCAGTGTTGATTCAGAGATGCCTGTTGCTGTGAGACACATGGTACTGCAAGCCTCAACCAGCATCCTGGCTGAACTCAGACCATGGCCAAAGATGGTCCCCAGAGTCCTTCATTTCAATAAAAAATTGTCTATTATTTTGCTTATATCTACAAAGAGAGGGTCTCTCAACAGGCAAAACCCACAAAGCACAGGCTAAACGCGATATGCATTGCTATTTGGACAAAATTTTAAGTTCCTGCTTAGCTGCAAATGTGCATTCTCAAATGCACCCTGTGCTGTGGCAGCAGGAACCTGGTGAAGTACATCTGAAAACCATTAAATATTCAACCTCTTCGATTTTTCAATAAATATACTAGGAAAAAAAAAAAAAAAGCACTCATTTTTTGATCATTTCTTTTGGTGATCTACTGCATAGTTTATATTTCTGGAAAATGAAAAAGTCAAGTTCTGGACAGATAAATAGAACTCAGAGCTGAACTGCATTTTTATTATTCCAGTCACCCAAACAGAGCTTAAAAAACTGCTCATGCTGTAAGTACCTGTCCTGTGCTCCAGATTTAAAGATAGGATCCACCTGCTCTGACTGATGCATCAATAGGTTTTACAAACTTCAAATTAGTATAAGGCTTCACTTCTGCCCAGTCTTCCTAATGTTTTCCCCATGCAACTGTTTACTTATCTGCAATGAGCCTAAAATGATGTAAACAGCAAAAATTAATTATTTCTGAGCACTCAGAACCTTAGTTTATTGATGTTCTTTTTCTAAATCGTATTTTCACTGTTTCAGATCAAGACTTTAAATTACCTGGTACCAAATCAGTCTCCTCGGGAACAAGCAGTCTACAGCTTCTGGACAGAACATAAATACAAGCTCTACCATTATCCTTGAAACAGGATAATAGATTCCAAAGTAGAATAGATAAAACATTATGAAAAATTAAACATAAGAAAACCCCACAATCAGCTGCAATTCTATATAAAATTGTTGTGAATTTTGCTCAGTTTTCCTTAATATTTCAGAATACCAGCTCTAAACTTAGCTGAACGTACACCTCAGATCTAGCAATCCATTCCTTCAGCTACATTTTCTTTTCAGTTGCTAAGAAACTTTCTCCTGTTACTTGTAAAATAAAAGTTTATAACATCCGACATGCTGTAGGGAATCATTCCACATTGGATTGACTTTGAATATACCTGAAAGCATTTTGTTGCTCCTAGATTTTATCTTCTATGGTCCAATGAACTCCAGTGAGCTCGAACCCGACCTTGACATGTTGCTCTTTACCTTCAGGTGATAATTCAGAAAGTAACTGCTCACAGTCAAGTTTAAAATCATTCTTTTCAGGCAGTTTTGAGGAAAACAACAAGATAAAAAACAATCCTTGACCTTCACCATTCCCTGACCTGGAGCCAAGTGCAGTTATATTTTCTCCCATCTTCATGTCTTGCTGTCACACAGGAAGTTTGAATCCAAGGCTTGCTGCTCACTTCATCAGGTGCAGATCTGAGGATCTTTTTTGATTGAAAATACAGCTTACAAATACAGCAACTATTTCAAAATGTACTCCCAAGCACGTAACTTGTAGTGAAAATAGAGAAACCGTTCCATTGAAATAGTTTCATCCTGAAAGCACCTAAATGAATTAACTGGCTTTTCTGAATCAATAAATCATTTCTTTGCCACATCAGAGTGGTGACTAGAGAAAGGGACGCTTAAGAACACACCTGCTTTCATACCTGTAGCAATCTAAGACTTAGATCTTCCTGATCTGATCATGTCTGTGCGTATGTAAATTTAAAATAAGAGCTTAATGCAAAAAGCTTTGAAACTATGTCCCTATAAATATATAAAGCATTGCCTTGCTCAGAACTGATCAAGTCCTCCACATATTGCACTAGCAACCAAACCAGATCCTAAACTCACTTCCGTTACAGTAGACTGTATCTGTCCAGCCTAGATGTCAAAGAAGTTAGCATAAGCACCACTAGCTTCACTGGGAAAAGCAGGTATTCAACATCTTTGTAAAATCATGTTGTTTAAAGCCGTAAACTCAAGTCTTGTGTTTAAAGCTATTCAGCAAGTTTGAAAGAGTAAGACCTAGATCCCAGGCTTGTTAGACCCTACCCTGTAGCTTGGTCATTCGCAGGGCCATTGATCTCCTGTGTGCGTCCTCAGACTACAGACATAACAGTAATTACATCATTAGCTACTAAGATCACAGAATCACTAGGTTGGAAAAGGCCCACTTGGTCATTGAGTCCAACCATTTCCATCAGTCACTAAACTATGTCACTCAGCACCTCATCCACCTGTCTTTCAAACACCTCCAGGGAAAGTGACTCAACCATCTCCCTAGGCAGCCTGTGCCAGTGCCCAATGACCTTCCCATGAAATATTTTTTCCTGATGTCAAACCTGAACCTCCCCTGGCAGAACTTGAGACCATTCCCTCTCATCCTGTCCCCTGTCACTTGGGAGAAGAGGCCTCTCTACAACTTCCTTTCATGTAGTTGTAGAGACCAGTGAGGTCTCCCCTCAGCCTCCTCTTCTCCAGGCTAAACAACCCCAGCTCTCTCAGACACTCCTCATAGGATCTGTTCTCCAACCCCTTCACCAGCCTCGTCGCTCTTCTCTGGACTTGCTCCAGAGCTTCAACATCCTTCTTGTGGTGAGGGGCCCACAACTGGACACAATATTCAAGGAGCGACCTCACCAGTGCTGAGTACAGAGGGAGAATCACCTCCCTGGACCTGCTGGTCACACTATTTCTGATACAAACCAGGATGCCATTGGCCTTCTTGGCCACCTGAGCACACTGCTGGCTCATGTTCAGTCTACTGTCGACCAACACCGCGAGGTCCCTCTCCTCCTGGTAGTTTTCCAACCAGGCTTCTCCCAGTCTGTAGCTCTGCATAGGGTTGTTGTGCCCCAACAGGACCCGGCATTTGGCCGTGTTAAACCTCATGCCGTTGAACTCTTCCCAGTAGTCAAGCCTGTTCAGATCCCTTTGCAGAGCCTCCCTGCTCTCCAGCAGATCCACACTTCCTCCCTGCTTAGTGTCATTCACAAACTTACTAAGGGAGCACTCAGTGCCTCTATTCAGGTCATTGATATATTTCAAACCAAAACCAAGATCAGCTGAAACCCAAGATCACCCCCAAGATCCTTACAACCTATTTCTTGACTATGTTTTGCACCTCCTGCAAGATGTGTCCAGACTTCTTGTTGTCATTTCTCACAAACATGCTAATCCAGGACAAGTCAAAAATCATCAAAACTGTTTCTTAAATTTAAAAAAATGGGAGGTTACTCAATTGAGTTGTTTTTACAAGAATACCTGAGACTAAGCATGATTTTTTGGAAACTGGAAAACTGTCTTTGAAAATGTTTAGACTAGTCTCTAATAGCATTCAAAAGCCTACCCAGTGTATGTATTCTTCTTTGCTCTTGACTTCCAGCAAGTAAATAATGTTCTATTCTTCATTTGCAAAATGCTGCTTTTCATTATTCTCTGTTCGAATTTACTCAGAAAACCTGAGTTCTACCATAGAAAATAAAATAGGGAAATCTTGTCATTTAATCTCTATGGCCCTCGAGTAAACAAACCTCTCAAAGAGTGATATTTAAAGAAGATAATTTTTCTTCAACCTCACCACTATTCTTCCTGCCCATGCTTTTCACTTTGCGCAGATCAATATATTCTACTTTTCTCATCCAGAAAGATTTCTTTTTTTCCCTGCAAATGTGGTTAATTGTTTCCCTATATTATAAAATCCATGGGACATACTTGCTGTCCTGTGCCTCTCAACACTTGCAAATTCAGAAACTAAAACCACTTGTTCTTTTTTTTTCCCTAGTTGCAAATGGGAGTCATCATGGCAGACGGCAGCGGCGATGGTGAACCTAGAAATGGTAAGAATGCAAAATCCAGAGCATATCTGGGGCGCCGAACTAGATGATGGGGGTTGGAACTAGATGATGGACGTTGGAACTAGATGATGGGGCATTGGAACTAGATAATGGACATTGGAACTAGATGATGGGGCATTGGAACTAGACAATCTTTAAAGTCCATTCCAACCTAAACTATTCTATGATTCTATTGTGTCAAGGCTGGGTGTGTTACAGATCAGCAGGTAACCTACAACCCAGGAACGGCCACAACCATCTACAGTCTGTCATTGTCTCCAACTATGTGATAGAAGGTCATAGCAAGGTGGATGACAGGGGAGGGAGAGGGGGAAGGGGAAGGGGAAAGTGTAGTCACTGCACAGGAGAAAGGAGGAGAGGGGATTTGGGGGTTTGGGGTTTTTTTTTTTGGTTGGTTGGTTGGTTGGTTGGTATTAGATGTATTCTGCTTGGTTTGTGTCTTATTTCTTAAATCATAGGCTACACAGGCCATAAATTCACACAAATTCACTGTCTTGTGTAGCTTTTTGTTTTAAGGCAGCGCAAGGAATATGCAGCAGGTAAATATTAGAATAAAGAATTGAGTAGGTGAGTACACTGGGGGAAAAAAAAGGAAGGAAGGAAGGAAGGAAGGAAGGAAGGAAGGAAGGAAGGAAGGAAGGAAGGAAGGAAGGAAGGAAGGAAGGAAGGAAGGAAGGAAGGAAGGAAGGAAGGAAGGAAGGAAGGAAGGAAGGAAGGAAGGAAGGAAGGAAGGAAGGAAGGAAGGAAGGAAGGAAGGAAGGAAGGAAGGAAGGAAGGAAGGAAGGAAGGAAGGAAGGAGAAAAGAAAAGAAAAGAAAAGAAAAGAAAAGAAAAGAAAAGAAAAGAAAAGAAAAGAAAAGAAAAGAAAAGAAAAGAAAAGAAAAGAAAAGAAAAGAAAAGAAAAGAAAAGAAAAGAAAAGAAAAGAAAAGAAAAGAAAAGAAAAGAAAAGAAAAGAAAAGAAAAGAAAAGAAAAGAAAAGAAAAGAAAAGAAAAGAAAAGAAAAGAAAAGAAAAGAAAAGAAAAGAAAAGAAAAGAAAAGAAAAGAAAAGAAAAGAAAAGAAAAGAAAAGAAAAGAAGATCCAACCTAGCCGTTTAATTCCTCCGACTGTCAAAAACGTTTAGCTTTAAGTGAGCAAAAGGAGGATCAGTTTTCTATCTAGGATTCTTTCAGGTGCTGGGAGTAATTACTTTGTATTTTACATCACTGTCACCTCCACCTTGGACTGAAATAGCGTCCGAAACTCACAGCTTACTCGCATCAACCGAGATTTCCC